>CM060395.1:23327250-23927250 GCA_030545235.1 Helianthus tuberosus
CCGTAGAAGTCACTTATCTTTGTATGTCATAATTAGTAAAATATTTCTGAAGGAGTAGGTAAAGTTTATGCTAAAATACACATCATGAATCTCTTGTTGGTTTGGTTGGTGACCTTCTCAGTACTAATGTTGGTAGTTTTTTATTAGACTTGTTGAATGGTTTTGCTTGTAACAAATACTTTATTTATTTACGAATAACCTAAACATACCATATTCATGTGGAATACTTGATATATATAAAAAAAAAAAAAAAAAAAACACCCTTACATGAAATCCAACTATAACAAGTAGATCTCTTCTTCACAACACAAATATAACATAAAATTTACGGTTTGAATCTAGTCTAAACAAATATAATTTATGGGTTAGTATTGGGTGAACACTTACTATGAAGGGTTAATGCATTGACCCACTTATTTTTAATAACTCTTTAATCTTAAGGTAATGTTGTATTTTATGTTAATACAGAAAAAGCTAAAGATATACGTGGATTTTTTTTAATATTAAAGTATCATCGTGTTAATAGGCAATAATGTCTATACACCAATTTAGGAGGAAACCCAATAAATCTGAGAAAAACCCCCTTGTGAGAATCAAACCCAGAAACTCATAGTCCCTAAGCCTTATCTCGCCTCCAAGATGTCACTCGGCTATGATGTCATACGCAAGATATACGAGGATTAGATATAGTAGTTAACGCAATTATTTTATAGACGCTTGTACTTTTTGTGTAAGTTTTAATATGTAGAGTTAGTAACAACAAAAAATATGATGACTCAAAATTTGGGGTCGAAAGTATCGTGTGCATATCAAGCCACAAATACATGACTCATGTCTGGATTCATGTATATTCACATTCATGACATCAAATTCTGTATGTGGTATTTTTAAAATATAAAGAGTATAAAAAGTGGTTGTGAGTGGGGGGAGAGAGAAAATGTTACTGTTCATCTGTATATTTGGAGGGACAATGTTCACCCCCTATAATTTTTTAATATATTTTGAAAGTGATTGTGAGTGAAGTAGAGAGAAAAGGTAATAATAAAGGTATAAAAAATATTATTTAATTGAAAAGGAGAGAGAATTTAGTATTTTTTAGTGTAATTTAGGGTGAAAATATGATAGGATGGATATGAATGCTCTTAGCATTCACATCCAAACCATCAAATTATACATACATTCCACTAAAAAACAACTCCTATATCAATATATTTCCACTAAAAACAAATACTTTTTCTCTCTCCTTTTCAATTAAATAATATTATCATCACATTTTTCTCTCTCCTTCACTCACAACCACTTTCAATATATATTAAAAAAATTATACTGGGTGAACAGTGTCCCCCCCAAATATACAGATGAACAGTAACATTTTCTCTCTCCTCCACTCACAACCACTTTTTATACCCTTTATAATATAAAAGCTTCCCCTCACATATTTTGATGGATAGAATGTGAATGCTGTTTTTAAAACACCAATTTTGTAGGTTTCTATTTCGATGGCTACCCTTATGTCATCCAACTAATTCATATTTTAGTGTGATTCCATCCACAGGAAATCAAGTGTGGTTGAACCACCTTATTGTTGAGTATAGCGTATTTCGTTTGGTTACCTTTGATGGTGATATTTTGAGTTATCATATATCATGTGATACATTAAAATATTTTCTTTATGTAAAGTGATTAACACAGAACATTCTTCAACATATAAAAGGTACTAGTAGAATCCCTCCATATTTTGTGGCAGGAATTCGATCGGCGCGATTAGTTTAGTAGGCTATGGATGCGACACCGCACTCGGTATAGTAACTGAAATGAAAATCTCAAAAAACAAAGTAGCGATATGTCTAAAATGAGTGCAATAAAACAATATGTGTTTTACATCGATTGAAAACAACAAAAATAATGTGATTCCTTCACTACGCGGCGGGCTTTTGGTTGATATTGGTTCGGTTAACGTTTTCATAGCCGGACCAAACATTGAACCGATCACCTTGCCAATGCACTTTTAATTATTTTTATTAGCGCCGTTAACGATTATTGTCCATAAAGTTATAGTATTGTGTACGAATCCGTATTATTTTTCTATAAGATTTATATAAGTTAATGTTTTGGTAAAAATATGTACAGTCGATTTAAAAAACAAAAATTTGGAGAATTTCTATACTTCAAAATATAAAAGGTATTTCATCTCAAAATGTTATATTTGGATATTGAATTATTATAAACATTATGAATAGAGTGAGGAAATATATATCCTTTTTATAACGGATACTTTCTATTAAAAGTTTATTACCAACAAAGTGCAACTAGCAAGAAGCTAGACGCATGCAACACCATAATGTTCACATACAAAAACTACTAAGGATAAGAGGGGCGGGGGAGGGGGGGGGGGGGGGGGCTTGCTCAGTAGTGTTATATATGTAGTTTTCGTATAGAAATTTGTGGGTATATACGTTTTCGCCCCCCCGGTTCTATAGAAATTTTTTGGTATATACGTTTTCGCCCCCCCCGGCCGAAAAATTCAAGCTTCGCCACTGACTACATCACCACATACGGCTACGTAGGAACATTTTGAAATTTAAATTTACACCAACTAAACCACTAAAAAAATCATTTTGGTTCGAGTATTCACCCACATGTAGCTGGTAGGCTTTATATCTTTAAATATTTTAGCCACGAATAGAGACCAACATGCTGATTAGGTAACCACTTACACCATCTTCCTCTTCATAGTTCACATTATTCTGTTGGACAAATTTATGTTGCTCAATGAGGTCTTAGATCGAAAAGGCTAAGACCGCGGGGGGGGGGGGGGGGGGGGGGGGGGGACAGGGGGCACATAACGAACTTACCCATTGCCGGCACCACAATGAAAGAGGTCAAAATTTGACTTTTTGTCCAAATTAAAGTTCAAGCCTGAGTTAATTGAAGATTTGAAGGGTACAACAACAACAACCATACTCAGTAAATCCCATAAATAGCAAGCTACTTATAGGGTCTGGAGAGGGTGGGATGTAGACAAACCTTGCCTCTATCCCTAGGGATAGAGGCTGCCTCCAGAGAGACCCTCGGCTAGGGGTGTTCATCGAATATCGAATTTTCAAATATACTCAGTAAATCCCATAAATAGCAAGCTACTTATAGGGTCTGGAGAGAGTGGGATGTAGATAAACCTTGCCTCTATCCCTAGGGATAGAGGCTGCTTCCAGAGAGACCCTCAGCTAGGGGTGTTCATCGAATCGAATATCGAATTTTCGAATTATTCGAATAATTTTTATTTTTCTTTGAATTCGTATTCGATTCGAATTCGATTAAAACTTACCGACTTCGATTCGAATTCGTATTCGAATAAAAAACCCAATTCGTATTCGCTTCGTATTCGATTAAAAATTCGAATTCGAATCGAATTCGAATAAATTCGTTTTAATTCAGATTCTGTATAAACATGTAAAAACTATCAAAATGAAACATAAATTTTAAAGCATCCATAAGCACGATATCACATTATAAAGTTCCAAATAAAGTACCATAAGTCTAAAATTCAAAACGAGAACTCGAATAACCACACCACACTAAAAGTTAATATTTATAGGGTTATAAATCTATTGATAGATTTGTTACTTAGGTTTTAGTTATGGACTTATGGGCCATGTAGTGGGTTTGGTAATATGTAATTTTAATACTTGGAAAAAAATTTGAAAATAATTTATAGTATAGCTTAATAAAAGTTATATATGCATTATATTTAAAAATCATAAATAAAAATGTATAGTTCTTATTCGAATTTCGAATCGAATCGAATTTGAAATTATAAATTCGTATTCGATTTACTTGAATCGAATTCGAAGTCTTTTAATCGAAACGAATTCTTGATAATCGAATCGAACTTAAACGAATTTCAAATTTTTCGAATTCGAAACGAATTCTGAACACCCCTACCCTCGGCTCTAAAACTAACAGCATACCAACACACAAAGTCAAAAAATATAGAAATAAGAAGTCACCAATATCAAACAAGTGATAGAGTGACACAATATAATGAAGATTTGAAGGGTAATGGTGTTATTTCATATATCTTTGACTCATCAAGAAAGTAATGTAATAAGCTTCTAACCGACTTTGTCTTAAATTAGGGTTTATTATTAAGAAAAATGATTGGATTGATGCTTTTGGTTGTGGATTAGATTAAGTGCAAATTGCAATGCACACCTTTTGCTCAATACATTGAAAAGTAACATTTAGTGTTACGATTTAGAAACAAGGTAAATAAAATACGTGATTTATAGCAAAGAGAAATGAAAACAAAAAGTTAATTTATCATTATCCGAATTTAATGAATAGTGACATGGGTATGTCTTTTAGCCCAAGCCAATATTAAAGAAGCCAGATTAGAGTGCACAAAAAACCTGAACCTGGATCCGAACCCGAAAAAAAACCCAAAAATTAGTTGGAAACATAAAAATACATTGGAAGTTTGATGTTATAAGTGTTAAAGTTTATAAACCAAAAATGAAGTTGGAAACATAAAAACACAAAAGAAAATGTGAAATAAAAAAGCACGACATTAGGGATTTTGCATAGCCGCACCGGATTTTTTTTCATACCTGTATAGGGTTCTCTAATACCTGACCCGGAAACCAGGTTTTTTATACCCTCAAACAAGGGCGGACTTAAGGGTTGCCCAAGGTGGGCGGGCGCACCCCCGGGAAAAAAAAAAAATTAGTGCTAAGTTCTGTCAAAAATCTCGTCCGCACCCCTTGAAATTTTTCGTCCGCACCCCTTGGAATTTTTTTGTCCGCACCCCTTAGGTAAAAAGTGTTATCCATTTATATTTTAATTTTTTTTAGTAAACTCTTATTTTTTTAAAAACACTACCTAAATTATATAACTTTTAATACCTAAATAACTAAACTCAAATATCCAATACCTTTAACTAGCCCACTACTAAGTCTTAGCCCAATAAACAAACCCAACAAATCAGCAATATTTCAAACTAAAATAAAATAAACAAGCCCAAAACCCTTACATATTCTCTCCCGCTCTCTATCATCCCTGCAAGCACGCCAGCGATCAGAACATCAGCGACAACAGCAGCCGCATACCACCGTAATCAGCCATCATACCACCGCCGATCGAACACGGGTAATTTTCTTTGTTATTTTTGATGATTTTTGGTTATTTTTGGTGGGGTGGGACGGAACCGGTAGCCACCGGAAGTGATTTTTTGATGGCAGGAGACATGTGCTTCTTGTTAGTGATGATATTTTATTTTGTGGTGGGTTATATATTTATATTTTGTTAGTGATGATGGTGATATTTTGTCTTTTTTTGTGGTGGGTTATATACGATCAGACCTGATGTTTGGGTTTTTTTTTAATGGTGTATATGATGTTTAGATGATTTTTAGTGTGATTTACATTATGATTTCTAGTGTTTGAATACTTGATACATTATGTAAGATGTTATGGAGTCATGAACTTATAGATCAATTTGTTTGTGATAGCCGATAGGAACCATGAGTAGGGACGTTATGGCGCGATTTCTCAAGAGGAAAGTTGATACATCTTCCGAATTCGTTGATGTGGATACTCTTCCTTCGGATCCTTATAATCGCAAGCCGATTGAATCATATAACGTGAATCAACGAGATGAGATTAGAAGGACATATCTACTAAGAGGACCATATCAACCATTTAGTTTGATGTTCTTTTGTTTTACATGACCCGACCCGACTCGAACCGACCTGATACGAACCAATTTTTTAACTTATATACCTTGAGGCCTAAAATTTTAAAAATGTTCCGCACCCCCATAAAAAATTCCTAGGTCTGCCACTGCCCTCAAATAGGGTATTTCAATACCCGGGTATAGAAAACCCGAACCCTACCCGAACCTGGTACATAGGTATGGTTTTCCAGGCCAATACCTGAACCTGAACTCGACCCCGGTACTGCCAATACCCTGTTATACCCGTACCTGGATATTCAAAAAACCCCGTTATGTGCACCTCTAAGCCAGATAACTAATTATTAGTCCAAATCGCGTATATAACATGTTGCATTTATATTCACTTGCTATTTCATTAACTCAAGTCCACAACCAAATGCATCGATCTAACAAGCTTTCTTAATTACAAACACTAGTAGTTTTCAAATCATATCTTAATAGTTGAATTTGGACAATAGTTACATGTCATAGCGATTAATATAATCCTTATTTTCTGAATTTAGTATCAAGCTTTTGCCAAGAGTACACGGATGGTCCCTTTGGCTTTCACTTTGTAACGCATCTAGTCCCTAATGTTTAATGACTAAATGCGTTACAAAGTGCATACAACATGGACCATCCATGTACTTTTGTCAAAAGTTGGGATTAAACGCGTTATAAAGTACAAACCACTAGGATCATCCATGTACTTTAAAAAAGCTAGGAACAAAATACAAAATTTTGGTTAACACATTCCTATCCGTCTAGTTTACTCAAGAATTAAAGATGGGCCCTTATTCCTTTACTAACTTGAAGTCCACTACTAAAAGTTAGTTAATTGAGCTAAATATTTGAACTAGTATGTAAAAGGTTTAGAAATAAACCATGGTGTCACTCATAAAAAACAATGGTGTCGCTCGTAAAAAACCAATAAAGTCGCTTGACAGTTTCGTGTTACACGTTACACATGTTACACGAAATTCAATGGTGTCGGGAAACACCGTTCTCCATAAGATGGCTCCGCCAACGTGTATGATTTTATGCATGACTTTATGTTTGGAAGATTATGGTCGGTATAAGCTGTACGATTGAATTTTAATGGTCATGTATAGGTCAGGACAAGTGAGGAAGTCATAGTGTAGGTATATGTCAAACCTATAGTTTGATAATTTTTGGAAGTTGTATTTATGATATTAGGTATATGTAACCTAATGTTATATATGGTATATGTCAACCTAGTGTAGGCAGGATATGTGAAGTCCTCAACTCTTCCATGACTTCATGTGGGGTGAGCAAATTAACCACCATAACCGATAACCGAACCATAACCGAACCACTAATAACCGATAACCAATATAACCAATTGTTATGGTTATGAAACTTTGTATAACCGCTCAATCGGGTTATGGTTATGGTTATGAAGCTTTGGTTAACCGAATATAACCGAAACCGAACCGAAGTTGTGATGTTAACTTTATATAATAGATTGTGTTTTACAAAACCATATAGAGGGTTTTTACTAAGATAAAAGTATGTTAGTAACAAAATGATCTTGATATAGATGTTATTTATTTTGATAAAGAACTAAGGTGTTATGGCCATAATTGTTTTTGTTTGAGAATTACCTTATTAAAAAGAACTCTAAATCGGTAGTTTAACCAAAAAGTTTAGTCTTTGTTATCTTATAAAATAGGCTCAAGCTAAGTTCAAATCGTGCACAACCCTATTTATTTCAAACCTTGCTTGGTTACTTAACCGAAATTAACCAAAACCGAACCATAACCGACTTCATAACCGATTAACCATAACCGAAGTATGGTTATGGTTACCAAAACTCCATAACCGAACTAGCGGTTATGGTTATGGATAATAGTAAAACCGACCCAAACCGACCCATGCACACCCCTAAATTGTCTTCGTGTTAGGTTGGTTTGAGGCAATTATAGACCATTAATGACCTAATGCATCGACTATGATATATGCTAATTTATGTGTTATGATATATTTTTTTTAACTGTATGACCTTTTTTTTTCATTGTGATGCTTTTATTATATTCCAGGTAAACTATGTATGCTTGTGATTTACCAACTGTGGGGCATCCCAAGTTTGGTGTCTTACATTCTATACTATCTTAAAAACCAAAGTCGGTGGGGTTTCCACCGGCTTTGGTTGACTTTTCTTTAAAGGAGAAGAAGGTATTACTGGATTGGGCCGAGAGCACATGTCATTTGGGTGGTCTATTACAGTTTACTAAAAGTCCACTTTATAGAAAATGGTTTTTGAGTCCAATTAAATGTCCTCCTGCCCTATGAACTTAATTACCTAGCATATATATAAATACATGGGGAGCAATTCTATTTATACTATCTTAAATTGAAAAGTCGGTGGATTATAGATAGACAACCACAGACTTTTAACATACTACAATTTAAGTCCCTTGCATGTTACGTAGCAATATCTAATAATTAATTTCACCGAAGTCAATAAAAATAAAAAGATTGTAATGCAAATTCTGTAGTTCTGTAACTATATGAACTATACTGCTTTTCTAAATAAAAATTGTAAACTCCTACTCAAAATCCTACATTTTCACCCTCCTATCGGATCTCTCAAAATAGTTGAATCGTATTATTAATCGAGTTGGACTCATAATTGATTTTCAAAGATATTTATATATTAAGTAAAGTAACTGTACCAAAAGTTACTTAAAAGGAAATTAAAACAAATGAAAGCTAAATCAATAAAACTTGAATAAATTTTATGGGTTTCCTTAACTTTTTAAGTTTCGATATCATTTCCGTGACTTTACTTCAAAAAACTAAATTTTTACGCAAGTATTTTTATGTACGCGTCGGTATAAATTTTAGTTGGTTTACGTTTAGACGTAAATTTTTTTTATTGGAAATGAATCAGCCCAAATATAATACGTTTTCGTGCTTATTTTATATAAGTTTCAAGTTGGTCTACATTTTAACATAATTTTTTATCAAACCAAGCATGGTTAAGTATAATACATTTTCATTCGACGATATAAATTCGAGTTACTCAATCTTTCGACCCCTATGCAAGAGGGGTAAAATTACAAGTATATTATTGTTATATCTCTATACTAAAATATGGTTAAACATGTCGTTATTTCTCTATACACCTTTTATTGTAATTTCAATTTACTTTATGTTTTGATTCAACCGCGATACTTATATAGGTTACAATGAGTTGAGCCGAGTATGCCAAAACATGCATTTTGATATGGTTAACGCATGAATCCATTCGATATTTGCAACGGACCCGCGGCGCATCGCCCGCGGATCATATTACTAGTTTATTATGATAATACTATTGTTTTTAGACTATGGGGTATGGGGCTTGGGTTGGGGCGGGGGTTGGCTGAAAACGCCCAAGCCACCACCCCGGCGGCTCGGGTTGGGGCGTGGGTTTGGGCGTGGCCCCTTGGGGCGGGAGTTTTAAGCCGGGCGTGGGGCGGGCTAGTGGTCCTATGTGGCGGGCTCCTATTCGCTTGGTGGCCATGTGTATTTTTTTAAGTTTTTGTAAAAAAAAAATTTAATAAACTGCCAAGCCACGCCCCAACCCAAGCCCTGCCATACCCCATCCAAAGTGGGTTTGAGAATTGAGTTTTGAAATTACACGTGTCAACCCAAGCCCCAACCCAAGCCCCAACCCAAGCCCCACCATACCCCACGGTCTTATGATGTTGTACCTTTGGAGATAGACTCATTTTCGAAGGAGACATAAAATCTATCTTAAGAGAAATGTATCCAACACTAGCCTCAACAATTCTACTTCTACTAAATATTCATTTTTTTTCCTTTCGGGTTGTATTTGTTTTCACGTGTAATGTATTATAGTTATAAAGTATGAACGGTATCCCTACTACATCTTTACTCGTGGACATCATGAAATCATACTACATCTTTACTCGTGGACATCATCAAATCATAGATAATCGTTATATCTATCTCAATTTTTGTTGTGATAGTTACAAAGATGTAAAAATGTCAATCTGCACCAAAACTAGGGATGAGCAAATGGTATTTATCAAATACCAAAACCTGAACAGGTACCCGTACCAAATCCTTTCGGTACCCACTCTTTTGTGTTTTTAGGATCGGTACTCTGGGTTTGGTACGGTACCGGTATTACCGATTTTTATATTCAAATACCCTACCGTACTGAGCATTTTCGGTACTGGTACCCAATTTTGACGATTTTCAGGATAATCTTTATTTTGTATTCAATCAATCAATGCTAACAAATCTCAATGACTTAATTCATGTTGTAAAACCCCTATAACAAAGCTTATGTATGTAAGGTTTGAAGTACATTTCTTATCGTCAACCATCAACCTCATCATTAGTTTGTAACTTGATATTATCGTTACGACCTTCAAATCCTTAGTGTGTAAGCATGTGTCCATACCTCAAACTTTCGATATTTGGAATCCAAATGCTAAAATAGAAACAATTAAACCACAAAAATGTTAATGCATACAAAACCTGACAAACACACGTCGAAATCTCATTCATCAAATGATACAACTTCAAACAAATAGTTCATAGTAATCACCAAAAGGACGCTTCTCTATATTTGAACCTATGTGTAATGTCAATGTTAAGATATCTCACAAGCATTGATTAAGGATATCATCGATCATCCAAAGGGAGAGGGCGCGATATAAAAATTGTATCGACTATCGACAACCCTTTATTAAAAATAAAAGGTGAGAATATATTACTCAAAGCCTTTAAACACCTGTGTGGGTTGGTGTTATGAACTGTATAGGCTACCATGAGCCCAACCTAGCTGTCACAACCCCCGATCCCTGATTCCCGGGAACGGGCGGACGCGAGCTCAGAGTTTGGTGGTATCAGGTTTAATTAATCTTGCAGCGGAATTTACATCAGGACCGTAGTTAGGAAATGTTTATCAGAGTAAAACCACCTCATTTTTTATTAATAATTACATGGGTAAAACCCAAGTTTCTTATTACAATACATTTATAGGGATAAACCCTATTTTATTGAATTTAAAACATCGTTTATTAGGTAACTTTTATAGCCACATTTTCCCAAGCCTTCAGTGCTCTCCAGCTGGCTTTTTACTAATTGGCTGTCACATTGGGTTACCTGAAACATGTTTTAAAAATATTTGTCAGCGGGAAATACTGGTGAGTGAATCCCAATTTAATCAAGTTTAAAGTCACAGTGAACAGTATTGAGAGCGATCACATTGTTTATGTCTACACAATTACTCCATTTGGTACTATCAATCCTGACTTGTGGGTCATATTACCCATTGGCTAACTCATTTTCCAATGGTAACGTATTGTCATCCCGACTTACTACTCGCAAGTAGTACAAATTTTGCATACAAAACCCCAACATACCGGCAGTAATTGAATAACTACAAAGACTCAATCACTGCTAATTTTCATAGTAAAACATTTAAGGTTTGGTAAAACATTACCAAAAACATTAACAAAAAGAGGATAACTCACATTGCTGTCTTAGGCTTTTCGTAAGGGTTTCCTGGATATAATCTATAATTTATACAAATGTACATTGATTAGTACCATAACCCTTTGAAATTATTAATGATACCCTCCCCGAGACGGCATTCCAACAACTACGTCGGGCAGAACCACGACAGTTGTTACGGAACCCTAAATCAATCGGGCAGCGTAACTGTTACGAAACCAGGGTTATAATACTTACAACGGAGCAGAACCTCGATAATTAGGGGTATAATACTTGGCTATAATAACTCTCCTACAGAATTTGTGATTCGAGATTTGAGAATGAGCGACGAAAAACGTAGACTGATGGCCTTCTTATATAGTTGCTGATTCTAGTCCTGTCGCGGCCCGCGTAAAAGACAGGGGACCCTTACGCGGCCCGTGTCAACACCGGTCAACATACTAGCTTAGCTGGGTCAGCTACTAGACTCGACACGATGTCGACACGTGTCAGCATCGGATGTCTCCGCGTTTCATGATCTGTCGCGGCCCGCGTCAAAGACCTATACACCCTTACGCGGCCCGCTTCAACTTAAGAAATCAGCGCAGTCAAGTCCAGCTTTGATACGGCCCGCGTAAAGTTGAGGTGAGGTCTTTCGCGGCCCGCCTCAGCTTACACTTTCGGAATTTTATTTATCTTATATACTATAATATAATTAAGGCTCGGTTTTCACATACGGGGCATAATATAAGACATATTGGGAAAATTTAAGATATAATAGAGGGTCGGAAATATTATAAGGGTGTTGGTTTTACCGAGGGTTGTTACATTCTCCCCACCTTGTTTTAGAGCTCGTCCTCGAGATCTACTGAAACAAGTGCGGGTATTTCCTTTTCATTTCTGACTCGAGTTCCCATGTGTACTCAGGTCCTCTTTTGGAGTCCCATTTTACTTTGACCAGAACTAATCTCTTATGCTTGAGATTCTTGACTTTCCTGTCTTCAATTTGTAGAGGTCTTTCTACAAACTTGAGTTGTTCATTTACCTCTATATCCTTAAGAGGCACTATCAATGATTCATCAGCTAAACACTTTTTAAGATTTGATACATGAAACACATCATGTATTCCTGCCATTTCTTCTGGCAGTTGTAGCTGATAGGCTACAGGCCCTATTTTTCTAATAATCTTGAAGGGTCCAACATACCTGGGACTTAGCTTTCCTCTTTTGATGAATCTTACCACTCCTTTCCAAGGAGAGACTTTCAACAATACTTTATCTCCTACCTGAAATTCCAACGGCTTACGTCGGTTATTAGCATAGCTCTTTTGTCGATCACGTGCAGCTTTCAGTCGTTCCTTGACTTGAATAATCTTGTCAGTTGTTTCTTGCACTATCTCAGGTCCAGATAATTGTTGTTCCCCAATTTCTGCCCAACAGACTAGGGTTCAACACTTTCTTCCATAAAGTGCTTCGAATGGTGCAGCATTGATACTTGTGTGATAACTATTATTATAAGAAAATTCTATTAAAGGTAAGTGATCGTCCCAATTACCTCCAAAATCAATTACACAAGCTCTGAGCATGTCTTCCATCGTCTGAATTGTCCTTTCACTTTGTCCATCCGTTTGAGGATGATAAGTTGTGCTTAATTTTAACTTGGTTCCCATTGCCCTTTGGAAACTTGACCAAAAACGAGAGGTAAATCTACTATCGCTATCAGAAACAATTGATAAAGGAATGCCATGTAAAGAAACAATTTCATTTACATACAATTTAGCTAATTGTTCCATACTAATTGTTTCCTTCATTGGTAGAAAATGAGCTGATTTGGTTAATCTGTCTACAATCACCCAGATTGTATCATTTCCTTTCTTAGTTTTGGGTAATTTAGTAACAAAATCCATTGTTATTAATTCCCATTTCCAGACTGACATTTCTAATTGCTGTAATAAACCTGAGGGTTTCTGATGTTCAGCTTTAACTTGTGAACAAGTTAAACATTTAGAAACATAGGTTGCTGTGTCCTTTTTCATTCCTATCCACCAGAAATTTTTCCTTAAATCCTGGTATATTTTATCACTTCCTGGATGCATCGTGTATTTAGACTTATGGGCTTCTTCTAATATACGATGGCGTAGATTTCCTAATTTAGGTATCCACATTCTCTTTTCATGGAATCTCCATATTCCATCTATTCCTTGTTTTAATTCCTTTAACATACCTTTTAATTTTTCAGAATCATCCTTGATTACTGATTCTTGTGCTTCTCTTATTTTTTCATTTAAATCTACTTGCAGATTTAATTTAAGAGAATGTACCATTTTTGGCTTTTCATGATACTTTCGGCTTAAAGCATCTGCCACTACATTTGCTTTTCCTTCATGATACTGAATATCACAGTCATAGTCACTAAGAAATTCCATCCAGCGTCTTTGCCTCATATTCAACTCCTTTTGCTTGAAAACATACCTTAAACTCTTATGATCAGTGAATATGGTAAACTTACTACCATAAAGGTAATGTCTCCAAATTTTAAGAGCAAAAATTATAGCTCCTAATTCTAAATCATGGGTTGAATAATTCTCTTCATGATTCTTAAGTTGTCTAGATGCATAAGCTATAACCTTTTGGCGTTGCATCAATACACATCCATAACCTAATTTAGAAGCATCACAATAGACTACAAAGTCTTCAGTTCCTTCTGGTAATGCTAATATAGGTGTATGGGTTAATCTTTGCTTAAGAATTCTAAAGGCTTCTTCTTGTTTTAATCCCCATTCAAACTTAACAGATTTACAGGTTAGCTTAGTTAAGGGAATGGCTATTCTAGAAAAATCTTTAATAAATCTTCTATAATAACCAGCCAATTCTAAGAAACTTCTAATCTCGGTTGGTGACTCAGGGGTTTTCCATTTCGTAATCGCTTCGATCTTTGTTGGATCCACATGAATTCCTTCATGATTGACTAGGTGTCCAAGGAATTGTACTTGTTCTAACCAAAATTCACACTTAGAAAACTTAGCATAAAGTTTTTCCTTTCTTAACAGACTTAAAAGTGCGTGCAAATGTTTTGCATGATCTTCTTTACTCTTAGAGTAAATTAGAATATCATCTATAAAAACAATTATGAATTTATCCAAATATGGCTTACATATTCGGTTCATCGTGTCCATAAATGCAGCTGGGGCATTGGTTAAACCAAATGGCATGACAGTAAATTCATAATGACCATACCTTGTTCTAAAAGCAGTTTTAGGAATGTCCTCTTCCTGTACCTTTAATTGATGATATCCTGACCTTAAATCAATTTTAGAGAAAAATCGAGCTCCTTGTAGTTGATCAAACAGATCATCGATTCTCGGTAATGGGTACCGATTCTTAATCGTGACCTTGTTTAATTCACGATAATCAATGCACATACGCATTGATCCGTCCTTCTTTTTAACAAATAGTATCGGCGCTCCCCATGGCGAAGAACTTGGTTGTATAAATCCTTTTTCTAACAATTCGTCTAGTTGTTTCTTCAATTCTTGCATTTCTGCAGGTGCCAAACGGTAAGGTGCTTTGGCAATTGGTGATGTTCCTGGTAGCAAATGAATTCTGAATTAAACTTCTCTGTCTGGAGGTAGTCCTGGTAATTCTTCTGGAAAAACATCTGAAAACTGAGATACTACTGGAATATCTTTTAGTTCTTTCCCTTTAGTGTTAGTGATTATAGAAATCAAATACACTATAGAACCTTTTCTTATACAACTTGCAGTTTTCATTGCAGATATGAATTTTGTGGATCTAGAGGGCTTATCTCCTTTAATTATGATCATTTTACCTTTTGGTGATTTTATTTGGATTAACTTTTGATCACATAAAATACTGGCTTTATTGGTTATTAACCAATCCATTCCTAAAACAACATCGAATCCTGCCAGATTCATGGGATAAAGAGTTGCAATAAATTTCTGGTTTGAAATTTCTATACTTACTCCCTGCAAGATTTCAGAAATTCTAACGGTTTCTCCATTAGCTGTCTCTACTACGCATTCATGTGGTAGTTTAGTTAATGACTGATTTAGAAATTTGCAAAACGATGTATTAATAAAACTTTGGTTTGCACCAGAGTCAAATAATACTTTAGCAAAGACATCATTAACTAAAAACGTACCAACAATGACATCTGGAATCATCTTGGCTTCATCTGCAGTTAGAACAAATGCTCTAGCATTTTTGGTATTCTTGTTGTCTGTGGCTGGAGCTAATTTTGGACAATTTGGCCTGATATGACCTTTTTCTCCACAGTTGTAGCATAATCCATTACTGGTTTTCTTCCTGCAATTTTCTTCCTTGTGTCCTGGCATCTTACAATGATTGCAGAGAATGGAGCATTTTCCCGAATGCTTTTTCTTGCAGACCTTGCAGTATGTTGTAGAGGTAGAACCCATATTCTTACGATTAAAATTTCCGGAACGAAATTCTTGTGTAAGCCTTTGAGTTAAGTTCTTCCTCTGATCCTCTTCTCTAGTACGGACTAACTCATCAGTCAAGGTATTTGTTAATTCTACAGCTTCTTCTATGGTTTGAGGTCCAGCTGCCTTGACTATGTGTCTTATCTCCCCTATTAATCCCCAAATATAACGAGAGATTAACACTGGTTCTGGTGAAGCAAGAGTTGGCACTATCCTAGCATATTCAAAAAATAACTTAGTGTACCCTTTGCTATCTACACCAGTCATCCTAAGATTTAGGAATTTGTTTGCTATCTGTTCCTTCTCATTGGGTGGGCAGAATTTCCTTTCTACCTTGTTTTTAAATTCTTCCCATTCCATATTATAGGTTTGATCACTTCCTCTTGTCTGGAGGATAGTGTTCCACCATTCTAGTGCTGCATTCTTAAACAGATTAGAAGCAAACATTATCTTATCTTCTTCAGCACATTTACTTATCCTTAAGACTGCCTCAGTCTTTTCTATCCAGCGTAGGGTTGCAATGGCCCATTCATTGCCCGAGAATTCCATTGGTTTACAAGACCATAATTCTTTATAAGAACAACCGTTAGGCACGGTTCTTCTTCTTTTGGGAATAGGCATTTGAAGTATATGCCCATTGTTCACGCTGTTTTCTGGTTCAATTGGTCGCTTACTGCTATGTTTACTTTTATTTTCAGCATCTTTAACAGTTTGAAGTATAAATGGCATAGCATCTATGATTCCTGGTGCCACTATATGTTGAACGGCTCTATTATCCATTTGGTTTTCGTTGTTATGGATGCTCGGATTATCATTAACCACGTTAATGTTACTCTGGTTATCATTATTCAGATTTCCTTGATTTCCTTCGTCGGCCATCTGAATTTTAAACATTTATTCCATATTAATATCACAAGATAATAAGTAATATTATAATTCACATGACACGCAATTTAATCAAAACCGTCGATCATTGCGACTATACTCTTTTTCATATACTATGCGTCTATTACACACTAGTACAGAATTAAAGATTACAATACCAACAGAAATAAAATAGTAATATGCATCTGTACACACATATTTTTATTTTATTTATATATATATATATATATATATATATTATTACTACCGCTTCCTCCATTCTAACATTCATGGATATGGATTCATCCAAAAATCCATATTGCGCTCATCGTATTTCCATACGAGACGCTATCCTACCTGACGCATTCTTTCACTGCTCTCCAGAATTTCCTCCCCAAAAGTCCTAAGTTCTTGAACGTTTTCTGCACTCATTGGGGGTGCAGGTTCTCGGACTGGGTTTGGAATCTGGGGTGCGTTTTCCTGATATGGGGGTGACAGTTCATGAAATTGGTAAGGATCCTCTAATATCTCCCTAATATAATCATCTTGATAATAGGGGTCTAAAGGGTCCATACCTGGGTAAGCTTCTATGTTTTGTATGGGTGGATAATCCTGAATAGGGTAACGTTGCACAAAGTCCCTATTGTTGTCCCACCAGGGGTCGTAATTCGGGTCTAGGGGATTCGGTGCAGGCACCCTAGGGATTTCTTCTGGGTTAAAGTCGTGCATCTCCACTTGGTTTTCCTGATTTTCTATTTCCATGGGTTGTTCTGGGTTTTGTGGTTGTGGGGCTACTAGTTGTTCCAGACCTGGGTCAGCAGCAGTTGTAGCTAAGATATGGAAATTAGCTAGGCTTCTATTGAGTATTTCTTGAGTATGGGCATCTGTCTCTCGCTTAATGGCTGCTAAAGCCCTTTGCTGTTGCAATTTCCTCATTCTCTTCCTACGAGCAAAAGCTTCTTTACTGAACCATCCTCGTTTCTTATTAGGAAATGGCTCTTCAGATTTAGCTCTAAAAGCAAATATTCCGTCTTCCTGATCAGCAACATACCCTGAGAGGGCAGGCTTTGATGATGTACTTTCACTCCTAGGTGAATCAGCTAACTGACGATTCACGTCTGATGGTCCTTGATCACTCATACTGAAAACTAACAGATAGTCAAATAACATATAACCAATAAATACAGTTATGCACGTATTTCCGTAATTAATTCCTAACACAAAATTTAGAATTTAAGTGTCAGCAGAACACTTCTTTGGCTCAGACCAGTGGCTAGGCTCTGATACCACCTTCTGTCGCAACCCCCGATCCCTGATTCCCGGGAACGGGCAGACGCGAGCTCAGAGTTTGGTGGTATCAGGTTTAATTAATCTTGCAGCGGAATTTACATCAGGACCGTAGTTAGGAAATGTTTATCAGAGTAAAACCACCTCATTTTTTTATTAATAATTACATGGGTAAAACCCAAGTTTCTTATTACAATACATTTATAGGGATAAACCCTATTTTATTGAATTTAAAACATCGTTTATTAGGTAACTTTTATAGCCACATTTTCCCAAGCCTTCAGTGCTCTCCAGCTGGCTTTTTACTAATTGGCTGTCACATTGGGTTACCTGAAACATGTTTTAAAAATATTTGTCAGCGGGAAATACTGGTGAGTGAATCCCAATTTAATCAAGTTTAAAGTCACAATGAACAGTATTGAGAGCGATCACATTGTTTATATCTACACAATTACTCCATTTGGTACTATCAATCCTGACTTGTGGGTCATATTACCCCTTGGCTAACTCATTGTCCAATGGTAACGTATTGTCATCCCGACTTACTACTCGCAAGTAGTACAAATTTTGCATACAAAACCCCAACATACCGGCAGTAATTGAATAACTACAAAGACTCAATCACTGCTAATTTTCATAGTAAAACATTTAAGGTTTGGTAAAACATTAACAAAAAGAGGATAACTCACATTGATGTCTTAGGCTTTTCGTAAGGGTTTCCTGGATATAATCTATAATTTATACAAATGTACATTGATTAGTACCATAACCCTTTGAAATTATTAATGATACCCTCCCCGAGACGGCATTCCAACAACTACGTCGGGCAGAACCACGACAGTTGTTACGGAACCCTAAATCAATCGGGCAGCGTAACTGTTACGAAACCAGGGTTATAATACTTACAACGGAGCAGAACCTCGATAATTATGGGTATAATACTTGGCTATAATAACTCTCCTACAGAATTTGTGATTCGAGATTTGAGAATGAGCGACGAAAAACGTAGACTGATGGCCTTCTTATATAGTTGCTGATTCTAGTCCTGTCGCGGCCCGCGTAAAAGACAGGGGACCCTTACGCGGCCCGCGTCAACACCGGTCAACATACTAGCTTAGCTGGGTCAGCTACTAGACTCGACACGATGTCGACACGTGTCAGCACCGGATGTCTCCGCGTTTCATGATCTGTCGCGGCCCGCGTCAAAGACCTATACACCCTTACGCGGCCCGCTTCAACTTAAGAAATCAGCGCAGTCAAGTCCAGCTTTGATACGGCCCGCGTAAAGTTGAGGTGAGGTCTTTCGCGGCCCGCCTCAGCTTACACTTTCAGAATTTTATTTATTTTATATACTATAATATAATTAAGGCTCGGTTTTCACATACGGGGCATAATATAAGACATATTGGGAAAATTTAAGATATAATAGAGGGTCGGAAATATTATAAGGGTGTTGGTTTTACCGAGGGTTATTACACTAGCGGCCCGTTTAAGAAGCCCAACAAGAGAATGGATCTGTGGGAACGTTGAAGGAAACCCAGCTGGATATAACATTGGGTTTTTCCTAGTGCAGGGGATTATGACGAATATGATTAGTGTGTGTCTTCTTCCCCATCTCTACTCTCTGTAATTTCTAGTTTCCCATCCCCTTCTCTATTACTATCATGTACTACTTTCGGTTTCATCATTGTAATCATTCATAGATATATAAAATACTGTTCCTGTTCGAATTGTTGATTAGTTGTGAAATATCAATTCACAACATTGGTGCTTTCATTGATCCTTAGCATCGATGGCTTTGGAAGATCTCGAACCACAATTACCTCGTTTCACTGGCTCCGATCCTAACTCGTGGATTTCTCAATCTGAGCTATACTTTTGTTTTTACTCAATCTATGGGGATGAACGATTCTCATACGTTATTGAAGTATTTGAGGATGGACCATTCTACTGGTTCAATTCCTGGTTTCGGAGCGATAACCTCACATGGAATGATTTCACTGCTGCAATGCTTCACAGATACCGTTCTTCGTCCCCACCATTATCTGCCCTCCAGGTGTTTGATGAAATGCCTAATAGTATTGAACATGAAATTGCGAATGAAGTTCACGAAACCATTAATGACGAGGTATTAGAAATCCATACTGAATCTCTTGTTACTGTTAACGAGTCTCTATAAGTAAAGGATGCTCAAATGGTTACATTAGATTATATTTTTGTGCCTCAAAGTGTTACGCCGAGTATAAATGTAGTCTTGGCTGGCGATTTGATACAAAATGCTATGGTAGAAAGCAACGGCTGTGTTGTAGATTCTTCGGTTGCGTCAATAGTTAATACCTCATTTGCATGGAAACCAGGTTTGATTGGACATCTTGTTCAGGTATCTCATTGGAAATTGGTTATTCCTACTGCTAGTACACTTAATTTACAGTTAGGGAGTTCTCCTTTGGTAATTTCGGGTCCTAGTTCACCTTTTGGTGTTGAAGTTATGGCAACGGAACACTGTTTGGTTAATGGTTCATTTTATGTTGAAACTCTTCGATGTCATACCACGATTTTGGACCCTGTCACTGCAGTTACGGGTCAGGTGATGCGGAATTCTACACCTCCACCATTGCATACCTACATCTCATTGTTAAGTACATCACTTACAGCTCGATACCAAGATCCGGAACCACCCGACCTGTATACAACCCTTACTTCAGCATCTATTTCGGTATATCCGCAACCAACACGCATTGTTCCTGCTGTTAGTACAACATCTTGCACTTTTCGTAGTTTTCTTTTCATCATTGCTGGTCCTTGTTTGTTTTCTGCGGCTGACATGCGCGAATCAGTTTTAGGGGTTGTTAATGTTCCACTCTCTATTGAACAACTTCATTTATTTAGGTATTTTGTGGTGCTTAAACTAATTTGGCAATTTTGGAAAAATCATAGTGTTTTTGTCGGTTCTTTGCTCCAAGGGGCGCACAAGTGGTTGTTAGATATATCACTAGTTGTTACAAATTTTGAATGGAAACCGGGTTGGAAATGTGGTTTGGTTGTAAAATTGAGGGACACGAATGGTTTAACTGAGCATTATTGTTTCTACTACAAATGTGCTACTGATGTTCATGGCAACTCCAATTATCCTTCTACTGTTTCTCATGATACTATTGTTGTAGGGAAGGTGTTGTGGGGTACAAAAATGCAGCCATAACAACATCATTTCCTGACATCGTATACAATGGTTCTTCACATGGAGCCGACTAGAAGGGACGCCTTAGCTTACAACTTCATCGCTCAACATAAATGGGTCATTGCGGATCTGGTAGCATATGCTTGGAGTAACCTCAAACCCATATTTCCTTTTCTGGTTTTGATTCGAGCTTATATCAATTCTGTTGTGGTTCCATTGGTCATGAAACTACAAGATAAAGTTGCCATGATTGCTTCTTTGGCAGCAACTTCTACTTGTAGTAACCAACAGCCTCACTTTATTCTTTGGCGGCTGCTTGTTCATGCATTTGATGCTTACTTTGTTCAAAGCAGACACATATCATTCTCAATAGCTCTTATCATAAATGGGGTAAATAAAGTCAACCATGCCACTTGCTTCAGGATATATTATTTTGCTACGATGAGGTTTGAATGGAACACGTATTGCGGTCATCATGATTTTGTGACAGCTTGTGTTACATGTTGTGGTGATCAGTTTTTTGAATCCTCGTGTTTGATCGAAGCATATCTTGACGCTACAACTGGTCAAACAATTGCGATAACCTCCACTACTTGTGCGAGCACTTTAGAGTTTGTTATGAAGCCTTCTTTTTTACATGTTGCATTGTGTGTCAAATGGTGTATGCGAATGCGGTTCAAAATGACCTATGGCATGGGTGGTACTTATTCACCTTGTTCACTGTATTTGGTTCAAATCCTTGAAGTTTCTTGTGGCAATGGTGATGTATTTCCATCTGATCTATATTATCTCCTTGACCATTACTCAGTTGTCACATCGAAAGAATTAGAGGGCCTCCATGACACATTTTCAGCCTCTTGTAGGTTCTTTAAATACCAAGTTCTTCCAGCAACACAAAACTTCCAACCTGTCATAGTTTCTGATTTTCTATCACAAGGAAGTCTTAAAGATACTTTACAAGAGGGTAAGAAAAATTCTACATTTGGATTTTATAGATACATATTTGTGGGTGTAGCTGAAACACTTGTTTGCATCAGACATGTGACATATACTTGGCCCCACTTGATCTATGTTCTAACACCTTTTCATGGTGATACATATCGGTCCTCTATCATAGAGACATTGCAGAAAATCAACAGTGGAACTTCTCACATCCTTGTCGCAACCAATGTTGCTTGGGGGCTTGCTCTTAAGCTGGTGATTAATTTTGATATTGAGTCGGTGGTAAATTTTGTTGCCCTTTATGGACATACACCACCAGCGTTAGTTGGTTCCCTCCATGACTATCATGCACGTGTCACATTGGAAACCGAACTGCTGGTACGAGCTATAATGGTCATTCTCATCACACCACAATTTATCACTAGTCCTAAGCGGATTGCATGCACAGAGGATGGCTTCTTGGATAGGCCACATCAGTTATTACATTCCTTTATAGCCTTACACCTTGAGGACAATGTGTATTTGAAACGGGGGAGTAATGTTATGAACTGTATAGGCTACCATGAGCCCAACCTAGCGGCCCGTTTAAGAAGCCCAACAAGAGAATGGATCTGTGGGAACGTTGAAGGAAACCCAGCTGGATATAACATTGGGTTTTTCCTAGTGCAGGGGATTATGACGAATATGATTAGTGTGTGTCTTCTTCCCCATCTCTACTCTCTGTAATTTCTAGTTTCCCATCCCCTTCTCTATTACTATCTTGTACTACTTTCGGTTTCATCATTGTAATCATTCATAGATATATAAAATACTGTTCCTGTTCGAATTGTTGATTAGTTGTGAAATATCAATTCACAACAGTTGGGAATTGGGAGATCTTAGATTCAAGACACACAGACAATAGAAATTAAAAGAAATTAGCCTTTAAAAAATATATGTATATCAATTTGAAAATTGGATTAATTTAATATATACCGTTACAAACTTGGAAATTTTCATATATACCCAACAAAACTAAAACTATCATATATGACCTTACAAAATAATTAAAATATCAAATATACCCAATTTCTTAAAAACAATCTGAAAAATAGTCATTTTACTCTAATTTTTTTAACTTAAAGTTGCTTAATATATTTTTACTCATCTTAATTTTTTTTCATAAACTATAGTATTCTTCATATATAATATTTAAACTAAATAAATTAAGCTAGAAATAAGTAAATATAATATTTGAAGTTAAAAGTCATATATGAGATCTCAAAGTTTTAGAAAAATAACGGCAAAATTGTTATTCATTAAATTTTTTTTAATGAATCGGTCATTTGTGATATTTCAAGTTTCAACTACTTTGTAAGGGTATATATGATATTTATAATTTTACAAGGATATATATGATATTTTGTAAGTTTGTAGGGATATATATATATATATATATATAAATATAATTGCCACTTGAAAATTAATAGATAAGTATTTGAGTAAACTGCTAATTTGGTCCCTGAGGTTTGGTCACTTTTGCCACTTTAGTCCAAAACTCAAACCTTTTGCATATGGGTCCCTGTGGTTTTAGTTTTATTGCCATTTTGGTCCAAAAATAAAATCAAGTCATATTTGTCTTGTAAAATCCTACTATTTTGTCCTTTTTCTCAGGGACAAAATGCTCATTTCTTTTTACCAGATGTAAACACATTTCAGTTTGCCAGATGTTTTTCTACACCCTATGTGCCCTTTTCCCTCTGGAATCATTTTCCCAAATGTAGTTTCATCTTCAACCACTAGATCGTTCAACTTCTTCTCATTTACGCATTTCATCGAACGCCTCTTGAACCTCTTATTCTTTCCACCATTTTCCACATTTGAATCCCTCAAACCACCATTATTTCGAAAACCCGGATCAGTTTCCTTCCGATAGCGATTCTTGAACTGAGTAACAGCAGCAGTGGCCTCGATTAACGCCATGTCATCAACGACTTCAACCTCCAATGCACAATTAACATCTTCGACCACCGGTTTCTCTAAACACCTCCACTTATGATCTTGATTTGATCCAAGAACTCGAGTTGAATCCTTGTTGAGTGTTCTGGAGAAACAGAAACCCAAATTGTTTCCTCCGTAAACGAAAGGTTTCATTGTCTCTTTGGGTTGATGATTGTGTTTATTGTGAAGGGAGTGATTCGCCATTGGAAATGAGGGTGAGAGTGACGGATCTAAACCTGATTTTTCGACTGTTATACCTAATTTAGCGCTCAAAAAAATGATTCGTTACTGGTGCGAGTCCACCGGAGCGGATTTGCCTTGCGACGCACCGGATTGTAGCTCTGTTAACGATTCAGTTACGAAATTGATGTTGAAATCGAGTGAGTGTGACAGTGATGTTAGGTTTAGGGTTTCAGAACGAGATTTGATGGCGACGGTGGCTGTATACAGATGATAGAACATCGAGATCGAGGTGGTTGATGGTGGTTCCGGTTTAGAAAGAGAGAGGCAGATGTGTTATAGGTGGTGTGGTGGGAGATGGTTGTGGTGGTGGGTGGTGGCGGACTGACAAACTTAGAGAAAGAGATGGATGGTTGAGAGGTCTGGTATTTATTTATAAAAAGGAAATGACCATTTTGCCCCTGAGGAAAATGACAAAATAACAGAATTTTATAAGACAAATATGGTCTGATTTTATTTTTAGACCAAAATGACAATAAAACTGAAACCATAGGAACCCAGATACAAAAAGTTTAAGTTTTGTACTAAAGTGTTAAAAGTGACCAAACTGAAACCAAGGAATGTCATAGCCGTTCCCCAGAGCTCCAATAAACTAAACCAGAACAAATTACTAACATCAATGCACAACGTACAACTCTACAGAATCGATATTCCGGAACAACCCATCTTGGCCGACGATTTTGAAATTCAAAAATATCTCCTAACAGACACTATCAACTGACGAAGATTCTCTACCGTCAGATACAATCACAACCGTGGACCGCTTGCCACGTGTCCCACCCTCTCGCACATCCCAATTTTTAGGTTTTGTTCTTATCCACAAATCACACCTCTTGTTTCTATCTCTTCATTCTCAGATCCTCACTTTCTCTTCAATTTGTTCATCAGGTACCTCAAAAATTCAATCTAAATTCGTTTATTTATTGCTTAATTATTTGTAATTGAATGCGTGTTGTCAGTACACTCGATTTGATGCTACATGTTACCGTAATTCGTTTGATTTTATGTAGATCTACTGTTTCTGTTAGGTAAACTGAGATTAGGTTTGATATATACGTGTTCAGGCGGTGAAGTATCCTTAGATCTAACTTTCTCTGCAAATTGTTTATCACGTACGTGAAAAGTTTGATTAAATTCGTTTTGCATCGTTTTATTTTGGCTGTAATCTGTGTAATTGAACTTGTAGCCTCAGTACACACGGTGTGATGCTTTGTATTATCGGAATTCGTTTGATTCTATGTAGATCTAGTATTTATGTTTAATATATAGGTGTTCAGGCGGTGAAGTTCCTTAGATCTAACGCAATATAACATAGATTATTGTGTAAATCTGACATAATGACTTTAGATACTTGACATATGGAGAACATAATGAATTTTGATTTGTTTATAGTTGTGACAGGGTTATGCTGTTAAAATCACATTTAAAATATTCAATTTCTGTTTTGTAAAGTTTCAATATCATTGTTAGGCCTCAGGATTGAAAGATCTGATGATTTTATTTCTCTTCTTGCATTTTTTGATGCATACGTCAGAAGAATTTTACTTGCGAAGCATTTTAACATTCGTAATGGATTTGTGTGTATATAGCATTATTGCGATTGTTCATTTTTTTTCTTTTTGGAAGTACTATTATATAATTTATATTGACTGTTGCAAGACCAAACGCCTTGTAGCCTAGTGGGCTTGGTTTTAAAAAGTGTGAAACGGAGGCGCAATGTGCAAAAGCAGCAGCCTTTTTGTACGCGAGGTGCAAGGCGATTATATAATTTTCTTTATATATTCTATAGGTTTCTAGGATCATTTACCCAATATTTAGACATAAATAAGCTTTATATATGTTTTAATATTGAATTTACATGCATATACAACCTGAAAAGCATGTACCACAATCTGCTGCACAAATACATGGTCTGTACATAAGGCGCACGCCTCAGAGTGGATTTTTCACCCAAAAAGTGCGTCTCAGTTGCGCTTTTTGTACAGACTGCGCCTTACGTTACACATGGCGATGAGGTTTGCGCCTCGCGCCTAGGCACGCTTTTTTAAACCAAGCTAGTGGGCGGTATCAAGGTGTGGTTGAGAGCTCTAATCCCATGGTGGACGTTGGTGTAGATTTAGGAGTATGTTTAGAGGGTGTGCGAGTGAGTCGTTCTAATAAATGCTTGTAACAAAAAGATGAAGTGAAAGAGGAAGACATGCTATATGCATGTTGTTGGGCATTTGGCAATAATCATATAACTTGCATTTTATTTTTCCCTGTTTTGAATCTTATTGAAAAATGTTATTTCATATAGGTTTGTCAGTGTGGAGGTCTTAGGTTATTGGATCCTGATTTCTGATTGTTTTATGGTTTCCCTTGTGTACTGCAGCAGTTTCTAGAGTAACACCTTTCCAAACGCATGCTCGCACTCTGTTGCATAGATATCATTATCCATCATGAAGTACTTGGAATATACCCCGTTCGACCGGTATTTTCTTCTTTAAATTTTTCACCAATGATAGATTTCTTCAAATTTCTGATCTTAGTAATTTCCTTTGAACGGTGGAGGTGGATTGAAAGTAGTATATTTATTCTTCTTCTGCAGAATAAATGCTTTTCTAGATCACCTAAATCTTGGAGAACAAACCATTAAGGGATGCATTGAAGCTTACTCCTGTGAGTAGAGTTTGTGTTATGTGATAATCATCGAGTTCTTATGTAATAACTTACTTTTTTTTTTTTAAATTTCTTCTGTACCCTTTTAGGCAAGCATACCGGGACAGATAAGAGGCTATCTCTCAGCTTGGAAAACGAGGTACCATTTCTAGTAGAATTTAAAATTGAATAATGATATTTCATGTATGTCTTTCTACGTGCGTTTATAGTTTGATTTTCGTTACAAATTGTTGGAATTGTGTTTAAATTTAGATTCTTAACTATCTTGGGAACTCTCCTGATGACGACTCGTCTTCACCTGCTAACTATCTGTCCAGTAGATCCAGCCGAAAGATGTTGATCTATCTGATTCTGACATTATATCACATGTACCCAGACTATGATTTCAGGTAACTTCACAATTTAAATTTAATAAACGTTTTGCCGAGCATCTAAAGAGGGTTATGGGTAATGACATTGTCAGCTTTTTTGGCGACATGGCAACCCGCTACATAATTCTTCTTTAATGGCGTTGGGAGTGTTGTCAAATGGTTTTGACAGACAGTTTTGAACTGTTGCTCTGTGTGGAGCTGAGAGTTCAATTCTCTCCATTTCCCAAAACATGTTTTCACTTGGTTTCTGTATTGAAGCTTTACCATCTGCAATTAAGCCAATTCATAAGTTAGTACAGCTTCTTACAAATGCGACTATCAAAATCTTAATATAAAACAAAAGAAATAAGATTATGCCTATCAGCTTTGTGTAACTTGTGTTTGAAAGTATGACATACTGCTTATCTGATTTTGTTGAACATAGTGGAAACAGAAACAGGCAGAATGTCAGATTGTTAATAACGGTGACAATTTTAACCCATTTACATGGGATGACTTCAGTTAGGTTAAATTTCTAGCAGGTGAAATATGTACATTAATGACAAAAATATAGCTTAAAAGCTAAGTAGTTAATGCAGTAAAATATCGGATATCGGTCAAGGACCGATATTTGAGATATCGGTTATCGCGGTGGGATATCGGTAATTTTAATATCATGCTAAATTTATATGTATACAATTCAGTATACTCTCCTACCATTAACAAATTAGCCTTTTGCAACTTGCAATACACTAACAATTGTAGCAAGTAGGAACTGACTAATACTTAAAACACTAACATTTAACACTAATAACTAACAATTAAGACTTAAAAGACTGATATCAGCAATAAGAAGAAAGAAGAACGGTACAACTAAGAAGAAAGGTACTGATATCGGGAAATTCGGTGATATATAAATCAAATATCGGTCTGTACAATCTTGCTAAATGAGGGCAATAAAACACAACCGACAATGTTCATGCAGGCCATAGGATATTTAATTTTCTATGATGTGCTATATGATAATCTATAAAATTGTCAAAATATTGTTGTCTATCAGTGCAGTGAAAGCTCACCAGTTTTTCACAGTGGAGACCTGGCAAGGGTTTAAACAAATATTTGACAGCTACATGTCTGATGCATCTAAGGTATTGCCACTATACTGAACGTGTATCTATAATCTATCTATGCGTCGAGTGTCCAGACATTCTAGAAGCTTCTAAGATGATTTTCTGTTTGTTTCCGACTTATTTTCAGAATGATTTTAGTAGTTTGCGGTTTGCCCACTTAATTTATGATTTCAGGAATGGACCAAGACTGATGAAGATGGTTCCTTGCTGGAAACCTTATACAAAGCTTTAGATGAGGTAACATACTCAAGAACAAAATAACCGGTTAAATAACCTAAACCGTAACCGGTTAATAACCGATTAGAGGTTTTTTAACCCGTAACAAGTTGGGGATTTTTTTAGAAGGAAACGGTTTCTAACCGATTTACCGTTTAACTAGAAAAATAGAAAAAAATAGGAAAAAAAGGGTTAATAACCGGAAAAAGCCTGGTTATTAACCGAACAACTTAAAGTGAATAACCAAAAAAAAAAAAAAAAAAGGGAAAAAGACCTGTTAAAGTAAAAATCGGTTGAAGCAAAAATGAGAAAAAAAACCGGGGTTTCAGTTAAACCGAACCAGTTAGCGAAAAAAATCGTTTTGTGTACCACCATCCTCAACCATAAGTGCACGCGACTTGATGTTGATCATCTGGTTGTAATTTTCAGGTTATCAACTTAGCAGAATGTGAAATCTATAGCTATGACCCCAACTCTGATGCTGATCCATTCATTGAAAAAGGGGATCTGTAAGAATTTTTATTTTTTATTTTCTTTTTCCAATTTCTAATTTATCCGAATAAGTGAATTATTCATTCTTGTAGGTGGTCATACAATTTCTTCTTCTATAATCGAAAACTCAAGCGTGTTGTAAGCTTCCGTTTCAGCTGTTTAAGGTAATATTTTAAAGTCTACTTTTAAATCTGATCGAGTTAATAAATATATATATTTGTTGCAGCAATTTGGTGAGCGATGTTTTTCCTAGTGACGGAATTTACTACGAGGACGATGGTGAAGTGTTTGATGAGATGGACATGTGATGCGGAAAAAAGTTGTACATACCATGTTAATATTGGTCTAGGATGGATATAAACGTTGGTAGACCTAACAACTGTGTGCAGATGGTTAACTAGTATGGGATAAAAGACTTGGTTGCTTAGTATTAGTAGCGGTAAGCGTTAAAGCATTGTCTGGTGTAGTTGCATCCACTTTTATGTGGTTGACTTGCTGCCTCCAGGCTAGTGACATTATATTACTTTTATGAATTGTATTTTCTTTAAGTACAACTAGGTTGATTAAACATTATATTACTTTTATGAATATCTTGTGTGCGGGCACACACCTTTAATCTTAGAACCCATGTTCACCTCCAAACGTAGTGCGTTGTACGTTAAGTGTTGAAGATGTTTGAAGAGTTATGTTCGAAATACATCCATCTGCTTCAGTTAAATGGTCTGGTCAATGTTGTTTAGAACAAGACTGTAGATCTTATCATTATTTTTACAAAAAATTGGTAATATACGTACGTATTTTGAGTTTTTGGTTTTCGGTATTACGTATGAATTGGTTTGGTTATACCTTAGGCATGAAATGTTTGGGTTTGAAAAAAATGCCCCAAATAATGAAGAAACACAAAATCACCGTTGGAGTGATTTGAATCGATTTCTCCAAGAGACCGAGAAACACAACTTGTTATTCTTCTTCAATCTAGATCTACAATGGAGAAGAGATAAAAGTGGGGATGTAGAGATGGCCGGTAGAGGAAGAATCCCCTTTTTTTTTCAGCTACAAAAAGTGTGTTGGCCCCATATATCTTACCCTAATAATGAGGTGAAGAAGACATCTTATATAGAAGACATGGGCCATCCTAACCTCAATGGGCTTGAGCGTTTCTTATCATAACACCTTTTTCCGTAGCAAAAGTATTTACGGGTTCTCCGAGAAAATATTTTGGTTTAGCAGAAACAATTAGAGGCTTTCAATTAACCCTTTCCGGAGATGGTCTTCCCGAACAGGCCTTTTATTTGGTAGGTAACATCCATGAAGCTACGGCGAAGGCTATGGACTTAGAAATGGAGAGCAATTTGAAGAAATGACCTTAAATCTTTGTGTACTGGCCACTAATCGAATAGTTTGAGATTTAGGTAGTGTTTGGTATGCATGAATGAGAGGTGGAATGGAATGAATGATTACGAGTGAATGAAGAAAAGAGTGTTTGGTTGGTCAATGGAATGGAATCACTCATTCCAAAAGGCATTCCATTCCCTCAAAATCATTCCTTCCACCCCCATGTTTTTTTTTTCATTCCATCATCTCTTGCACCATTCATCAACAACACCACAACCCACCACCTTCGCCACAACCCACCACCACCACCCACCACCGACGCCATCGCCGCCACCACCTCACCCCAACAGCCACCGCCGCCACCGCCACCCACTCGCCATCGTTATCACCCACAGCTGCAACCAACCGCCAACGCCACTCAGTGCCGCCGCCCACCACCATCGTCGATGTCACCACCAACCGTTGTCGCCGCCACTAACCGCCACCTTTGCTGCCTCCCACCACCAACGGCCACCATGCCGCCACCACCACTCCTCGTCACCACCGCGCCGCCACTCGCTGCCACCACCACCACCCATCGCCGCCGCCGACACCCACCACCGCCACCTATAACCACCCACAATCATTACCACCGACCACCACCACCACTCACCGCTGATTTTATTACTCTGTTTTTCTTGCTTACCGAACAATACACAATAATAATTCATTTCATTCACACATGGTAACCAAACAAGACATGGAATGGTAATGATTCATTGCATTCCCTCGTCCATTCCATTCCTTCGTTCATTCCATTACCTCATGCCAAACAGACCCTTAGAAGTGAAATAAATCATTTTATCTACTCATAGTGGACAAATTGGCGTATTACCAAATCACGCCTCTATTGCCACAACAGTAGTTAGAGGTTATCTCTACAAGCCCACTACGCAGTGTAGTGTAAACTAAATCACGTTGGGTCTCGCAAATGAGTTAGTAAGCAATAATAATAAATATATTAATAAATTACTCCGACCGTGTAAGTCGGGTCGCATACCCTATCTCTTCACAAACATTCAAGCAAGTTCTGAGCGATTTGGTTTTGGAACGAGGTAGAGCCGAAACCATACATAACTTTCAGTTTTCAAAAAAAAAAAAGCAAACAGAACGTATTGGGTCAATTATTTCGGGGCGGTTTTTTGGTCAAAAGATTGCTAGACGCCCAACCAACAAAAAACTTGTAGAGATTAAGACCTTGATCAAATTATTTTGTTGGTTAAAAGTGAGGTTAGTCCCTTCGCTTTCTGCCTAATCAACTTAACCATTACCACATTAATAGACTGTTAACGACACATATGGCAATACTAATAATTTATTAGTGTGGACTAATACATCTTAATCACGGAATTTCTACTTTCACTTCAAGTCTTCAACTTTGTATTAGCAAATACCATAACAACACCTTTGATCACAAATACCCTATAGTGTGATAACCTACACACCTTTGATTTATTCAGTGGCGAAACTTGAGATTTCCGACCGAGAGTTCCAAAATGTATATACCCAAAAATTTTTATAAAACCAGGGGTTGAAAATGTATATACCCAAAAATTTCTATACGAAAACTACACTCTCCACTACTGAGCAAAAAATTCGGGGGGTCGGCCGCCCCCTCCCACCCCCACTATGTTGCGCCCCTGGATTTATTAATCAACTATATACATATCTATACTATATTATCTTACATATAGGAAGGACAAAAATGTAATTTTCCACAATCTTAAGAGCTTAAGTAATATGTATTTTTAAAGAATATGGTATAGTTCTTTAAAACATATTGTTAACTTTTAAACTAACTATCTTTATAAATTTTAAACGGTTGCAACTTTTTTTACGTTAATATTAAAAAATAAAAACTACACCATAAAACCAAACATATTATTTTCTTTGATTTGAGTAGGGTATTACTATTTTTTTTTAATTTAGAAATTTTCTTACATGTTACGTGACTGCCAGAGTATGTGTTCGCCACCACGTCGTACGGGTTCCCCTCTAGTGTGTGTGTGCATTAAGGCTCTACTTATCCGGCGTATCCATCATGCCATTATTAAATTATCATCCACTTCGTTATTCGAATCATGATTGACTGTCTCTGACATCAAGTAATAGATATATCTCGAAATTTCTATCATTCATGGTTTAGTATGTACACTTTTTTTCTTATAGCCTTGAATCCTTGATTATCATTTACATTTAGTTTATAAACTTAAATTCATTTTTATCATTAGTCTTTATCTATGAGCATAATGCTTGTAAAATTTCAATACACGCATAAGCTTGATTTCCTTTCCTTCCTTGCTCGTGGTCTGAGTGGTGTAGCTTTGTTTTTATGTAGCACGTTTTTCCGGCCTCCTCGTTTTGTGGATTGGTGTTTCTAATGAAGTTCACGTTAAAAAAAAAAAGCTTGATTTTCTTTACACTTGTAAGTTGTAAACATGGATAAAAAGAACAAAAGTGAAAAAGAAAAGTGAAAGGGCAGAAAAGTGTTCAAATCTCATTGGCCCACATTGGCACATAGTAAATATGTGACACGTCAAATTTGATTAGAAATATAAATAAAACCATAAGTAGCATTATATTAGGTGGGGGATAGTAACTATCTCATAAGAAAATGATAATTACTATTTAACAACACTTTTTATAACTCTATAAATAAGCTTAATGAATTTGCTAATCAACAACATAAGCTACAATGAAAGGTCTAGCATCATTTACCTCTATTCCACCTTTCTCATACACTTGTTATTCCATTTCTAAGCCAAAAACACAAAGGTTTCTTCAAGTAAGATGCCAAAGCTTTAAAGATGAAGGTACACCATAGAAAGTGCTCAAATAACTCTAGAAAAGGATTTATATTATGTGTGTAACATGATACAATATAGTTTGAACCATCTAGTTTTTACAAAATATTTGTGATTCGATTCGTATCGCTAGAAACTTTAAGCAAGATTACTAGAGAAGTTGATGTTTCTATGTGCATAAAATGTTTGGCTAGTTTTGATAGTTCGATCCCAGACTAGAAGCAATCTAATACAATAAAATGAAGATATATATGTTTTGTTGAAGTTAAGTGGTTTTCATTACAAACACATACATATATGTTTGTTATTCGTATGTATATATATTTTGTATATACTAGAAGGATATTAATAATTTTTAAGAGAATTTAAAGTAATGATCTAAGTAATTTATACTATTTTTTCTTGCCGGGTAAGTTTCAACCCTTATGAAAGGCGTAACGATCTGGCCACTGTCTTGGAGAGATGCTCAGTCAGATAGATATGTATGTGAAGATGCGGTATGTGTCTCCTAGAAACTGGTTAGCTACTTCTCATTCTATTCTAGGAATTTTGCCAACGACTTAACGGGCTTTGAAAAAAAAAAGAAACAGAAGGTTATGCCTTCGTCATATGAAATATGAATAGTAAGTAATAACAACAGTTAACATAAGTTATTCAACTACACAAAACAGAAAATAACACTTTTTTGGATATTGCAAGGGTTATGTTGTATGTTTTTGGTTATAGGAAGTTCATCCAACATGGTGGATGCAAACCTTGGTGTGTTGAGAGCAAGAATGGAACAAGTGATGAAGAATGAGGGGTTGGAATATACAACACCCAAAACAATGAAAAATATTGGGTGGAACCAGAATTACAATAACTCATTAGGACCTACCAACTATGGAACTCAAGATAAGAATGGTCATGCAGCCATGATGATGGGAACTGTGGAGGTCATGGGTTTAGTCGGTGGTTCGATTGGCGTTGTCTTTCTCTTTGGTTCACTTATTATACTCCTTGTTTCTGTTTTTGTTCGTTTGTGGTCGTAATAGCCTTGGAGTGGCTTTGTTCATATGATATCTTGTTTGTTTAGTAATGGAGTCCTATTAACATGATCATAAACCAATCAAAGTTGATTACACCATGAATACATGCACAAAAGTGTTGGGAATATCTAAAAATAACATAGTGATTTGAATTGAGACTTAGGCAAAAGAGAAGAGTTTTTATGTGATAATTGCTTGCCCAACATATAGGAGCAACATGAAATTTATAATGAATTTAAACTCTGTGGCGGATCCAGGATTTATTTTCTAGGGTAAAAGGGTCACTGAGCATGCATCAAACTTGTATTTTGTATGAGCAACTCAATATGGAAATTTAGTTTTGTAGGTTAGCTAAAGTTTGGTTCTAGTCCCTTGTGTATGTCTCTTCAGTACTAGGAGGCATATTTTGGCGGATACGCCATACACGGAGTTGGATTTGCACATGAGCGGTTGATCAATTTCTTCTTCGCGAAATAGGGACAAATTCCTTAACATGGTTATGGCTTCCTCGAGGTCCAAAAAGATAACTAAACTCAAGATTGCGTTGATGCACTCTACCATATGGCTGATTTGGAGGGCTAGGAACGACATCATACTTCTCTCTTTAATTGAATAAAAAAAGATCTAAGATTTGTAACTTATCTTGGTACTATGGTGTTTTTCTCTTACTTCTTTTTGTATCTTGTACTTTGTCATTTTGTCTAGCGTCTTGCTATTCTTTTTCTAAATACTGTTACGGCCATTCTAAAAAAAAACTGGTCATTATTTTAGAACCCTACAAAAACCCATACCTATAAAACAGTTGTGAAAACTCAATATCTATTTTAGATCAGTATCATTGCTTGATTAAGCAAGAGTGTAACCCATACATCAAACTCGTAAATTGAATGAAAACTCAATATCTATCAACTTATCAAAGCGTATCTTATTCAAGTTTGCAGATTAGCTAAAGTTCGGCTTTAGCCCCTTGTATCTGCCTCTTCACTAACGCGGTATAAATCCCATCCTTACTTAGGAGATCGTCGTGGGTTCCCTGTTCAACTATCTTTCCATCTGATACAACCGCCACAGTATCTGCACTTTGTACGGTTGAAAGCCTATGTGCGATCACCAAAACCGTTCTTCCCTTCATTAAAGATTCCATAGCATCCTAACCCAAAACACGTTTAAACTAATCAGTTACATACGTTATCAAACTAAGTAGTGGGACCCATTTAACTCTAGGCTCATTGTTGTCTATCTTTCAATGTCCCTTGAATCATATTTGACACCAAAATTTTATAGAAAAGTTGGTATAAAGATATGTAGAGAAGTTGGTAACAACGTTTCGGGTCAACCCAACGTCCCAACCCATTTTACAACCCACAGTTTTGACATGATTATTATTGAAGAAAACAAGTAAATTCACCTGAACCAAGTACTCGCTTTCTGCATCCAAAGCACTAGTAGCTTCATCTAAAAGAAGAATCTTGGGGTTCATCAATAGAGCTCGTGCTATCGCTACTCTCTGTTTTTGACCTCCGGAAAGCCTCACTCCACGCTCTCCAACAAACGTTTTATATTTTTCGGGGAATTTTGATATAAAATCATGCGCATTTGCCATTTTCTGTACACATTAAATCATGGTCAAACATAGTGACTATAGGGGTGTTCATCGAATCGAATTTTTCTAATAATTTTGTTATGCTTGAATTTGAATTCCATGAAAAAATGGTCAATTCGAATCGAATTTGGATAAATTCGAAGTTAGAATAAATTCATTCTGATTCAAATTCATATAAAATATGTAAATTCGTTATGGGCTATCTGAGCTTGTTAATGGGCTATTTTGGGATTTAGATTAAATATCTAGATTAATTATACTATACGCCAAATTCAAATTATATGTGTAATATATATAAATATAATAAATAAATATGTATATTTTGAACACCCCTAATAGTGAATGCAGGTCTAGTAACGGTAAATAGTGGTAAACTGTATTCGATTTACTGGACTCAAATTCGAATTGAATCGAATTGTTGGTAATCGAATTTCAAATTTTTCGAATCAGAATCGAATTCTGAACACCCCTAATAGTGAATGCAAGTCTAGTGACGATAAATAGTGGTAAACCACGTTAGACATGGTCACATTTTTTTTTTTTTGGGGGGGGGGGGGGGGGGGGTGACAATTAAACTTATGGATAAGTGTGCGGTTTGAACTTACAGCTGCTTTTTCAATCTCTTCTTCACTTGCTTTTCCATCGAGTCCATAAGCGATGTTCTCCTCAATTGAACAATTGAAAAGTACCGGTTCCTGGCTCACTATGCTGATCTGGCATTTTTTGACAAATAAGCTATTATGGTCAATCTTGAAAATAGAACTCAGAAGATGAGAATTTCAAGTTTTGAATTTTAATCATTACCCTTTTGTGTAGATGTTCATGTGATATCTCTACTAACGGAACTCCATTTATCAAAATTCTACCTTTAACAGGATCATAAAATCTTTCTATCAGATTCGCTATGGTGGTCTGCAAGCAAACAAAGTTAAGAGCGTTAGCAAATAGGGAACGGGTCAAATGGGTTGACCCATTAAAAAGTCTCCCAAAGTCTTATCACCTTAAACTCATGTTATTCAAATATTCATATTATTATTGTAGTTATTATTACACGGATGGTCCCCTAACTTTCCAAAAGTACACGGATGGTCCCTATAGTTTTCACTTTGTAACGCATTTAGTCCCCAACCAACCAATCTAAAGGTTTCAGCAGGTCAAAGTTAGGGACTAAACGCGTTAAAAAGTGCAATCCACAGGGACCATCCATGTACTTTTAGAAAAAAAAATGGAGACTAAATGCGTTACAAAGTGCAAACTAGAGGGACCATCCATGTACTTTTAGAAAAAAAAACTGGGGACTAAACGCGTTACAAAGTGAAAACTGCAGGGACCATCCATGTACTTTAAAAAAAACTGGGGACTAAATGCGTCACAAAGTGCAAACCACAGGGACCATCTGTGTACTTTTGGAAAGTTAGGGACCAGATCCAAAATTTTGATAAACCATACGGACCATCTATGTACTTTACTCTAATGAAAAATAACACATTAAATATTCGTTGATTTAAAAAAATATAGTTTTACTTTACCTTTCCACCACCACTAGGACCAACAAGTGCGACCTTTGAACCCGGATACAGTTTCAAATTTATACCCTGAAATAATAAAAAATAAACGTTAAAACTATGTCTTTTTTATTTGATAATGTAAATTGTATTTTAATTTAACATTCTAATGTTTTTTTTTTCGATATAATTACCTCGAGCACCATATGACGAGGACGCGAAGGATAAGCAAACCAGACATCATCCAACTCCACTTCCGCATTATCATCACTTTAACAAAAATAATACAAAATTTGCAGTTATAAGTTTATAACAATGGCTATCGTTAACAAAGACAGGTTACTCAAGAGAATGAAATTACGAAACTAACCCCATAGGACACTTCTTCCCTGATTCTGGCATCGAAGATTCACGATCAAGAAGCTGAAATACTCTCCTACTCGCTCCTGCGGCTTTCATTGCCACTGTGTAAATGCTCGACAGCCCGGAAACCGAGGTTCCAACTGCAAACCGATTTTCAAAACCAATTCTTCTGGTTATTTGAATTCGAGTAAAATGTCATTTTCGTCCTTGAGGTTTGGCCAGTTTTGCTACTTTCGTCCAAATGTTTGTTTTTTCGCATCTGGATTCAAAATGTTTAAAATCTTGCCTTTTTCATCTGGCTCGTTAACTCCATCCATTTTGCTCTGTATTTCCGTCTTTTTTGTTGACTTAAAAGGCAATTCGGTCTTTTTCACTAAATGTAAAAAGACTGAATACCCTTGAAAAAGACCGAATTGCCCTTTTAAGTTAACAAAAAAGACGGAAATACCCCTTGCTTAACGGAGAAAATAGATGGGGTTAACGAGCCGGATAAAAAAGGCAAGATTTCAAAACCTTTGGACGAAAGTCGCAAAACTGGCCAAACCTCAAGGACGAAAATGGCATTTTACTCTTTAAATTCATTCATCTTATAGCAATTAGTAAAAAAATCAATGGGTTAATCATTCAAATACCAGTGAGGCTATAAAGAATGAACGAAGTAAGATTTCCGGCAGTCATAGAGCCTGCTATGGTTAAATTAGCTCCATATATCACTACCACGATAACTGAGAGCGTTGATGATGCATTCAGACCTCCAAAGAACAAACCAACAACTTTCTGCACCTCAAAATGCACACGGGTTAGGTTTAATGATTGAAAATGTGTTGAAGAAACTAAAAAAGAGCTGAAAAGGTACTCACGGCATACTGAAGTCCAAGTTTTAACGTCTCGTCAACTTTCTCAGAGTAGCGTGAAATCTCGTAGTTCTCTTGAGCAAAAGATCTCACCGTGCGTACCGCACCAAATGATTCCTAGAAAAACAACACTTTTTTTTTAATTGGCAAAGTTTATTTTTAGAATTAATTTTTCTTCCATTTGGTGAAAACAGGCTGAACTGCAACAAGTTTTATAAACTATTTGTCTAGTTATATTTGCAAAATTGCAATTTAGTGGCACGAATGGAGCTTTAAATTAATTAAAAAAAGTGATCTTTCATTTTTCTAGTAAAATCTTGACAACTAACACGTGTCATTTTAATTTTATAGTTACATAAATCATTAAAGTTCAATACATTTGAATTAGGCCTGTAAACAAACCGAATGTTCATGAACTGTTTGTGAACTTGTTCAGCGGGAAGTTCATTTATTTAATAAACGAACGAACATAAACACATTTTTTGTTCATTTGGTTGAATGAACAAACGTGAACACATTTTTTTGTTCATTTCGTTAAACGAACTAACATGAACACACGTTTTGTTCCTTCATTTATGTCCGTGCACGTCCGTTTATATTCGTTCATTTATTTATATTTGTTTTTGTTTGTTCATTTATGTTTGTTCGTCTGTGTTCGCTTCAATTTAAATACATAAGTAGTTATATTTCAAATTTTGAAATAATATGGATGAACAAACCTCGGCAATTGAGGAAGCAACAGCTGCGGCAGCTTGAGTCTTGTGGGAAACTTCACGAAGATAACGTCCAACTTGTCGTACAACAATCGAAATGAACGGAACAACAACCAAAGCCAACACTAAAAAAACAGAAAAAAAAAAGTTATAAGAAACATGTTGGAACTGCTAAAATCAAAATTAAAGTTTATCTTTTAATCGCAGTGCTTCTATAGTTCTATTACGTGTTAGCTTCCACGATGTAGCAAACATGAACCCGAGACCAATGAATGCAGTCGAAAGATTCCGGAGAATCTCAGAAACGTTTGAAGTTGCAGCGTTTTTAATAATTTGAGTATCCTCGGAAAGCCTGCTAAGGAGCTCTCCTGTTCGCGTAACGTCAAAGAAGGCTATTTCCTGCGTGTGTGTTAAAAGAATTTCAAAATAAGGAAAAAAATACACCGTTTTGCAAGAAAAAAGTGATATTTACTTGATTAATGAGGTGTGTGAACAGGTTCTTTCGCAATGTAGCAACGATTCTTTCACTTGCAGAAGAAAATAACCATGCTCGAAGTGCTGTGCAGACGGAACTGAACACAGCAAACGAGTCAAAATTGTTGAGACAAAAACTATTTGGAAATTAACATAAGGTATAAAACGTTCGTACCCAATTATAACAATTAAGAAGATTCCAAGAATGGTTTTATTGACTGCAGTTACAGCTTCACTTTTCTGTTCAGGCGTTTGGAGATCACCCGAAACAATATCGATTATCGTCCCGCCAAACCTTGGCTGCAATGTAAATACCAAAAGTTTGTTAACCATATAATCGTATCCTGAAATTACATATAATTAAAGATTAAACGTGCTCATGCAATTCGATACATGTTTGGTTCGTATGCACGTTTTGAATTTCAGAGAGGAAAAGATGTACACATACAATCAGTATACTCGATGTAGACGCAATCAACAACGCTATAGTACCAATAATCAACCTCCCCGCCTCGGGTTTTGCCTGTATAATAATTTCTTAACATCTAAATAAATTCACAAACACGACATATTCAAAAGCGGTGAAACAACACTATAGTAAAGTAATATAGCATCCACTTACCAGGGCCAGCACTCTGACATAGCTCACATTAGCAGCCTGTTTAATTTCCAACAACAAAACTAGTAAGATTCCACACTAATTTTCACTCAGGCATTTCATCAAACACCTTGTATGTGTAAACTAAAACTCAAAAAAAAAAAAAAAAAAAAAAAAAAAAATCCAAATTACCGGCACTGCATCTCCAAGTTCAAGATCCCCCTGATCATCGTTTCTCCTCAAACCCTGTTAAATCAAATTACACATATTCATGTTGTTCTAAACATACCCACAATTAACAATTATACGAATCAACTAACAAACACATGCATAAACCCATATTATATAACTCAACAATTTCATAATTTTGAGAGCTGTTTGATGCTTACATTCCTGTTAAGAAGTGGAGTTCTTTCACCTCTCATACCATGCATACCACCACCACCACCACCACCATGGAATCTTTCCATTACTGTGAGAAATTAGAATTGTGAAACCAGTAATTTGATATTATATTGTCAACAGTTTCGATAGTGAATCATCTGAAAATAGAAAAGTTGAAGTTTCTTGGAAGTTTTGCTACAAATTGGGAGTGATTAGAAAGGGCGTATGTATGTATGTATGTATACGTGTGTGTGAATATCATTTGTGTCGCTACATGAAATTTAGTTTTAGTTGTTATAGTCCACACAGAATCTTATTATTGGTGACGATTGACGTCATCTGTTACGTTAGGGTTTTTGTTATGTTTATGTATTTTTTATTTTATTTTATTTTTATTTTAAACTGGAATTTGTAAATTGGAACTATCGATCAGTGGCGGAACTAAAAGAAAAATTTAGGTGTATCTCAAAAAAATTTACCTTGACCCGTCCCTGAGAATTCAAAGGCCCTATGTAGCTAGTAAAAATAGGCCGTTAAATTATTCTTTTTACAAATTAAAGCATATGGTGATTATCATTTTTTTATTAATGTGTGTACCACACACACGAGAACGTTATCAAATATTTTTTATAAAACTTTAAATGTTATTTACAGGTTTTATAAAGAATATTTAGTTTATAATAAATAATATTACAAATCGTATCTAAGATCTTTATCTTAAATTTTATGACTGGAGTTTAAAAATTTTCTTATTCGTATATACATGGAATAGATAAAACATTTATATATTCTTCATGTTTATATAATATTTCTTTAGATTTAAACAAAAAGGATATTTTATATAATCATGTGTTTAAAAAGAACCATTTTAATCTTTTTTCAAGTATTATTATTTATTTAAAAAGAACTATTTAAATCTTTTTTCAAGTATTATTTTCACTTTTAACCTTTTTTTGTTTAAAAAATAACCACCGTACAATTTATAAAAAGGGAGGTGCATATCATTTTTTAGGGAATCTTTTATGCAGGTAAAATCATAAAATGATAAACAAAACAAAATAAATAAAAAACTATTAAGTAATGTTTACAATAAATTGAATAAAAGGTTGAAAATTAATCGGAGATTTTGAAAAAGTGACTTTTGACTTTTCCTAATTAAGTATTCCTTTTCATTTATTATCCCAATGCTAATAATATTATAATAATATTAATATGAGTTCATCTTCTTCCTTCTTCAAGATGAAGCTACAACCTGCAACTTTATGTAATCGAAAATTTTCGTTTTCTGAAACTTCATTTCATCTTATCCTCTCCTACATTCAGGGGTATCCTAACATTTGATTAAGGGTATCGCCACAAAAAAACGGATATGAAATAAAAGATTGCACTACGCCAAGAAAGTTGAGGGGTATCCCATGCTACGGCTCACATAGCACTAGTTCCGCCCCTGCTATTGATCATCCTTTAGTTTCCTAATTAATGTCCCTAAACCAGGGAAAAGATAATCATAAACAACTACAAAGATATACATAAAAAACTACCCTTCTATGATATGACTTAACTGAAAATTTTAATTGGGTTAGTACTAAAGGACGTAGAGTGTAACGAGTTTTGCAAATAAAGGATTGTGACTGTAATTATTGAAGTTAAAGGTCATCCGTTGTAATCCGCTACAAACATAAAGGACGAAAAGTGTAATTTACCCTATGATATTTGATCATCTACTCTCTCGTAGTCGAAGCAATAGCCAGCGTATGCATAGACTGGATCTAAAATGGGTGAACGAAGATGTTAGCATATTGGTGATCGGTATAGACATGTAAAACATGGATTGTACCCAAATGAGCCTTTTTTAGAATGAAATGAATATCAATTTCAACATATTTGGTACGTTGGTGTTGCACAAGGTTATGAGAAAAGTAGAGAACCGGTATGTTATCATAATAGATTATGGTGGCGTGGGTAAAAGGTAGATGCAAGCCAAGTAATAGATTTCGTAGCCAACTTGTCTCAACAAACGTGTTTGTGACATCCTAATACTCGCCCCTTGGCATAGACCGAGAGATTATAGGTTGTCTCTTAGACAACCAAGAAATAAGATTGTCACCCAAAAATACACAATAACATGAGCAGGGGCGGAGGTAGTGTGCGAGTAGGGGTAGTCCGTGCTACCCCTCAACTTCGTCTTCGTAGTGTAAAAATACCCCCCAACTCCGTCTATGTAGTGTAAATTTTTTTCCCGGTTTTATACAAAGGATACCCTTGATCCCAAAAAAATGGGTTATCCTTGAATTTTGGGGCTAGATCCGTTACTCAACATGAGGTTGATCATATAGAATCAGGGATTCCATCCAAGGCGGTATTTGAATAAACAGTTACAATGTTGTTAAGCGACTTAAAAGGTGTGATATGAAAGCCATGATCAATCATATCATATCTTTTATATATCGTAAGATCTGATTAAGAAAATTACAATCAGGCACTTAAAGAGTTAAAGTACATGCATGAGCATGCAGATTTGGTAAATAGCATAGGCAATGTCTAGCCGAGTTAATATGAGATAGTGTAAAGCGCTAGAGAGACTCCTATAAAGTGTCATATGGAAGGGGGTTTCCGGCTGTTGCGCTCAATTTAGAGTTGGCATAGGTAGGGGTTGCGCATGGTTTTCACTTTGCATATTATCACGGGATATAATATTTGCCGTTGTGAAAGGAAAATACCACGTTTATCGTTGTTACTTATATACTGAAAAAAATAATGAAGTGGTCCAGAAAAATGTCGTTTAAAACATATAATAAAACTTCTTGGAAGGTATAGCCATAAAAGTCTATAGGAGTGTATGGTTAGAAACGATCAAGATAATATCATCTACATATAATAATAAATAACCATCTCAACACCCTATATATTTAAAGTTTAAGTTGGTTTACAATTGACTATTAATGTATTAAAGGGACACTAAATAGTCTAAATATATAGTATTACAGTTTAAATACATGTACATTTCGATTTGTAGTACATAAAATGTTTGTTTAACTATCAACATCGTTTTTAATATCTCTCGTTATATATGCCAAACATTAATCTGGTACTGTATTAGCGTGTATTATTGTCTACATGTAAACATAAACATTAATGTTACCTTTAAAGTTATAGTCCAGTTTGGACTTTTTAATCTCTAGTTATTATTGTCTACATGTAAACATAAATATTAATGTAACCTTTAAAGTTATAGTCCACTTTGGACTTTTCAATCCCTAATTATCTAGAAGATTCCATCCTATATTTTAGCCTTGTAGGTTTTTAAATGGGCAAACCTATGCATCAATGGACCATAGTCATTAAAGAGTAGAAAGTCATGTAATTAATTTAGGGTAAATTACACTTTTCGTCCTTTTTGTTTGTATCGAATTGCAGTGGATTGTCTTTAACTTCAATAATTACAGTCACAGTCCTTTATTTGAAAACTTATTACATCTTACGTCATTTGGCTCTAATTTGGTTAAAATTTTCAGTTAACTTTGATCACATAAGGGTAATATAGTCTTTTTTCCAATTTTTTACAATTATAATAATAAAACACAAATGCTATTTAAATAAAACCCCAAATTATCATCTTCAGTGCAACTTCTTGATACACCATTAACACACACGAGTCTGTGAGAGGGAAAGTATTGAATAACCCCTCTTCAAACATCAGTTCAACCAAATTCAACCTCTCCAACCTTAACCTGCTAATTGATTCCCTCTTCAACATTAAAACGTCTGATTCAAGAACTCCTTTGCGTCTGTTTCTTACAAAATCTGAAAGGCAAAATTCGAAGTCGGTGATTAACAACGAATCTGATACTTACTTGCATATCATACCAAAACGGATCTAGGTTCTTCAAGAACGATGATTTATGGCCAAAAAACCAGACCCAGAAAGAGAAAAATCAAGTATTTCTTGAAGGGTATGTTGAGAAGGCACTACCAATTACCCTTTGGCCGATTGGTCCAGTGACGCTGGGCATAAAACTCCTCACAATTCTCTTTATTCACATTCGGTCTCCATTGTATACTCTTTGTTTTCTGCTCTGAAGAAGAAATAATCCACCCCAACCGTCTAAAGGCTATACCATTAGGTTTTGTTCATGTAATAATTCGACTTCTCTGTTAAATAATTTATGTTATTGGCAGGATCTGTTTTGTTTGACTCAAGATAGGGGTGGGGGTTGGAGAGAGAGAGAGAGATAGGTGGTGGTGTTGGAGAGAGAGAGGGGATGGTCGTGGTTATGGTGGTGGTGGTGATGGTGAAGAAGAAAGGGAAATAATAAAATGGGTTTTTAAAATTAGGTTTTATTTTTTTTTCTTTAATTAAGTTGGTAGAAAGACTAAACTGCCCTTGACTGGTCAGACCAAACTGAAATTTTTGACCAGGTTAGAGCTAAAGGACGTAGTGTGTAATGAGTTTTTCAAATAAAAGATTGTGACTGTAATTATTGAAATTAAAGATTATCCACTTTAATTCGATACAAACATAAAGTACGAAAATTGTAATTTACCCATTAATTTATGATAAAATTATACTTATATTCATTTACTTCTATACTTATTAAGCACCGAGAAAAATGCTCGGATAGTCCCTGTGGTTTGCCCATTTTTCACCTTTAGTCCCCAACTTTCTAAAATTACATCTATAGTCCCCAAGTTTTTGAATTTCGTTCTCGGATAGTCCCTGACGTGGATGGGGGTTAGTTTTTGGTGTTAGATGCGTGTGAAATGACAAAAATACCCTTACTGTTAAATTAATAACTAAAAAGTTCAAAGAAATATAATTAATATTTTACAATTTATGTGGGACACACCCTACCACCCACTTCATCTCCCCCACTCCACACCACCACACCATCTCCACCTTCAACTGCCACAGCCATCCCAGCCACCACCACCGCCATCAAATCAATAAAATACAAATTCAATCATTCAGACATCTAATTAATCAAAACTACTAGATAGTTTGTGGAACACTTGATGTGCATTCTAACAAACCAGGTGATGAGAATTGCTGTGTTCATCACCTGCATTCGCAACTTCCGGAAAAACAGGGGACCAGTAACCGGAATCCTAAATGGCTTTCTCGGCTTAAGCTCTGCCATCTTCACCGACATCTGCACAGCTCTCTTCAACTTCCTCCTCATGCTAACCGTTGTCCCGTTCATCGCCTGCCTCACCGCCATCGTCTTCCTCCGCGAAGTTCCTCCTTCCTCCACCACCGCCGAAGAAAAAACCGAATCTCATGCTACCCGGTAACTGAGGCGGTTATTGTGACGGAAGAGGTGAAGGATGTGGTGGAGAAGGTGTCGCCGGTGATCGGATAACATACGGTGGTTGAGGCGTTGAAGAGGGTTGATTTTTGAAGACACATGTCCGAAGCCGGACATGATTCCCAGGACGAACAAGACTCCACCTGGACGTACATCCGAATAATGTCCGTCCAACATCAAGAACCTCCGAAGACGAACCTCCGTTCAAGTGCGTCTGGAAGGATGATGTCATCTAAGTTGACTACTATAAATACCCCATCAAGTACAAAGCCAAGGACGATTTTCTGAACCTTCGTCCTTACTCTCTCTCTCTATTTTCTCTCTCTACCAATACTTATCCTCACGCCGGAGGGTGGTCGCAGAGGGGCCCTCCCATCTCTGCGGCGAGCCTAACGGTTTTCTGTTTTGCAGGACTGTTCCCCAAGTTCTCTCACAAGATCCAAACCCTCGTTTACAGGCTCCGGCCTAAACACGATTCTTTGGTTCTTCAATTGGCGCCATCCGATCTCAAAGCTCTTAGTCCTTCACTTAGGTGAATTTCTTGAGCACAGAACTGACAAATGGCGGCCTCAGGTTCTGTGAATCTGGGATCTACAACTGTTAGCACACAAACTATAGCACCAGCAAGTACTGTTTCCATAACCTCAGATGCTTTAAGCTCAGGGCCGGGAACAACCTTGCCTTTCGTACTAATCCCTACTTCGCAAACGTCTGAGTTTGATGCGGAGTTTCTTTCCAGAAATGCAAGTCTTCTGCGACGATTGAAAGCACAACAGGCTAGAGATGAACAAATCCTCGGTTTACGAACCAGGTTGTTTCAAGATGAAGCTCCGATAAGGACCATGGGTCCTACAATGTTTACTCCTCCCACTTTTTCCACAGTAGTCACTTCGGAAATTCACACTGGGTATGTCCAGGGTTCGTCCGGACCTTCCCCAGCAATGGCCATACGAAATGAAGCACAGATGGATGTAATTAATGATCCGGAACTCACCAAGCCGTATCACCCAGTTTCCATGACTGCTAAGTCAAAATTCAGCGCTCGCATCACACATGCCAAGCTTCCTCCGAAGCTCAAAATGCCAACTACAGTAAAAAAGTATGATGGTACAACTGATCCAGATGATCATATGTTCGATTTCGACGGAGCCGCACGAGTTGAACAGTGGCCGATGCCAGCATGGTGTTTTATGTTCGCACAAACACTAACTGGAGCTGCCCGAGTGTGGTTCGATGCGCTGAATGAAGGTGAGATCAACGATTTTGAAGAGTTCCGAAGGTTATTTCTCCAAAATTTTAGCCAGCAAAGACACTACTCCAAAGAAATCACCGAAGTTCACAACATTCGGAGAAGGGATGGAGAATCTCTGGATAGCTTCATCGATCGGTTTAACCGGGAGAGTATGCAGATCAGTGGGGTAGTTGATCAGCTGAGAATCTCAGGATTCTGTCACGGAGTCCGGAACAATCAGTTGGTCGAAAAACTACATGAAAATCTCCCAAAGACAATGGAGGTACTCATGGAGCGAGCCAGAGCCTTTGCTCGAGGCAAAAACGCATGCAATCCAGCTCCGGAGTCAGATCACAAGATGTCTTCCTGGAAGAAAAACGGGGGGTCCGTATTCGACAAAGCTCCGTCCAGTAATAGAGGACGGCCACACCCATACAACAGGAATGATAGACCTCCACGTGGAAGAAGCTCCGGGTCAAGATTTTACAACTTGTCAGACCTTTCCAAAACTCCCAGTGAAATTCTCAGTGCGGAAGGGTCAAACTTCCCCGCTCCACCGAAGCTCCGAAACCCGGGTGATAAGAACTCCAAGAAATACTGTGACTATCATCATGCTCGAGGTCACAACACTGATGATTGCTGGTCCTTGAAACAAGAAATAGAAAAAGCAGTACGATCCGGAAAACTGTCGCATCTAGTAAAAGAAGTAAAGGAAGGAAAGTCTTCGGGTAATTCGGTGGATAATCCGAACAACCAACCAGTAATAGGCATGATCAGAAAAGCGGGTAGCCAAGGCATCAAGCGATCCAGCCACCATATGGCTGCTTGGATGCAGCAACCCATTGCTTTTCCCCCTATCAATCCTGAAGAAGTCAAAGACGGACCAATCATCGTATCTGCGATCATAGCAGGTCACAAGGTCCGGAGGATCTATGTTGACAGTGGAAGTGCCACCGAAATCATGTATAAGCAGTGTTTTCAACAGCTTGCTCCGCAGACCAAAGCAAAATTGGTCCGAGTATCAATGCCGTTGGTAAGTTTTTCCGGAGAAGTGGTACAGCCTATGGGGCAAATCACCTTACCAACAACATTGGGAGAAGGGAGTTTCGTCCGAACCGTAAATCTGACATATCTAGTGGTAGAAGCAAGGTCCGTGCATAATGTCATATTAGGAAGGCCCGGCATGTGCGCCTTCGGCATCATCAGCTCTACCATTCACGGATCGCTAAAATTCCCCACCGAAGCAGGGGTGGCAACTTTGAACTCCGAATCTACAATTTGTGTAGCAGAAGTACGACAAAGCAAGGGTACTGACAAACCTCCGAACCTCCTCACAGAAGAGTGGGCTATTCATCCGCACTTCCCAGAGCAAAAAATTTCAGTCGGAGCTCAGCTACCCGAACGTACCAAAAAGAAGTTGTGGAATCTTTTATCTAATTCTCTCGATGTATTTGCCTGGAAAACCTCCGATATGGTGGGAGTTCCTCGATGTTTGGCTGAACATAAGCTGAAAGTATCGCATTCGGCAAAACCAGTGGCTCAAAGAAAAAGAAACATGGCTCCAGCTCGAAACAAGGCAATCTCCGAGGATGTGCGAAAATTGTTAGATGCCGGAATCATCCGGGAAGTACGTTACCAGACCTGGGTTTCTAACCCAGTAATGGTAACCAAGAAAGATAAAACCTGGAGAATGTGCGTGGATTTTTCCGATCTAAACAATGCATGTCCGAAGGATTGTTATCCCCTGCCAGAGATCGACCTAAAGATTGATTCCCTATCCAGCTTCCGCCTTAAATGCTTCTTGGATGCATACAAAGGCTATCATCAGATACAGATGGCTTCGGAAGATGAGGATAAGACAGCATTCGTAACCAATGAAGGGCTTTATTGTTATACCAAAATGCCGTTTGGGTTGAAAAACGCCGGAGCCACATATCAAAGGTTGATGGATAAAGCGTTCAGGGATCAGATCGGAAGAAATTTGGAAATCTACGTAGACGACCTGGTCATAAAAAGCCAGGCCGAAGATAACATGATTGATGATATTCTCGAAACCTTCACCAGGCTTCGGAGTATCAATCTTAAACTCAATCCCAAAAAATGCTCTTTCGGCCTAGAAGAGGGGAAGTTTCTCGGTGTATGGATAACCCAGTCCGGAATCAGGGCACATCCGGATAAAATCAAAGCAGTAGTCTCCATGCAACCCCCCAGAACTGTCAAAGAAATTCAGTCATTAAACGGAAAGCTTGTTGCTCTTCATCGTTTTGTTTCAAAAGCGGCTGATCGCTCTATTCCTTTCATGAATGTGCTGAAAAAACGAACAACAAAAGGCCAAATAGAATGGACTCCGGAAGCCGATTCGGCATTTCAGGAGCTGAAAGTTTGTCTTGGATCCCTGCCCACCTTAACTGCTCCAATCACCGGGGAAACTGTCACGGTATATCTCTCCGCTTCTCATTTCGCCATAAGTGCAGTGCTCGTAGTACATCGGAATCAAGCGCAAATCCCGGTTTACTACGTAAGCCGCATCCTGAAAGATTATGAAACCCGGTATCCAATGATTGAAAAGTTGGCACTCGCTTTGGTACACGCCTCTAGACGCCTCCGAAGATACTTCCAAGCTTTCAATATAGAGGTACAGACTGACCTCCAGATCCAACAAATTCTTAGAAAGCCAGAGGTCTCTGGACGTCTCACAAAATGGGCAATTGAACTCAGTGCTTTCGACATCACCTATCGTACCAGAGGACCGGTGAAAGGCCAGGCGGTGGCAGATTTCCTTGCGGAGGTTCCAACCGGAGAAAGCACCCAAGAAAAATCTGCCCTACCAAGGGTATGGAACTTATATACGGATGGAGCCTCCAGTAAAGAAGGATCAGGGGCCGGGCTAATTCTTATAGATCCAGAAGGAATAGAGTACACTTATGCCTTACGATTCGAATTTAAAACTTCAAACAATGAAGCGGAATACGAGGCTCTCCTTGCAGGTCTCCAAACCGCAGCCAAAGCCGGAGCAACCTCCGTGTTAGCACATGTTGATTCATTGCTGGTAGCAAACCAAGTCAGTGGAGAGTACGAAGCCCGAGAGAATAACATGATCCGGTACCTCCAGCAAGTTAATAGTTTGATTTCCTCCTTTGACTCTTGCAAGATAGTGCATATACCGCGGAGCAAAAACAAAAAGGCCGATGCCTTGAGTAAACTCGCGTCCGTAGCATTTTGTCATCTGTCAAAAGAAGTCTTAGTAGAAACCTTGCAAGCCCCGGCTATCCAACAGATGGAGCCGGTCATGTCAGTCTCTGTTGGCGAAAAATCCTGGATGACTCCGATTGTGGATTACTTGAAAGAAGGAAAGCTTCCGGAAGACAAAGCTCAGGCTCGGAAGTTAAAGGTCAAAGCATTGCAATATCAGATCCATAACGGCCAACTTTACAGAAAAACCTTTTTAGGTCCGCTCTTAAAATGCTTGACGCCAGAAGAAGCCAGCTACGTCATAAGAGAAATCCACTGGGGGATATGCGGCATTCATGCTGGACCAAGGATGGTTATCGCCAAGATAATGAATGCCGGATATTTTTGGCCGGGTATGCACCAGAGTGCAGTGAACGAACTACAATCATGTGAAGACTGCCAACGCCACGCTCCCATTAGCCATCGAGCCAAGAATAACCTCGTTCCGGTAACATCAGCATGGCCCTTCCAGAAATGGGGGATCGATATTGTGGGTCCTTTCCCCGCCTCCACTGGAGGAGTAAGATTCTTGTTGGTAGCCATTGATTATTTCACAAAATGGGTTGAAGCCAAGCCCCTCCGGACCATCACAGGGGAGCAAGTGCTGAGGTTTGCCTGGGAGAACATAGTGTGCAGATATGGAATGCCGATGTGCATAGTCAGTGACAACGGAAAACAGTTCGCTGAGAAACCATTCAAGACATGGTGCGAGAGAATGTGTATCGAACAGAATTTCGCTTCGGTAGCCCATCCCCAAGCTAACGGACAAGTTGAAAGAGCCAACCGCAGCATCGTGGAAGGCATCAAGAAGCGCTTGGGGAAGGAAGGTGTTTCATGGGCGGATGAACTCCCGCACGTTCTATGGGCACATCGAACGATGCCGAAAACAAGCAACAGGGAAACTCCCTTCAGCTTGACATACGGCACCGAAGCAGTTATTCCCGCCGAAGTAGGTATACCCACTCCCCGCATGCAGCTGAGTCAAGAAGAAAATCAACTGGAACTCCTTCTAAACCTGGATTTAGCCGAAGAAAGAAGAGAGCTCGCGGCAATCCGAGAGGCGAAATATAAACAAGAGTTAGAGAAGCATTATAACTCAAAGGTAAAGGAGGTTCGATTCAAAGTCGGGGACTACGTCATGCGGAGTAACGAAGCAAGTTTGGTAGAAGGTTCCGGAAAAATGGCACCAAAGTGGGAAGGTCCTTACCTGATTAACACTGCGGGAAGAGACGGTGCATACACACTCAAGAAAATAGACGGAACCATCATACCACGCACCTGGAATGGGGTTCACCTGAAGAAATGTTTTCTTTGAAAAGTTTCTTATTTTTAATAAGACTATGTAATACGGAGCTACAGCCACCGTCACTCTTTTTATTTCCATGTAACGCGGATGGATATACCCGCACCGAACGAATTATAAATTCCAAAAAACCGTGGAGGGTCTTACCCACGGATTGCATGAAATGTTTTTACTATGTCAATCGGAGAAGCATAAAACTCCGGAAAAGAAAATAGAACGAAATTTTCTATCTTTAACAACGTTGCAACAAGTATAATTTTCGGCCGAACTAGGGATGCTAACCCTAAAAGGAAAGACGAACTGGTCTTGTCTGTACTTTTCCTTCATAAAAAAAAATTATCCTAACAAAATCAAGACAAATCGGATCCGTGTTTTAAAATGAACGTTCTAGAAAAGTAAGAAATGCAAAACACATAACATGGACGCATGAATAAGCAAGTGTTTACATCAAAAAACTAACCGGACTTATATAAACCGGAAGTTACATTGTTATTTACAAAGGATAATTGTTCAAACATCGGTAAAAGCATCATTACATTCATCCCACATAAGGTACATGCCCCAAGCTACCGGACATGTCCACCTTACAAAATAACTAAATCAATTATAAACCTCCAAGGTGCATACCCCAAAGAGCCGGGCATGTCCACCTTACTTCTCCGAAAAGTCATTCACTTGCAAAACGAAGGGCTTTCTTGATTTCAGAGAGAGGCGCGTTGGCAAGCTTCGGCAGATCTTCTATCACCGGAAATTTAAGAGTATCAAAGCAAGTCACGGCCGCCTTCAGCTCCTCCGTGGCATTGCGATTCAGAACCGGAACATCTTTATAAGCGGTCTTCTTCTGCAAAGCATGTACGTACCCAGCATGTACACCTGAGTTGACGCCCACCGCACTCATTGCATTATTAACCGCAGCAACAGCAGCAGTCATCTCCTTCCCTTTGTGAATATTCTTCGCCAGAAGCTTTGCTCCTTCCGAGAGCATCCAAACCTTCGTTTCCTGAAGACCCTCTCCTTTAGCTTTCAAGGAAGCATTCTCCGCCTCAAGTTCCGCAATCCGGTCCTTTAAGTCAGCCTCCCCTGATTTCAGCGCGTCCCGTTCTGGAAAAAGTGTTAGAAAAAACAAGAGAAACAAAAATCAAGTAAATCAGGAAAAGGACGTACCAGCCATCATGCTCTCATAAGAAAGACGAGCCTTATTAAGAGAATCCTCCATCTTCGCCAAAACACTCTTGTGCTCTTCATCCTTCCGTCTCATTGATTCAGAAAAAGCCGTAAACTCCGAAGAAATTTTATCTCTATCCTCCGCAGCAGCAGCAGCAGCTGCTTGGGACGATTGATTTTGAGCAATCAAAAAATTAACCTTCTCCTGCTGAGATTGAAGATCTTGGGTTAACTGAGCAATTTTCTTCGCCGCCTCCGGACTCTTCTGAACTTTACGCTTCAAAGAGCGAGCTTCCTTCTCCAAATTCTCCCTTACCGTCTCCGCTTCCACCCACCGACGATATAGCTCCGTAACAAAGATGTTTGATTGAGCTTGATTGGTCAAAACCGCAGCCCCCAAATCTGGGTTCTTCATCTTCCGACTCCTTGCATGATCTATCAGAGTGTTGATATTGAAAAGCATGGTTCTGGCAACCAAAGTATCCATCACCGAATCTTTGTTCCGGATATCCCAGTCAGGAACAAACTTTTCTTCGGCAGTTGCTGGGTCGATATCCATGTCATCCGAAAACAAATCTGCATATCGAAAAAAGGACATCAACTCAGGTCCGAACCAAGATGAAGGAAGAGAAGACACTTGATCTTCCTCATCATCTGCAAAACAGTCCGGACCCAAGGATGAGCCCAAATGCGTACCTGAAAAAGTCACCACCTTTGGCTCATGACCTTTTTCCTTATCCGTAACAACCGGATTCTCAACCTCCATGCTTTCCACTTCACTATCAGGAACAAAACCTGAATACGCAGGAGTTGGTTTAGAACGAGCCAAAGCAGCCTCTTCTCTAGAAAACTTACCTCCGGTAATGTGTTCGTCCAATTCTTCTATTACGTTACCTTCGGAATGAGAATCCTTTTTTGCTTTCTTGGACCTGGGCAATGGAAGTGGGTCGGTAGCACGAATTTGAACCGACCCTTTTTTTCTCTTATGAGAGCTGGCCTTCAGAACAACACCTGATAAATCCACACCCGACATAACACCTTTTGAAGAAGGTCGATATTGTAAAGCCTCATCCAGATCGCGGAACTCCGGATCACTATCCACATCGTCAAGTAAAGACTTCTTACCAGTTCGTGATCCGGACGAACCCTCAGCATCCTTTAAAGATAATGGAAGGGAAGAAGTAGCCTCAGCAGCAACTCGCTCAGGCACGTCCTGAGGAATAGAAGAAGTTGCCTCTGCAATAGAAGGCTCGGTCACTTTTTGAGTCACCTCCGGACGGATTGGTTGGGCTGAAGATGCTATTTGTTTCATAAAAGGAACCTCCTCCTCGCCTTGATCCCCAAAATCGAAATAAAAAACATCCATGCTTGGAACCTTTAAAGCATCAAGAAGAGACATCGTGACACCTGCGTTCCCAAAACAAAAGAAAGTCAGCAAAATAAACAAAGTAATGGCACCGAAGGGGACGTAAAGGACCGAAACTTACGATCACTCTTTCGGCGAATAATCGGCCAATCATTATCCCCTTGGGCCCAGGAAAAACTGACGCGACCTAACCAAAGGAAATGCTCAGGAAGGGGACGGATGAGAGATTTATGATCAATCAGGGCACGGACAAGATTTTCATCATAAACAAAGTCTTCATCAAAGGACATCGTCTGATCCTTGAATCGCCACCTCATATCCTCCGGTAGGCAGCGGTCATCCAACCAGAAAAAATTATCTTTCCAGTTCTTCAGGCTAGACCGCTCGCCAGAAGACGGGGAAGGGACATTCTTTCGGTGTGCAAATGTGTACCAATCTCCGGCCGTTATGAACTCGTAAAAATAACGAAAAACGTTCAAGTCCGGTTTCCGATCTAATGCTCGGCAAGAAATTTCAAAATGGCTAATGCGGCTAAGGCCGAAGGGGTTAACCTGACAAATATGGACCCTAAAATATTGCAAAACCCTAATCAAGAAACGAGAGAAAGGAACCCTATAATTCGCGAAATTACAGACGCGAGTATAAAAGGGAAACTTCCCTTGACGGAACGGATATATTGCTTCCCTTTCGGAGGGAAGGATCGGGTGAAGATCTAAAGGAATCCGATAATCCCTAATGAACTTATCCAACTGACGTTGGGTAAGCACACTAACGCTCTCCGCAAGATTTTCCTTACCAGGAGCCATTTCATAAAATAAGAAGTTTAAGTAAAAGAAATGGACGCACCTTGAGGAAGAAGAAGAGACTCAAGAAGAAGAGGGTAACAACAGAGAAGGAAAATGATGAGAGAAGAAGGGTAAAAATGAAATGGTAAAAAATGATTTTATAAGGGTTTGAGTCGGTCGCGGGGTAGTCACATCAACCGTCACCTCCCACGAATTCCAACACGGGGAATTGCTACCGTCACAGGTAGGTGACCGACCGTCGAATCACGAAAGTCACCCACACCACGTCATCACCATTCAAATCACACCACGTCATCGACTCTGACCACTCCCGTGATGACACATCATCCGAATAGGACAAAAAACTTGAAATAATAGTTTGCTAAGTTTTTATAAAAAGACTTACCAAACTGGGGGACTTGAAGACACATGTCCGAAGCCGGACATGATTCCCAGGACGAACAAGACTCCACCTGGACGTACATCCGAATAATGTCCGTCCAACATCAAGAACCTCCGAAGACGAACCTCCGTTCAAGTGCGTCTGGAAGGATGATGTCATCTAAGTTGACTACTATAAATACCCCATCAAGTACAAAGCCAAGGACGATTTTCTGAACCTTCGTCCTTACTCTCTCTCTCTATTTTCTCTCTCTACCAATACTTATCCTCACGCCGGAGGGTGGTCGCAGAGGGGCCCTCCCATATCTGCGGCGAGCCTAACGGTTTTCTGTTTTGCAGGACTGTTCCCCAAGTTCTCTCACAAGATCCAAACCCTCGTTTACAGGCTCCGGCCTAAACACGATTCTTTGGTTCTTCAATTTTTGGGTATTGTTTGTATCGTTCCGGTGTGATATGGGTACCGGTCTAGCGGATCAGAATAATATGGCTCAAATGGGTTTAGCGGTTGGTTATTCTTACGTGTGTGGGGTGGGTGGTGGTGGTTGAAGGTAGAAATGGTGGTGGTGGTGTGGAGTGAGAAGATGAAGTGGGTAGGGTGGGTGGTGGGTCCCACATAATTTGTAAAATATTAATTATATTTCTTTATATTTTTAGTTATTAATTTGATAATAAGGGTATTTTTGTCATTTCACATGCAACTAACACCAAAAACTAATCTCCATCCACGTCAGGGACTATCCGGGAACGAAATTCAAAAACTAGAGGACTATAGATGTAATTTTAGAAAGTTGGGGACTAAAGGTGAAAAATTGACAAACCACAGAGACTATTCGAACATTTTTCTCTTAAACACCTTTAAACATTTTAGATATTTTATTTCTTTTCAAGCACTTGGACCGGCCACTCAAATTACACAAATGTAAGCCAACATACACTTGTGAAGTACATGAAAGTAATTAATGTATGTTTCTTAACTTTATGTGTTAATCAACATCTCTTAACACCGTCCATAAAGATTAATGCCTTTTAAGAGACATTTTTTGCCAAGTCAACTTCATAACGCTCCATGTACCTCTTAATGTCCTTTTATTTATTACTTTCCATGTTTTTCCTCCTTATTGGACATTATTCTAGAAATGTCACTCCCTCTTCATGTCCTATAATGTCCATGGGGATGGTGTGGAGACATTATCAAACTCTTTCACGCCCCTATAATATCTATTACGCATGACATAATGTACACAATAACGCTCACATTAGTTGACACGCAATTACGCATGACATAATGTACACAATACTTGCTCACATTAATTGACACGCAATATAATTAATGTACACAATACTCGCTCAGACACGCAAAATAACTTTGTTTATCCACTTTAAATGCATATGTCGTACTCACTTACAACCATTCAACGTGGAATTATTCAAATTTAGTTTGAAAAATCAATACGTTTATATTTCTTGCAACGATTCAAGAATGATTCCATGTTTTAAGGACAAGGTTTATGAGATTGTTTCAATACAAAGAGATAAAGTAGATAGATATGATAAATATATTTTTACGACCATAAATATAAATATAAAAATATAATGCGACATGAACAAATAACAACTTTATTTTTGAACCGCGAAGATATATATTATTAAATGAACAAGTCAACTAGCAAGAAGCTAGAAACAAGGTTGGAGAACTCGTCAGTCGCTAGTCGGCCGATGAGGTGGGGACTAGCGACTACTTGGGATTAATCGGGGTATTTTTATATGTAATTTTCAGTTTTATGTATACATATACATAAAAATATAGGTAAATATTTTAAGTAGCTAGGTTTTAACTCTTAGTCAACTCATTTTATAAATGTTCAAGATTAATTGTTGGAATTCACATGGTTTGGTTGGAAAATGACCCGAATTTAAAGGTTTTGGCTGGAATATACAGGTTTTTTGCTGGAATCTGGCCGGAATCGCCGATTTTTGGCTGCCCGACTGGGCCCGCATAACGATTAATGGACTGATTAACGAAAAATTACTCAGTTCCTGGCCGACTAACGATTAATCGCCGACTAGTCGTGATTTTTACAACACTGGCTAGAAGAGTAGAAACAAACATTAACAGGAAAACGAAACCGCTAAGTTGATACATCAACAATATCAAAAGAACACCATTGTGACCAATTCTACTCGACCGATTCTTCACCCACTGAAATGACTTCATCTTGATCTGGACTAACTTTACTCGATCAATAACAACTAATCATATAAATAATTAAATATACCTAAAAATATTTATTTAATTAATTCATAAATTGTGGGTCTATCTACAAAATGACTATTCTACCCTTTGATGAAAACAAAACACTCCCACTACTTGGATCGCCGTACCGGCTCCTCGTTAATGGTGTCCAGAACAGGCTTTTTTGATCTGGACACCATTAACCGGTGAGCAAACTCTGGCACATCCACAACCAACCGCGGTTGCTCAACCTCATTCCGCGTCACCACCATCTCCTCACCGGAGTCACCGCCCAATGCCGACTCGGGCGATATCCTCCCGGAAATCCGCTTCGGAGCACTATTAGCCGACAACCAAAAAACCGCCATATCACCCGGCATAACCATCGAATTCACTCGTCTCATCGGAAACATAATGTAAACACTTCCCGGCTCCAAATCTTCATCCGCGGAGAGGGGAGAAAACCGCCTGTTGATGTTTAACGACCGCGAGTTCACAACGAAGAAGTTTGGGCACTCTAGCATGATCTCGGCCGCCTTAACGGAGTCTTGAAACTGCCGAATTTCGCCGGTTGGGAGAATAACTCTTGCTGATTTGTTTGATCTCATTTTAGGAGTGATCCCAATATTGCTACAAGCTGAAACATAGTTTCCCATTTGGTTTGTTTGTTTGTTGTAGAGAGAGATAGTTAGGGGTATGTTTAATTGTTTATGGGGTGTGAGTGTGAACTTATATATATATATATATATATAATGAATGAGAAGGAAGCTACATAAATGCGCGTAAAAGGAACGAGTGAAGATTTGTTAGTTGTCAGGGATGGTGGGCGTGTGGGGCTAAACATATATTTTTTATAATTTTATATATCAAAGTTTTGATAAAAGAAAATAATTTTTTTTTTATTAAAATCAAACTTGTTACGTCAAGTTCAAAGGTCCAAATGGAACCGTGTTAACTGTTTAGCCCGAATTGGAAATAAAAATTTATAAATATTATAACTTAAGATTTAAGATATTAAGGGGACCCGGGGCATTGTGCGGTTTGGCTTGTCCGGGTTCGAACCAACGCTGCCACCCTTGTGGGTAAGGCGGGCGGGTTCCGGACCCGTGTGAGATTACTCTTTTCGATGTACGTTTTGACCGTTACACCCCAAAAAATGATCGTTTAATATTTAAGAAAAATTCAAGGGTAAATTACTTTTTGAGTCCCTGTGTTTTATGGGTTTTAACTAGTTGAGTCCAAAAGCAAAAAGTTTAACGACCTGAGTCCCTATAAGCATTTTCTTTAACCATTTGAGTCCAAATTTCTAACTCCATCCACCAAGTTTGTTAACTACAAGGGTAATTTGGTCATTTACACACAAAACAAGCATGTGTAAAAAACGATCAAGAACGAATCAAACCTGTGTTACTCCAACACAAAGCAATTCATGATCCAAAAGCCGATATTAAAGCAACAGCAGAAATGAATCAAATGATTAAAGCAACAGCAGAAATGAATCAAATGATCAAACTTTAAGCAACCTAACAACAAAATTAGCACAACAAATTAACAAATTCCACAACAATCAAACAAGTTACAATTTAAACAACACAAACAAAATCAACAAACAACAGAAACTCTCAACCGACTTTGTGCCTTTATTAACCGCACCGATCAAATTCCGGTCACAGTTCGCCGTTGCAGTTACTCATAATAATCACCGATGGTGCTCACCGGAGACGACGACGCAACAGATTCGTCGGAGAACAGTTACATCAGAAAACACCATAAGCATGAGTTTAGAGACAATCAGTGCAGTTCATCTCTTGTTAAACACATTACAGCTCTTATCAGATATGAGTGTTCTTGCTGCAACAGAGATTGAAGTTGTGGGTGATGAAAAGGGGATGAAATTAGGTTAAAAGGAAGCCATTGAAATGGGGATTGAAGATGAAGGAAGTGTGGGGGAGTTGTGGTGGTGACGGTGGAGGTGCAGTGGTGACGGTGGTGTGGCGACGGTGGTGTTGATGGTGGAGGTGTGGTGGTGGGATGGAGATGGTGTATGTGTAGAGAGAGAAAGAAAGTTCTGGAGATGATGGGATGAAGATGGTGTAGGTATATATATTTAATTATAAAATCGTTTTTTTAATATAAAAGGGTGTTTTGGTCATTTTAAAAAAAGTTAACTGAGATTATCTAACTGAGGTTGAAATTTGGACTCAAATGGTTAAAGAAATTGCTTATAGGGACTCAGGTCGTTAAACTTTTTGCTTTTGGACTCAACTAGTTAAAACACATATAACACAGGGACTCAAAAAGTAATTTACCCAAAATTCAAATTCAAATAATCATTTACCTTTTTCTATTGAGAAAAATGCAATTTGCGTCCCTGTGATATATGCCAAACATCAACCTGAGCCCCTAAATTCATTTTTTTGGTTTTTTAAGCCCCTGACCTTATAAATTCATATCACTCTGAGTCCTTCTGTCACACTGCCGTTTCTCATACACCGAAGTCGAATGTATTAGAAAGAGGTGTGACATAAGAATATTATTAGACGTTCTAGAATATGTAATATAAACTCTCACATTTCTTGTCTCTTAGTAGTTGTCTAGTTGATCTATAGTTCTTTTATGATTGACTTGATTGTGTGTTTTTTTTTTTTTTTAAATTGCATAAATAATCAAAGAAATGATCAGAGGAAATTTACGCCTACAAGATAAAGCCGAAACGGACATAACAAAAACAAAAGAACATAAATGATCACTCTATTTACCTACGACGAACTGGAACACTACACGACCCGACCCTACAACACAACACCAATTTTGGATACAATCAACCGGGTTGAAACACCACTTTATCCAGTCAATCATATCTAGTGTTCATGTAAGTGGCGGACCCATAAATTATTTACTGAGGTGCGTACGTTGGTCTTAACCAACATTTCAAGGGGTACGGTTGGGATTTTTGCCTATAAAATACACTATTTTTTTCAAGGGGTGCGCCCGCTCACCCAGCCTATAACCTAGGTCCGCCCCTGGTTCATGTTGGACTTAACCCCATATAATTTTTTTAGAGTTAAATGTCATTTTAGTCCCTGTGTTTTATGCCTTTTTGACAGTTTAGTTTAAAGGTTTCATTTTTCGCCCGTGGGTCCAGAATGGTTTCATCGTTGTCATTTTAGTCCACTGGGTTAACTTCATCCATTATTTCTGTTAACGAGAATGGCAATTCGGTCATTTTATATGTCCGAATTGCCCTTCTCGTTAACATAATTACATATAAAATGACCGTGTCCTTCTCGTTAACAAAATAATTTTACATGTACTTGAAGCTTTAGTGATGTTAAATGGAAGTTAACGCAGGGGACTAAATGGCAACGGTGAAACCTTTTTGGACCCGCAGGCGAAAAATCAAACATTTGGACTAAACTGCCAAAATACCCCAAACCACAGGGACTAAAATCACATTTAACTCTTTTTTTACGTAGAAGTCTACAATACCCCCTAACCCATAGATTTTTAAGGTAATATCATTTTGAAATTAACCATTAACAAAAAATTTACAAGATGAACATTTAATAAGTAAACATGAAACCTACTCAACAATGTAGACTTGCATCCAAAATTTTAAACCTTGATAATAGTTTTAACATCTTGTAATAAACGAAAAGCCATGTTAGAGTATCTCGTTATGTTATCGTGAACCTCATCCCTTTTGTACTCGAGGGAGCTTCTTGTCTTCACTACAAGCTACATGTCAAACTTTTTGTTTGGGAACTTCGGTAAACTTTTATCAATACATGTCAATCTTTGTGCTCTATGTTTGTGATACGTGTAGAAAATCGACACTTCAGGTTTCTGTTTGATCAAGAGACGGATAAGGATCAACAAAATATAAATGGCACAACGCAAACATACCTATCAAAATAACACATTTATATTATTACTAACAATATAGTTCATGAAGAATTTGTTTCTAATTTATATAAAATATTTTTCGGCTAATAAAGAACTAGATCTATATAGTCGTGTGATTTTAAAAGTTGTGATATACATCGCCATTCTATATAGTCGTTTTTAATGATGTTCACCTTTAAAAAAAATCGCCATTCTTTTTTTTTTTTAACGGCAAATTTGGATCACTGACGGACCACTGGAGTATCATTGTGTCACCAGCGGAACCACCCGATCATATCCATCTCCACTAGACATAATGCCTATACACCAATTCAGGAGGAAACCCAGTAAATATGGGAAAAACCCCATTGTGGGAATCGAACCCAAGACCTATTGGTTCCAAAGTCTTATCCCACCCCTAAGATGTCACTAGGCTATAAAGTCATGAAAAAAAAAAAGAATGCTTTCATTTATTGATGCAATTTTGGTTCATGACCAAACATTAACTCTTTGAGTGGTTAAATAACCGTTCTTTAAGATGGAAGGTTGACTTTCATCTAAACTAACTTAGTCTAAGTCAAAGTCTATTGAAAAGTCAATATAATTTAGATTGCCTTTTTTTCTTTTTTTTGAAAATTAAATATAATTTAGATAGCTAACAAATGAAAAAGAATGCTTGGTCACTTTTGTTGTCAACCAATCGTATATACATGTTTCTCTTCCACAAAGTTAAAACCACTTTGATCCATAAATATATACATTCATTTTGAATTTATTTAAATATTAAATTTTTATTTCATGTTTTGACTTTTCTAAAAGCAATTGAAAACTTGTGGTCAAGAATAAACGTCCATGTCATATGTTTTATGAGACCGGCGTTTAAATGATAAAAGTAATAAAATAAGGCTATATGGTAAAAGTAATAAAGTAACATTATATGGTATTTTTAGGGGCTTTATTGTGTTCTTTCAATATTACGTACACGTCACATAGGTAGGGGTTCTATTGCCTCTTTTCAATAACAACCAAACCAAGCAATTGAATAAAGGCATTTTTTTAAAAAAGGAAAAAAGAAAAATAAAAACAAAAAAAGCATTATTGGTTAAGATCATGGGGTCCACCACCTTCACTTCGTTTTTCATCGTTACCCAGCTGTCGAGCATTGAATGACGTCCTCCAAATGACTCCCAGGCAATGGGAAAGGGGCGTTTCTTGGGTTGTAAATGGCTGAGGTGGAGGGGGCAACGTCGCCCATACCATGTAGCCTAAAAGATCTTGGTTTTTTTTGTTAGTGGGGTCGGGGAGCCCCCATGAAAAACCCGTAGTGCACGTGATGATTGTGAAACACCGCCGCAAGCGGTGTATTCGCCGTGGTGATCGCTATCATCGTGTTGTTTATCGCCAGTCATGGAGAGTTGAATTCAAACAGTCATATGATGCTACAACTTAAAAAAATAACAATTCATTCCCACCCCCATTATATATCTAAACTTCTTCTATTTTTTAAACACACTCGTTTCACAAATTTCCTCTCAACTTTTATAAACTTCTAAAAGTTTTCTCATAACTTTTAAAAAGTACCAATGGAGGGTCCAAGTATATTTCCACCGACTCATCTAGTTCGCCCGAATCAACGGGTTCTATCTTGATTTTTTTTGCAATGATTTGCAAGCTGCGGAACTTGAAGATACAGGATGATTAAAGAAAAAAAATTGTGCGTCGTGATCGGGTAGCGGCTAATGAAGTTATATTGAATGATTAGTTTGTCGAAAAGCTAATGTACAATGACGAGACGTTTAGAGTGATGTTTAGCTTATCAAAAGATTTATTTTTAAGGAGTAAATTACAATTTACTTCCACGTCTTTTTAGCAAAATTCACTCTGCCTCCCGTTTTCAAAAACTTTAGTTTATCAAGAGAATTATTTTTAATGAATTTGACAACGCATATAGGACAACCGTGAAAAGAAAAACATTCAACGCCCTTGGTGTAATGGTACCTTCACAGAGAAGGCATCTGTATTCCCTACGGGTGCACAAACTCTAGTTTCAGTCCTAATATACATATTCCTGGTTGTGTCTATATATTTCCTTGAAACCTCTCTACCCTCAAACTTTCCCAATTCAATCTACGTGATACACTACCATATACTTTCTCAAGGTCAATGAACACCACATGTAGAGCTCACTTCTTCTCACCAAATCAGTCTATGTGTTGTATCAAAGAAAGTTAAACGAAATGTACCGTGAAGTTTTGGGTTTTATGAAACGTTTGTACAATGCTATAGATCGTTGCATAAACGTTGGCTAACATTGCGTTAGTTTTAGAATGTTAATGGTGCCCGACTCATTTTACATGGCTTGTACATAGGCTTTCCGATGAGAGTGTCACGTAGCATGAAATAGTTAAGGATGTCAACTAAGCCTGACTCAAGGAGATATAAAGAATTTTTAATTAATTTTGTGTATATGCGTTTGAACTTTTGATGAATTGGGACTTATTGGCTCCTATGATGTCACCCCATGCCCATCAAACATGGTACAAACTTGTTCTTGAGATATGTCAACGTGTCAAAAACAGGGGTCGAAGGTTAAAATCAGGGCCGGCTCAATCATTTGGATGGCTCAAAGCGTAGTAAAAATCCAAGGCCCTTGTGACTCATTGTTTCTTCGATTTAAAACTAAAAAAAGTTTGCAAACAGTCTTCATTTACCCGACCTTGGGACCGAATTCGTACTTAAAATTTCTAGTTAACATTATAAACTAGCAAACTAATTTCAATTAGAAACTAGCAAAACACTTTTAATAAAGAAAAAAAAACTAGCAAAGCAATTTTAATAAAGAAAAAAAAAACTAGCAATTTAAATTAGAAACAAATTGTTTCTTCCATGTTTTGGAATTCCTAGTCTATTAAGCGTACTCTCTTCTGGAACAATTATTCTTGTAGCCACAAACACCCAAGAACCCTGAAATTTTTAAAAAATGGAGGCCCTTATAAAATGGAGACCCAAAGACCAAGCATCAAAATACTTGAACTTGGGTCGGTTCTGATCAAAATGTTTTAAAAATAAAATAACAATAATTGTTATAATAGAAAGATAAGGTTAAGTTATTTTACAAATACTCTTAATTGTAAGAAGTGTAAGAATGATTTATAGAGTGACAAGTGTCCAATAAGCTAAAACCTAAACCCACTACATCACCACCCAAAACCTAATTGTTGAAGCCGCGTTTAACGCGAGCAATAGCCTAGTATATCTATAAGTTGAACGATATTTTTGGCTAGATTAGATTTGCTAAACATTCAACAAAATCCGCAATTACTTCAAGTATATCCTTAAATTATAATTATAATAATAATGATATTTTTAAATTAATCTCACCAAAAACATATTTTTTTATACTAGATAATAACAATGATTTTTTGATAATGAATAAGATTTTTTTTTGGCAAATTGGATTTAAATAATCCCAACTTGCTCAATTTGGCCGATAATAATCCCAACTCAGTTATTGGCCGATAATAATCCGAACTGGTCCACTTTTGGCCGATAATAGTCCGCCGTTAAAAATAGCTTAACGGAGTTAAGCTTTTTTCCGAATTACAAACAGATGTTTTATGGATTTTGATCAGAACGAGGATACGAGTTGATTGATATAAAATTTACCCCAAAATATTGCCCCAAACGACGAAAACGGTGCTTCAATTCGGGTGTTTAAACTTCCAATTAACAAAAATCAAGTCGTTTGAAGCACCGTTTCGAGGTAAGTTTTACATAAATCGAATCCTAACCTCGTTCTGATCAAAATCCATAAAACATCGGTTTGTAATTCGGAAAAAAGCTTAACTCCGTTAAGCTATTTTTAACGACGGACTATTATCGGCCAAAAGTGGACCAGTTCGGATTATTATTGGCCAATAACTGAGTTGGGATTATTATCGGCCAAATTGAGCAAGTTGGGATTATTTAAATCCAATTTGCCTTTTTTTATATTAGATTTATGACAAACAATTTGATTATTTAACTCAGTTAATACACGAGAGTATAACCTATTTTAAGTAGGAAAATTGGTTTTTAATAAACCAACCTTTCCCCCATTGGTAATTAATAATCCTACCTACAGAATTGGTAAATAATAATCCTACGTTTCAATATGTTGGTACTCAATAGACCTCCGTTAGTTTTTTTGTAACTAAAGTTAGTTTTTAAGTTTTATTTGTTACACAAACAGTCCCTGTAGTTATACTTTACTAGTTTTAAGTTTTATTTATTACACAAACAGTCCCTGTAGTTATAAAAAAAATCATAAAAATAAAAAAAAAATCTAAAAAATCAAAAAAATTCAAAAAAATTCTAAAAAAATCAAAAAAATTCAAAAAAATCATAAAAATTCAAAAAAAATAAAAAAAATCATAAAAAATCATAAAAATTCAAAAAATTCAAAAAAAGCAAACGTTTCGACCCGGACCGTTTCGACCCGTACCGTTTCGACCCGTACCGTTTCCACGCGTACCGTTTCGACCCGAACCGTTTTCTACCCGGACCGTTTCGACCCGGACCGTTTCGACCCGTACCACCACCGCCACCACCACCACCACCACCGCCACCACCACCACCACCGCACCGCCGCCACAGCACCGCCACCACCACCACCGCCACCGCCACCACCGCCGCCGCCACCACCGCCGCCGCCACCACCACCGCCACCACCACCACCACCGCCACAACCACCACCACCACCGCACCGCCGCCACCACCACCACCGCCACCACCACCACAGCACCGCCACCACCACCGCCACCACCGTTTTTGAAACGGTACGGGTCGAAACGGTACGGGTGGAAACGGTACGGGTCGAAACGGTACGGGTCGAAATGGTACGGGTCGAAACGATCCGGGTCGAAACGGTCCGGGTCGAAAACGGTTCGGGTCGAAACGGAACGCGTGGAAACGGTACGGGTCGAAACGGTCTGGGTCGAAAACGGTTCGGGTCAAAAACGGTACGCGTGGAAACGGTACGGGTCGAAACGGTACGGGTCGAAACGTTTGCTTTTTTTGGATTTTTATGACTTTTTATGATTTTTTATGATTTTTTTGATTTTTTTTAATTTTTATGATTTTTTTGAATTTTTTTTGATTTTTTTAGAATTTTTTAGAATTTTTATGATTTTTTTGAATTTTTAGATTTTTTAGATTTTTTTTTATTTTTATGATTTTTTTTTATAACTACAGAGACTGTTTGTGTAATAAATAAAACTTAAAACTAGTAAAGTATAACTACAGGGACTGTTTGTGTAACAAATAAAACTTAAAAACTAACTTCAGTTACAAAAAAACTAACGGAGGTCTATTGAGTACCAACATATTGAAACGTAGGATTATTATTTACCAATTCTGTAGGTAGGATTATTAATTACCAATGGGACAAAGGTTGGTTTATTAAAAACAATTTTCCTTTTAAGTAAATAAAACAACATATTTGTTTCATATTCGTGAAATAGTATATCATATATAGTTACTTTTCATCATTTGATAGTACAATTCTCACAATAGTCAATTTATATATCACATAATAACCCCTTTATTCAACTATCCAAACACATAAATTTGTAAATAAAAATGAACTTCAAGGGATTGGTAAGGTCTTATTGTAAATGTGGACCAAAGTCTTCAGATTGATGGGCCATATTTCATGTGTGTCTCCAGCCCAAAATGCCTTGGCAATGAGCCCATAAGTACGCTCGGATGGGTGAAAATAGTCCCAAAAGAAGTACTCATGTGGGTTTCTACACATCTTGTAACCTAATAACCCACACTGCAACACTCCATTTAGGGGCCCATTACCACAACATGCATCATTTATATTGGTAAAACCTGATGCATTTTTTTTTTCAAAGAAAAGCAAAATTGTTATCAAATAAACACATATAGTGAACTATGAGCTATGTTTAATAAGAGAATACGAGCAAGGAGAAGTACCATATTCTTTTGCGTTGTCACGATACTTTTGTGCAGTGTCGTACACTGCTCCGTAAAGACCGATTGCACCAGGATACCTTCTAGGTATGCTATATACAAAACGTTTCAAGCCAGCATTAAAATATCCAGCCATCTCGTCCATCTTATCAAGGCACCGGTTAGTAGGTGTACCACGTATGAGGACTCTTCCAGGAATGCACCCTATCGGGCCCAATGAGAAAAGAACAATCTTACGACCTCCATACATGTAGATTTTGGTTGTGAAGCGGACCACTTCTTTCAACATGGCATGTACATAGGTTTCCATCGTCATATTCGATGCCCCGGGCAATAGGAAATAGGAAAACACGTCATTTCCACCGGATATGACGAAAAATAAAGATTCATGAATTTGTTTTCTGTGAATATGTTGATGAGTAGAGTTTTTCAAATGTGGAGGTTTTGCTAGTAGGGCTTGGAATTGTTGTAGTTGGACTTGGATTGATGTCACCCCCTTGCAAACAAACATAGTACAAAACAAAATGTAGGAAGAAAGAACAGTTCTAAGTAATTACAACATGGCACCATTTCCATATTTATATAACTAAAACTCAAAAGGATATTGTAATATTATCTAGATCACTTCATAGCCTTTTGGGTTTTAAACTACTTTATATATGACCTCTAGAATTCAAAATTGCACTAAATTAAAATGTTTTTACTAAAATTATTATTATTATTATTAGGGTGAGGTTTGGCTACACAGTCTATTTTTCCTACAAAGTGTACAAAGTCATAAAACACCACAATTTTAGCCATTAAACACACTCAAAACCCACAATAATAGAGTGAAGTTCACTAAAACACAATATCCCTACCCTAACAATCCATAAAAACTTCAAACACACAATCGTAAAACTATAAATATAAAACACAACAAGATAATCAACATAAAACACACTAATGTTAGTCATTCGATAATCAAAGCCTTATCATCCGAAACAAAACATAAAACCCACAAATATGACGTTTTAGTAATTTTCACTTTGTTATTTGTGGGTTTTGAGTGTGTGTTATGGTTGACATTACGGTGTTTTATGACTTTTTACACTTTATACGAAAAATGGACTTTATATCCAACTCCCACCCATTATTATTATTATTATTATTATTATTATTATTATTTATGTTATATGTATTTAATTTTGAAAGCCTTGTTTTTATCCCCATACAGGGCTAGTATACCATTAAAAACAAGTGTATATTCCCTTCTACCATTTTATAAAAGTTTCTTTAAATAAAAGACTTATGAAAAGACCCTAATACCCTCACATACATGTGAGGTAACTTAACTGAGTTTTTGGAGAACGTTAGCTGTAAGGTTATAGATGTAATAAAACATGAACATAAATGTTGAGTTTTGCCGATTTCATAGTAAAAGATATAAAGTGTAGTTTAGGTATAACATAAAGGTTGATTTATACAATTTCGTCTTATTATAATTTACAGAGTTAATTACATAGTTAGTCCATGTGGTTGCACAAAGTAACATACTTAGATAATAGTAGTTTAAAATCACATTCTAGGGTATTAACTTTTCATTTTGTAACGTTTGGAGGTATTAACGTTATTTGTATGCTTAAAATCACATTCTATTAGTACCTAAATATGTTATTTTCTGCAACCCATAGGGACTAACTATGTTAATATCCTAGAAGTTAATACCTCCAAACGTTACAAAATGAAAAGTTAATACCCTAGAAGGTGATTTTAAACTATTAGTATCTAAGTATGCTATTTTGTGCAAATCACAGGGACTAACTATGTAATTAACTCTAATTTACAACATATACTAATACATGTGAGATAATGACCCTAGTTTATCATTAAAAGAGGCTCCCATAATTATAAGACGCTATATTTTAAAAAATGATGTTCCAATATGGTACAAATTTTAATTAATCCAAATGTTTTTAAAGATTCATTCCTTTCTTTATTTGATTATTTCTTTCTTTTTACAAACTTTATAATCAAGATTGAACTCAAGCTATAAGGATCGATCATCTTACTGCTTTCTCATTTGTATCCGGCAAGAGTCCACTTCCGGCACTCGCAAAGTTGAGTCCGTTGGAGGGGAAAGGCATCCGGCTATCCTTCGCTAACAGTCGGTATACCTCTTGGTATGGTTTTTGGAACTTGATCCCTAAATATTGTGCTGCATAGTGTTTGCGGTTGCTAGTTAACATCAAAAAAAAAAAGTAACATACATTTGATACAAACGCGAGAATTATTAGAAACCATAGAGTATACGTTTAGGTTGTGTAACGTTTTCATTTTGTTTTATTTATAAGAATAAACGAGAGATTAAAAGATATATATATATTTTTTTGATGGTGAAGACGTTTAGAAAAAGATAAGACTTACCAATAAAATCTGCAACGGTTCGACCATTGGTGAACCGTCCCGTGGGATAGTGAAAGAAACTCGAACCATAAGGTTTAAAATTGGCTGTAAGTTTGCAATTCTTGACGTATTGATTGTTACCAGGGTCAAATTGGGAGTCCCCGAACACGAAAACTGACTTGACCTTTGCATCGACCGATGCCAAAGCCGTAAGAAATACACCGAGGAGGATGATCAAATGTGGCAATCTCTCCATCATCTCAATCGTACTTTGATACATTTCTCTTTGTAAAAGGTGTGATTTGAAGTTAAATAGAGATAAGAAGTTGTGTCAAAAGAATAAAGATGAGAAAAAGTAAATAAATAAATAAAAGCCACAAAAGAAGTAAACACGAATACATATGATAAAAAGTGACACGGAAATGGAACCGAAAACGTGAGAAAAGTGCAACAAGAGTTTGCCATTATTATCCTAATACATATGATAAAAATGTAGACGAAATATCCCGTATAAAAATGTCACACCCTGATTTCTTTTCTTGGTGTGCCTAAACTTGGGGTATATTTGTGATGGTCGGATAACAATATCACATTTGGCAGCGGAAGATAAGATGAATAAAATAATAAATGTAAAAGCTTGAATATATTAATTAAAAGTTATTACAAGTAGGGATGAGCAAATACCGATCCCGTCCCGATCCCGTCCCGATACCGATAATCCCGATCCCGAAATTTCATGAATACTTGATACCGATACCGAAACATGTCGGTTCGGTACGGTATCGGTATTTTGATGGTAAAAGTCGGTATTTTACCTATACCGTACCGTACCGATACCGAAAAAAAACAAAATGCAGATACCGTTTCCGATACCGAAACATGACGGGATCGGGGTTATCGGTATCGGGATCGGGATGGGATCGGTATTTTATATCATTTGCTCATGCCTAATTACAAGCTCTTGAGCAACCAAGTGGCTAGTGCCATATCCCAAGTTTTTATAAGTAAAATAGGCTAAAAGTATTTACTTGTGCTAGTCTTTATAAAAGCAGTGTATAGCACAGCCATATTCAAAGTATATTAATCTAGCCTTAATTTACTGGAGGCTTTTTAGTCTGGAATGAACGGAAATATTATCTGTTAGAATGTTAACGAGTCATATGTAGATCTTTGACTTTGACTGGTTAAACTTTAGAATACACTTGGTTCCGCTAGATTAAGCGTTCACCGATAGAATGTGGTTTTATACCCGTATGAGTGCGGAGTCTCGTGTAATATGGGTTTATTAACCAAACATTCTGAATTGAAATGGTTTTAAAAGGGTTTGACCCGATTCAACTAATTTATATATTTTATTTTATTTAGACTAGTCATACACGTATATACAGGATCAGGTGGTCGAATAGGTCTATGACGAGTCCGATAAGTCAAAACACATTTTAAAATGTTACATGATCAGTCTTGAGGTCATAATATATAGCGTATAGATTTAAAACAATTTTTACGCCAAAAGGGCATTTTTGACCGTTTATATATATTTATTTGACTCGTCAATTGACCTATCAAGCGTTATGACCAGAAGGTATAACCTCAGGGGGTTATTCCCTATATTATTATGGTCACTTAATCAGGCTTGATTGGGTTTTAAAGTTGACCAAACGGGTCAGAATTGAAAGTCAAAGAAGAAGTCAAACTCTTTAACTTTTGACTTGGAATTGAAAGCTAAACTGATTATGACGAGTTAAACATGATAAAACAAGTCTCGGATTACAATGATTGAAATGGGATACAATTACAAGTTTCTAATTTTATAAAATACAAAAGTATGGAACGTTACAGAATGTATGTAAGAAAATTACATATTGTCTAGACACTCAATTTGGACACTTTGTCTAAGTGTGTTTTCATGGGTACCAAATCACCTATTAGAATCCAAATTTAGGAATCAAGAACATAAATGATATTGCCATAATTAATAACATTCAACCATGATTCGGTTGGCATTATGGTTTGGTTTGTGTATATATATTTATATATGTATATTTAGTTAGTAGTCCATTGTTAGGTTAGTCAAGTATAGTCATGCATGGGTTGGATGAATTCATTAACCCTAAGGTTCACCGATACACAAATCATCACAAGGATGATCGGATGCTCATGAAACACAAGAATATAAATTTACAAGTATCTATATTTGCTAAGTAGTCAAATGAGAGCAACCAAGACGTGTACATACCCGACATGGCAAATGTTGGAGACGTGGTGTGATCGATTCACTTTGGTTTCTTGAAAATTACTTAGATAACTAACTCATCTAAATCACCTAAACAACCAAGTGACTTGACTAGACAAGTGCATTCCAAACATGAATAGTGTTTTGTAAGACCCTTACTATTATTTTACCATTTTCGTATAATTTAAGTCCATAATCATGTAATTACGGTTACAATTACAATGAAAAATACGGGTTTATTAAAAACTTTTACAATTTAAAATAATACAACATAATGTGATTTAATTCATCATTTAAGAATAAAGACGAAACAACTTGCGGAAGCTTCATTTTCGTCTGTTCGGTCCTTTGTCATAGCTTGATCTCCATCCGGGTACACTTGATATCACCTATGATCAAAACCAACATATAAGTTAGTTTTGATAACTTAAATATAAGTTTAAACAAGTTCTACGCATCAAATAATCAACAAAATAATTATTTCCAACTTTGATGTCTCTCGCGTGTCGCACGAGACTCGTCTCAACGTGTCGTGTGTCGCGACGTCTGTCGCGTGTCGCGCCCGAAACAACATTGCCCGTCGCGTGGCGCGGGGGAGACCCTTTTCCAGCGATTCCAGGTCTGGGAGCTGCATATCTGCCCAGCTATGGTTTTAGTCGAAAACGAACTTTAAAAGGGTATAACTTTCATTCTACTTACCCGTTTTGCGTGATTCTTTTTCCTACGCGTCCGTGATTTAATTACGGGCCCGTTTATCTTCTGGTTCACATCAAATTCAGATTAATAAGCTTAAGGCTTATAAATCCCTTTTTATGATTATTCGACCCGTTTAGAGAATTTGAACTTTTAAGTTTAAATTTCACTCATTCTTTTCACCCATCCTTTTCCCACATTTGTATTATCTACTTACATTCCACCACAACTATTCTTGTGGTGGATTTAGTATATTTGAACAATTTTTTTCGGATTCTACACTTCGGTTGGTTGTTTTACGGAAAAGACCTGTTTCTAGGCATTTAACCCAAAAAGGCCTATGTTTAAAACCTTTATGCTTACTAAAAGCTCATCTAATTATAATACATATTCCTAAACGACCTCAAAGGGTCATTGCCCAATTTACCCTTCAAGGGCGTTTTGGTCAACTTCAGTCCCTCCTTTTACGACGAAGTACTTTAACTAATTATTTAACCAAAAATTGCACTTCTAACTATAAGTCTATATATGCGTACCTGGCCCGGGTCAACAAATAGACCCGATTTATACCTCGCTTTAATCATCACACAATCTAGGGCGACGCAATTATCCGATTTGCTAATCGCTACTGTCAATATAAGACTTGGCAACCACATTAGTCGCTATTGTCAAATGGCGTTGTCACCACCATTCGACCCGTTTGGCCTATATGCCCAATGTTACCCCTTTTTACCATTCATTATGGTTTTCATCGCTTTCGCTTATTACGACCCATTTCAATTTACGTCGGAACATCACATTTCAAATATTAGCTTATCATTTTCATAACATTTATAATCATTACTCATTCTAAGATAAAAGGGTGTAAGATTCACTTACCTTGCATCCATGCCACGCTTTTCTTTCCATACTCGCTCCGTTTGACCCGCTTCATCCACAAGCTTCCACCTAGCTTGTTAAGCGCCAAACTATTATCCAATGTTCGCAAGGTGGTTAGATTAACCATAATTTAATATGATCTTCCACCTTACACATTTCTATGCATTCATCCGAACACTTAATATAATCACGTTTTACACACAACCAAGTAGACCGCGATTTCATTTAGGCATTTCATATCACTGAAAATGGGTTGTTTTTGGTGATTTGTTTAACCTGTTTACAAGTCTTCAAAAATTATGATTTTTTATGTGGCATACCTCTCAGAGGGTTAGGTCTTGTGTTAAAATTTCAAGATTTAACTCTTTACCAAAAATTCGTAAAAATTCATTTACTAAGATGCAATCAGATTCGTCACGTCACTTCTGAGTGCAGCTTACGGAAAAATTAATTTAAAATTTCTCGTTTATCCGATTGACGAAACTCAAATCGTAGATTCTTTTAATCACTTAAAACTATCTATAGTAAAAATTTGAGATCATAACTAAATTCCTAAATTGAGTTATGACATTCGTAATGGGCTGCAAATTCTGCCAGAAAACGCAGCTTGAACCTTCGATACGGAAAAATTCATAAAACGCTCAATTTTCGTCGAAAAAATGCGATTCCAGTGGGGGCTTAAAGATATTTCCTGGAATTACATTTTAGACTCAAGAAACACATGTTTTTGTCATGTTTTATCCATGTTATAGCCAATACAAATCGGCTGTAAATTCTTATCAGGAGCTGTTTGAATTCAGCTTTCAATTAAAGCATGTTCTTGACATCATAACACTATTTTTTTAGCAATCAAAACCCTAAAAACATCTCATACATGAATTTAGCATCAACAAAATCTGAATTTACTTGAGCTAGGCATGATTTCAATATATACTTGTCTAGGGTTTACTCCTAAACACTACAATGTTCCTATTTCATCCATATAACAAGCATGCATCAACAATTTTTGAATTCTCTAGGTTTACTCAGAAATTCAACTAGAGATTTCTCATGAAATTTACATACCTTGTGACTCCTTTTTCAGTGGAGATCACTAATTCGTGCTCAGATTTTGATTTGGGATTGATTTGGACCTTCAATTTGATGCTTTTGTTGAAATTAGGGTTATACCCCTTTTGTTTCTCCCCTGGTCGATTGAACTAGAACACACACTGGTGTGTGTGTTTTTAATTTTTTCTTTTATAAATGTTTTAATTAAAACATTTTCCTATTTACCCACCTTTAGTCCCTCAGGTTTTGTTTTGATATTAAGTAGGCCACAACCTACTTATTTCTAGTAACATTCCCTCTTATTAACTAGGTTAATTATTCCTAGTTAACTTGATGGGTTCGGGGAGTCATAACCCGTTTTGTTTTAAGTCCCGTTAATTCGGGCCTTTTACATACTTTGTTTTCTCAAAGTATTTATCCTCCTGTTAATTAATATCAAGTTTATTTATTTAAATCCTAATATTTACCGGGTTAATTTTTACCACTAACGGTATTTTACCCGTTCATAAATGTTAACGTGGTTTGATTACCAAACCCGTTTTCAGGGTGTTACAAGTCTACCCCCCTTAAAGAGGTTTCGTCCCCGAAACCATTCTCACGTACTTTATTGGTTCAGATTATCTAAACCTTAGTTTCAGTGATCTCTTGAGCATTGCTCGCCTATAATAATCTTACCAAAAGTGTGGTAATGTGTTTTTGGCTTTTAAGCGTATGCGCATTTCGAGTATAAGGCCTCGTGGGCCGTTACCTTCAACTAGTGTCTTTTTATCTTTATCAATTGTTTATTTTGGCGGTTAGACTTGTTAGTCACCGATTACCTTATAACCCATCGCTCGGGTATATTCATCTTGCCTTCCCGAGGCTTATCTAAGTTTATGATATCTTATCCTGTGACTCACATTACAACGTGGTCACATTCTATATTACTTTTTCTTGAGCGTGAACGTGTCATGACACGTTTAAGTTTATCTCGACTTTCTTTATCATGCTCCTTCTTTTCGAATGTATCGCCTTGCATCTATCAGCTTTAAGACCTACATCCTTCGATATTAATCTCTCCCGAGTTCGTCTCATAATACTCATATTTGTTAAGACGTTATTTCTTACTTAAGCTGAATTTTAGTTTAACGTTCTTCTTTTAACTTATGTCAATTGTTCACATCGTGGACATTGACAACTAATAATTCATTCTCTTTCCGTTCTCGTTTTACACGGGGAATCTTAACCAATTCCCTCGTTTTATACTATTGACCCGTAGGTTCTTTCACTTAGCCTCATAGGCTATTTCTTTAGATTTTCACCCTTTTAAGGTGGGACCTCAACAGTTCGTTTCTTTTTGTTTGTGACCCGAAGGTCTTTTTGGTCCCGTAAACCTTAGCATCATTTATAATCTCGTAGGTTATGATGATCCCGTAGATCGTCTTTTATCCATGTCTATATTCAAATGCATATATACATATATAGCTTCAAAGCATCTCTTATTACGTTTGGAATCGTTTATTTTCTCTTTTGAACTTTAGTTGGCCTTGACCGTAGTCTAACGCTCCGTTCGTTTACTCTTGGACTAATCTTCCGACTTTATGATTCTTTACATCATTTACACATCGGTTTGTTCTACGCTCACCGTTTCCCCGGTTCATAATTATACTTCTTTACGACCCGTTACCCGGGTTCTTTATTATTTCGCGCTTCCATTATTCGGTTGCGCTTACTTGCACTACCAAGCTTTTATACTTTATTTATTTTGTTTGACTTATTCGTGTGAGATTTCATTACTCATGAACGTCAAACTTCATTCTTTATTCGACCCGTTCAACTTTAAAATAGTTGAATGTAGTTATTAAAATTTCTGTTTGCAAATTCTCATTGTCTTTTAGTCATGACTCTTAATCCGAATCCTTTGACTTTCTATTTCGCGTACCGTCTCTTGGTTTACGCATGCTTTCAAAATCCTACCCATCTATCGGGTATCTTTACCGTAGTTATCATCAAGTAACCATTCTTATATGGTTTTAGACATCATCTTAAATTATTTGATCGTCTTAGCGAAATCCATTGCTTTTATTTAGTCAAGTCTTTTATTCTTTTATTCTACCCCTTTGACTTGTCTGTGTGAATTTCATCACTTATGACAGTCAAACTTTATCTTTATGCCTTAGCATTCTCATTAGTTGGTCTGTATTTTCATTTACTTTAATCTTTGTCCCTTCTCTTGGGCTCGTTATTCTAACGTAATACGCTCCCTGTCATCCGACTTGCGTTTACGTTTATTATCAAACATCTTACTTGTTTGACTCATTTTGGTACCATTTACGTTAGTCCCATTCACCCCATCCTTACTACATCGGACGTAAATGTGTCCGCTACAAGAAGTTCATGGTATCATATGCCACTACTTACTTGGCCAGGGTAAGCGATCGACACATGATACACACGACCTTTTTGTAGTTTTCACATCACACCCCATGTAAGTAACGCCCCTATTTATTTCATATCTCTGATTTCATTTAGTAAAACTTTATTTAATTGCAAAACAACAATCATTAGTTTTTACTAGTTTTACTTTTGTACATATAAAATGTTTTTTCTTTTCTATTGAACTATTATATAATCACATTCGTTAATGTGATCGCTACTTTTCTCAATAGCATTATATTGAGAGTTTCCACTTGGATAATTACCCCCGGTCCAAGTTTCCATATGAACTAATCCTATTATTTCTTTGTTATTCATCATCGTGAATAACACATGTTTCTATTAAACTTCTCTTGGAAACATCATCCTGAATAAATATCCTATTCAGGTTTTATCAGATATATGCAACCGTTATTCCCTACATGTTTGTTGCATATTACTACTTGTGCAATTAAATTTAAAAGTGTGCACCTGATAATGCTTGCCCTTAATGGGCTTTCCATGCCTTTGACTTTGTTCGCGATCGTCACGCGATTTAGGTCATTGATGAGTATGCTCTGCTTGTCATACCTTGGACCGTTCCACCGTCATATCCACAATTCTTTCAACTCTCGTCTTCTTCAGATGCGAGTGTCCTTCAACTAAACATTTACAAAAGTTAGTAATTTCAACATTAATAAATGCACGTATTGTAATACAAGGCTTTTTACTACACGTGATTTCGTTAACTATACTAATCATTTCCGTTGGTGTAACGTGTATTACACGATACCCTATGTGTCGTTCACAACACTTTAATCATACTAGACCATTAACATTCTTGTACTTACCGGATCTGCGATCAAGCCTCGAACCGAACACTTTACCCTTCAACCACGAGCTTTGATTACCAACTTGTAAGACCCTTACTATTATTTTACAATTTTCGTATAATTTAAGTCCATAATCATGTAATTACGGTTACAATTACAATGAAAAATACGGGTTTATTAAAAACTTTTACAATTTAAAATAATACAACATAATGTGATTTAATTCATCATTTAAGAATAAAGACGAAACAACTTGCGGAAACTTCATTTTCGTGTGTTCAGTCCTTTGTCATAGCTTGATCTCCATCCGGGTACACTTGATATCACCTATGATCAAAACCAACATATAAGTTAGTTTTGATAACTTAAATATAAGTTTAAACAAGTTCTACGCATCAAATAATCAACAAAATAATTATTTCCAACTTTGAAGTCTCTCACGTGTCGCACGAGACTCATCTCAACGTGTCGTGTGTCGCGACGTCTGTCGCGTGTCGCGCCCGAAACAACATTGCCCGTCGCGTGGCGCGGGGGAGACCCTTTTCCAGCGATTCCAGGTCTGGGAGCTGCATATCTGCCCAGCTATGGTTTTAGTCGAAAACGAACTTTAAAAGGGTATAACTTTCATTCTACTTACCCGTTTTGCGTGATTCTTTTTCCTATGCGTCCGTGATTTAATTACGGACCCGTTTATCTTCTGGTTCACATCAAATTCAGATTTATAAGCTTAAGGATTATAAATCCCTTTTTATGATTATTCGACCCGTTTAGAGAATTTGAACTTTTAAGTTTAAATTTCACTCATTCTTTTCACCCATCCTTTTCCCACATTTGTATTATCTACTTACATTCCACCACAACTATTCTTGTGGTGGATTTAGTATATTTGAACAATTTTTTTCGGATTCTCCACTTCGGTTGGTTGTTTTACGGAAAAGACCCGTTTCTAGGCATTTAACCCAAAAGGCCTATGTTTAAAACCTTTATGCTTACTAAAAGCTCACCTAATTATAATACATATTCCTAAACGACCTCAAAGGGTCATTGCCCAATTTACCCTTCAAGGGCGTTTTGGTCAACTTCAGTCCCTCCTTTTACGACGAAGGACTTTAACTAATTATTTAACCAAAAATTGCACTTCTAACTATAAGTCTATATATGCGTACCTGGCCCGGGGCAACAAATAGACCCGATTTATACCTCGCTTTAATCATCACACAATCTAGGGCGACGCAATTATCCGATTTGCTAATCGCTACTGTCAATATAAGACTTGACAACCACATTAGTCGCTATTGTCAAATGGCGTTGTCACCACCATTCGACCCGTTTGGCCTATATGCCCAATGTTACCCATTTTTACCATTCATTATGGTTTTCATCACTTTCGCTTATTCCGACCCATTTCAATTTACGTCGGAACATCACATTTCAAATATTAGCTTATCATTTTCATAACATTTATAATCATTACTCATTCTAAGATAAAAGGGTGTAAGATTCACTTACCTTGCATCCATGCCACGCTTTTCTTTTCATACTGCCTCTGTTTGACCCGCTTCATCCACAAGCTTCCACCTAGCTTGTTAAGCGCCAAACTATTATCCAATGTTCGCAAGGTGGTTAGATTAACCATAATTTAATATGATCTTCCACCTTACACATTTCTATACATTCATCCGAACACTTAATATAATCACGTTTTACACACAACCAAGTAGACCACGATTTCATTTAGGCATTTCATATCACTGAAAATGGACTGTTTTTGGTGATTTGTTTAACCTGTTTACAAGTCTTCAAAAATTATGATTTTTTATGTGGCGTACCTCTTGGAGGGTTAGGCCTTGTGTTAAAATTTCAAGATCTAACTCTTTACCAAAAATTCGTAAAAATTCATTTATTAAGATGCAATCAGATTCGTCACTTCTGACTGCAGCTTACGAAAAAATTAATTTAAAATTTCTCGTTTATCCGATTGACGAAATTCCAATTGGAGATTATTTTAATCACTTAAAACTATCTACAGTAAAAATTTGAGATCATAACTAAATTCCTAAATTGAGTTATGACATTCGTAATGGGCTGTAAATTCTGCCAGAAAACACTGCTTGAACCTTCGATACGGAAAAATTCATAAAACGCTCAATTTTCGTCGAACCTTTTAATTAAAACATCTTCCTATTTACCCACCTTTAGTCCCTCATGTTTTGTTTTTATATTAAGTAGGCCACAACCTACTTATTTCTAGTAACATTCCCTCTTATTAACTAGGTTAATTATTCCTAGTTAACTTGATGGGTTCGGGGAGTCATAACCCGTTTTGTTTTAAGTCCCGTAAATTCGGGCATTTTACATACTTTGTTTTCTCAATGTATTTATCCTCCTGTTAATTAATATCAAGTTTATTTATTTAAATCCTAATATTTACCGGGTTAATTTTTACCACTAACGGTATCTTACCCGTTTATAAATGTTAATGTGGTTTGATTACCAAACCCGTTTTCGGGGTGTTACATGTTTGGAGACTTGGTGTAGTCTTGTTCACTTTGTTACTAGACAAGTGCATTCTAAACATGAATAGTGTTTGGATACTTGGTGTAGTCTTGTTCACTTTGTTACCTGGAAATTGTTTAGTGACTTAGGTTGATTGATTAGGAGGTTTTTGAACCTCAAACTTTTTGAATTAACACCTTAACTTAAGCCCCTCAACCTGTAGATTAGTTGGGGACAAGGTTTGGTCCATGTTTATGTAACGCCCGTAAAATTTTCTTTAAATTATTTAAATAACAACGCACTTTTCTAATGAAATTTGGGCATGACCCATTCGTAAAAGGAGCGGTCCCCTGTTTTTCATATCCAAAAATATAAGTTTAACACGACACTTTTCAAAGGACATAATATATATATCGCCATACAACTTGACACGCATACGAAATTTTGATAAATTCAAAATACATAACAAAACTAAATCTTTAACTACTAGACAAAGATTTAACGACCAAAGTATTAAGCGTTGTCTTCTTTACAAAAGTAGCGGAACATGGGGCGGGCCTTGAAGTGTGTTCGAACCGGGCGAAGCTTGAAAGCTAGCCGTGGGATTTACCTACATTGCCACAACAAAGTGAACTTATTAGCATTAAATTTCTTTCCTTTAATTCAAGAATTCAACTTACCGACTTGTAACCATTATGACATCCTCAAACTTGTTACATTACTTCATTCTTTCATTCTTTCACACAAATATGTTTCATATAGATCTTCACACCATTCTTTCTATTCTCGCACTCACATACTTTGACCCAATCATAAAAGGGCCTACACAAATAATACATCCACACATGATTCAATTCGACTCATCTAATGTTAAACACAACAATATAATATGAACCTGAATTGTACAAGTAGCGTACCTCGATCTTGATTCCCTTGTTGCTTTGCTTGACTCGAACTTTCTTCCTTTACACCTAAACAATACCATTCATACTTAGAATTTATATCTCATACTCGTCTATATACACTACTTGGCAAGACTTCGTGTAATCTACATTTACATCATAAACACATTCAAAACACATAGCGTTTATGACCAACAAGGCTGAAATCTTTATTAAGACATTTCATCAAACACTTGATGTGCACAACATCATCAACGCACAAGGTACAAGTATTTATAGCATAACTCTACTTATTCATCTTCTAATCTAACAAGAATCAATCAAGTTCATAGCTTTCTTTCATCCTACACCATCTTAACTAATTTTTTCTATCTTTATTCAAGATCATGTATAAATTTTCATCTAATAGCATACATGCAAAACATTAGGTTTATGATTTCTTCCCAACGATTGGGTAATACACTTAAATCATTCAACAATCAGAAATCAAGCAACAATTTCGAACCATTATGAAACCCTAACTCTCAATTACATAAGATTTCCACATAATTTCATGATTGGGTTAAAACCCACTTTCTCCAATTCATTCAAAACAGAAAATTCGACTTACCACTCGATGTACAAGCTTAGTTGATTCGAATTTCGAGTTCATGCATCCATTTGGGCTCTTAATTCCCTCTTGAATTTGAGAATTTCATGATGTTAGGGTTTTGGTCTCTTGACCCCTTGCTCTGGTCGATCCACACAACACCAGAGTGTGTGTTTGTGTTTTCTTTTATTTATTTGTTAATTAAAACTTACATCCTTTTTAACAAGTTTAGTCCCTCAATTACTTAGATTGTTTATTTGTCAAATAACCTTCCTTCTAATCAAATTACTAACATATTATATATATGTATATACTTAACTAGGTTAACATAACATGACTAGACATTTCAAGTAACATAATAAATTGCATATTTTGGGGTGTTACAAGTCTACCCCCCTTAACAGAGGTTTCGTCCCCGAAACCTTTATACGTACCAAATAATGTCGGGTAGAGCTTCCTCGTTTCATCTTCTAACTCCCATGTAAGATCCGATCCTTTCCGATGTTGCCATTGCACCAAGACTTGCTTTATAGTTTTGTTCCGAAGGTGGGTTACCTTGGAATCCTTGATAGCTATCGGTCTTTCAACGTAATTCAATCTTTCGTCCAATTCAATATCGTCAAGGGGCACGTATGTTGTCTCATCGGCTAAGCACTTTGATGCGTGTGAAGTGTTATATATATTAGGTGTATATTTTAAGCCCCTTTAACACTTATTTTTAGCCAAGTTTTAAATTTATAAAACACGATATTTTACTAACACTAAACACACATATGGGCAAGTGCACCCATCGTGAGCGTAGTATAGTGTTGGCAAGATACCGAGGTCGTCCAAGGACACAAGAGCTTTTAGTACCGGTTTATCCTCAACGTCTAATCAAAATAAAAAGTTTAGAAAAATGTTTTTAACTAAGAAAAATAAAAACTAACTAAATGCTGAAAAATAAAATAAAAAGAAAAAAAAATAGACAAGATGAATCACTTGGTTCCGACTCGTATCTAATGTAACCTTTGATTATTTCCGCACTTTTGCACATAGTTAAGAGATTATCTTAGTTATTGTAGTAGGCCCCTCTTTTGAAGGTGACGTTACCCTCACCCCAGTAGTTTGAGTCAGCAAGGATACAATCCTAAAGGGTGGATTATTGGAAGATAATTAATTAAGTTATTAATGCAAATTATGGTAGGCCCCTCTTTTGGAGGTGACGTTACCCTCGACTAAGTAGTCTGAGTCAGCAGGGATACAGTCCTAAATAGCCGGGTTATAGTATTAATAGTAGTTAACTTATGAGGGGATCAAAGAGTTTGGACCCCCGCCATCCAATACCGTGAAGTATTGAAGGAGGTCCTACTAAATTTGACCCAGGTCCATTGCAGGACCTCTAAACGCTGAACAATGGCAAGACCTTTACCAAACCGTTCCCTTAACCCCCGACCATGTAGCCAACATACCTCCATATAGACCGTGGAGATATGAATGGTGAAAATATTTTATTTTATATAGACAGTAAAATAATGCCAAGACACCACGGACAAACGATAAAGAAAGATCACCTTCAACATAAGCAACTAGTTATTAAAGTCATTAATACAAAACCAAATAAAAAGTGCAAAAGATTAGAAATAAAAAGTATTACACTAGACACTTTGTCTTCACCAAGTGATGTAAGAGACTTAGGCAAACATGGCCTTGATTGTCAAGAACTCTTACGATCAATCTTGGATCCCGAGACGACTCACACACTCTACGATGGACAATGGATGATGGTGGTGGATGATGGTGTTATGGTGGTGGTGGGTGGTGGGTGAAGTGTGAGAGAGGTGGTGTGCCAAGGGATGGTTTGAGCTTGAGCCAAGCACTTCTATTTATAGGCTGAACAGAAGCTCGGGCACGGCCCCGTGTCCAGTGGGCACGGCCCCGTGTCCACATCCTCTCTTTCTTCATTAAATGCAGCTTTGTCTTATTAGTTGACCACGCCCCCGTGTCCGCTGAGCACGAACCCGTGTGCAGAAGAATCTTTGTACTATGAAGTTTTGCCTGGATTGTGCGAATCTTATAGTTGACCACGGCCCCGTGTCCGCTGAGCACGGCCCCGTGGTGGGCAATAGAAGCTTCTACCACTTTGTCTTTTCTGCAAACACTTGGGCACGCCCCCGTGCTGGCTGAGCACGGGGCGTGTTCAGGCTTCTGATCTCTTGTTTTGCTTGGGAAGTTGCTGTTGTGGGGTCGGGCATGCCACGTCTTGTTCCTTTTTCTTGTATTTATGTTAGATTTTGATGTCTTTTTGCTTCTTTTGTTAATTTGAGCTCATTTAATCCTGAAAATACAAAAGGAAGACAAAAGCACACTTTTTCCAACATTAGTACTAAAAAAGGGTTAGTTTTATGCCTCATTTGATGAAATTTATATGTTACATTTTGAACACATCACACTTCCTCAATTGTGACACATGGAATGTGTCATGTATTCCCTTTAAGGTTGGCGGTAAATCCAACCGATAAGCTACCTTTCCAACTCGAGCTAATATCTGGAATGGCCCTATATAACGAGGCCCTAGCTTTCCCCGTTTTCGGAAACGGATTATACCTTTCCATGGGGTTACCTTCAATAACACATGATCCCCTACTTGGAACTCGATAGGACGACTTCTTCGATCTGCATAGACTTTCTGTCGATCCTGAGCCGCCTTTAAACGGACTCGGACGAGTTCAATCTTCTCATTAGTCTTTGCTATCACATCATTGGGCGCCATTTCCCTTTGCCCCACTTCTTCCCAACAAATGGGAGTTCTACACTTTCTCCCGTATAATAATTCATACGACGCCATTTTAATGCCATTATGGTAGCTATTATTGTACGAAAATTCCACCAACGGCAAGTGATCATCCCAGCTCCCCTCGAAATCTATAGTACACACTCGCAGCATGTCAATGAGTGTTTGAATGGTTCGCTCAGACTGACCATCCGTTTGGGGGTGGTAGGCGGTGCTAAAATGCAACCTTGTACCCATACTCTCATGGAAACCTTGCCACTATCGAGACGTGAATCGGGTATCTTGATCCGACACAATAGATACAGGGACTCCGTGTCGAGATATTATCTCGTTTACATAAATCTCCGCCATCCTTTCAGAGGAGTAAGTCTCCCGAATGGGTAAGAAGTGCGCGCTCTTGGTGAGGCGCTCCACGATCACCCATATAGCATCGTGACCTTTCCTTGTCTTAGGAAGTTTGGTCACTAGGTCCATCGTCACTTCTTCCCATTTCCATACCGGAATCTCTAACGGTTGCAACCTTCCATATGGTTTCTGATGTTCTGCCTTTACCTGCAGACAGGTCAAACACTTTGCAACATACTTGACGACATCACGTTTCATACCGGGCCACCAATAACTTTCCTTCAAATCCAAGTACATTTTTGTAGCTCCGGGATGAACCGAAAATCGGGATTTGTGAGCTTCTTTGAGTAACACATCTTTTGCTTCACTAAACCGAGGTATCCATATCCGGCCATACATTGTTTTAATTCCACTGGATCTTTCTTCTAATTTATCCACAAAACCTTTTGTTCTTTCCTTTCTTGAATCCGTTTCGCTCAGCGACTTGATTTGGGCTTCCTTAATCATTTCGAGAAATCGTGGTGTAACTACCATCTTCATGGATTTCACTTGGATTGGAGGCGGGTAGTCCTTTCGGCTCAGGGCATCGGCCACTACATTTGCCTTGCCCGGATGATAAAGGATCTCACAATCATAATATTTAAGAAGTTCTAACCACCTTCGTTGCCTCATATTTAAATCTTTTTGCTCGAAAAAATATTTAAGGCTTTTGTGGTCAGAATAAATTGCGCTTTTCGTACCGTATAGATAATGCCTCCATATCTTTAAAGCAAACACTACTGCAGCTAGTTCCAAGTCATGGGTTGGGTAATTACTTTCGTGTGATTTCAATTGCCTTGAAGCATAGGCAATGACTCTACACCTTTGCATCAAAACATATCCCAACCCTTGGTGTGATGCGTCAGTAAACACCACCAAATCTTCCGTTCCATCAGGTAAAGTTAGTACCGGGGAGCTCGACAGCTTTTCCTTCAAAGTTTGAAACGCCTTTTCTTGATCTGTACCCCATGTAAACTTCTCCTTCTTCTTGGTTAACTTGGTCAACGGCAGGGCCAATTTAGAAAAGTCTTGAATAAACCTCCTATAATAGCCTGCTAAACCCAAAAAGCTCCTCACTCCACATGGGTTCTTTGGAGGTACCCATTTCATAACAGCTTCCACTTTAGACGGATCCACTAAGATACCATCCGCATTAATCACATGACCGAGAAATTGTACTTCTCGAAGCCAGAAAGCACATTTAGAGTATTTCGCGTATAATTTCTCCTTACGGAGCACTTCAAGAATCTTGCGCAAATGACATGCATGTTCGGCCTTACTTCGGGAATAAACTAAGATATCATCAATAAAAACTATAACGAATTTGTCTAACATGGCCCGACAAACTCGATTCATAAGATCCATGAACGCGGCGGGCGCGTTCGTTAACCCAAAGGACATTACTAAGAACTCGTAATGTCCGTATCGGGTTCTAAATGCTGTCTTCGCTACATCCTCCTCCCGTACCCTTAACTGATGGTATCCGGATCGTAATTCAATTTTTGAAAACCAACTTGCCCCTTGTAGCTGATCGAAGAGGTCATCGATTCGGGGCAACGGGTATCGGTTTTTCACCGTCAGCTTATTCAACTCTCGATAGTCGATGCACATGCGCATCGAGCCATCTTTCTTTTTGACAAAAAGTACAGGCGCACCCCAGGGCGATACACTCGGGCGTATAAATCCCTTGTCGAGCAATTCTTGTATTTGAACCATTAACTCCCGCATCTCAGTTGGGGCCAACCTATAAGGAGCCTTGGCTACGGGTTTGGCGTCGGGATTTAATTCAATCTTAAAATCCACTTCACGTTCTGGTGGAAGCCCTGGCAAATCTTCCGGAAAAACATCAAGAAACTCGTTCACGACTTCAACCTCTTCTATCTTAGGGGTATTCTGCTTAGTATCCACCACGTAGGCTAGAAATGCCTTGCTTCCATTTCGTACATACTTGTATGCTTGGACTATAGAACAAAGCTTCGGATTAACATTCCTTTCCCCTTGTATACTTACTCGTTTTCCTCCCGGTGTTAACACATGAATCACCTTTCTCTCACATTGAATTTCGGCATGATGTTTAGCTAGCCAATCCATGCCAACTATAACCTTAAATTCCCCCAATACCATGGGAATAAGGTCAATGACAAACTTCTCGTCTTCAATTATAATCTCACAATTTCTACAAACTTCGTGCAACAAATAACTCTTACTATCAGCTATCTCTACTTCTAATGGCACATGCATTCTTTCGATTCTAATAGAGGGGTGTGACACTAATTCACTTGATACAAACGATTTACTGGCTCCAGTATCAAATAACACGTACGTAGGTGAAGAAACACTAACTAAATGGTCGGAACCGAGATAGTTAGGGGGTTTGGATCCGCATAAAAGGGTTAGCTCTCTCTCGGTTGATTCAATTGCAGCTGAACTTCTTCTCCGGTGATTCTGCAAAAAAGAACACCGTTAGCCTCGCCAAGGGGAGAGGAGGGTTCTCCCCTTGACCCGACTCCGGTGTGAGAATAAGTACTGGTATTGGAGAAGAGAAAGTATTTGATAAGTGAATGTGATCTCTTATTTATAACCGGGAGTTTGGGAGGGAAAACCTGTTATTGAAAAAATGACGGAAGATGCTAACGCCGTAGCGGTTATATTTTCTTCCGTTAAGTTCTTCGATCCTTTGTTAAGTTGTCTCGATCCGATGTGAATGCACACGGATCGTGGTTTGATCTATGGCTGGGGGGCTGCCACGTGGAAAGTGATTAAGTGGAGATTACTCTCCAATTGCATGCCTTTGTTGTGATTCCAGGGTTGCTTGTGGTGGTGACACGTGTCCAGACGGTTATAACCGTCTGGGTGGTGCACGACTGTATTTCTAGAAGATTATTGCTATAATCTGGTGTGACTCCTTTATCGTGTGGAGTCAGCTTAGATGAATAATATCCAAGTCTGGATATTATTTAAGCGGGAGTGTTGTTTGGGATTTCTGTCTGTTATGAGAGAGGCGCAAGGATTTATTAATCTCCCTTTAGCGCGCAGGTGTTGTTTGTTGCCTTTCTCCTGTGTCCTCTGTGTTGGACCAGTGCGCGGCCGCGCAAGGTCTAAAGAGGGTTAAAGATGAAGTTGTGGCCGCGCAAGGTCTAAAGAAGGTTAGAAAATCGAGGTTGTGGTATGGTCCAAACGCTCGAAACGAGGTTTTTGGGACCTTACCCCTTCAAGTCCCCCCAGTCTAGTGTTGCTCTTATGTAAATAAGTGGAGCACTGGACTATGAGAGGGAAATGTTTTTTGCTGCAGGGTTTTTGGCGCGAAAGTGGAGAATTTTTTTATGAGAAGGTATACTTGCGCAATTTTTTGAAAAAATCTTAGAAGAAAACTTGTTGATGGGGAGATTGAGCTGGCTGTTGTTCCCCCTTGTTAGGGTGTTCTGGGAAATACTGTATACCTCTGACGAGGCTGCAGTTATGTTTTTTTTTTGTGTTTATTTTGTAAAGAACGTTTTGATGTTCTGCTGCTGTAAATGCTGCTAAAGGTGCCTTGCTGCACTAGTAACTTTTCCTTGTTGATGCAATGTTATGCATTCATGTTTTGTGTTTATTGATTTACGTTTGAATTACAATATGTTGCATGTGTAGAATTACTTTGTTTAGGTAGAGCGAATGAGAATTGGTATTGTGCTCATATGTGAACGTTTGTCTCTCATATGCGCTTATGTGGCGCCTTTTTCAGACTGTTCATGAGGTGTACAATGTTTACCATTTTGTTTTCGCGTGAACCAAAAGAATTACATGCAATTTGTAACAAACAGTAACATGTATGAAGATGATGTATGCATTAATAAAGCGTGAGGCTAATAATACAAGTGTAATGGTAAAAATAACTTGCATGTATAAGTTGGACTTGTTGAATAGCTTGGCTATATATAACACCTACGCAGTTGCTGCGCGTTCCTGGTGTGAGGAATATTTGTTGTCTTTAACTGTGAGTAGGGATGTAGAGATAGTGAATAGTACGTGATTGCTCATCGTGGGAATTGGTTGTGCAACCTTGGTGCTCGTTGTTTTTCCATGGTTTGTCAGGGTTGCGCGTATGTAAAGGATCAAGTGTATGTGTGCTCGCTCGTAAGCAAAGGAGTATGCGCGTATGGCGACTTACGTGCTTGTATGTAAAGGAGCAAGCGCGGATGGCGACTTACGTGCTCAAATGCTGTTGGATCGTGTACGTGACCCTGAAAGTCAGTTAAGGCAGTTCAACATCAATTACTAAGGCGGAATCAAAGTAAACGACGTACAAAACAGCTCAATCCTTTTAAATCTTCTTTTCTGATTAATAATCGTGCTTTGTACAATGAAATCTGATGAAAATCCGACAGCACTTCGTGACTCTTACAATGACCATGTACCGTTCCAACCGTTCCGTTTGAAATGAACCTATCACACACCTATATATAGACAATGACCCTTCCGTTTGAACTTGGTTCAAATGGAACCCTATGGTTTCAAACTTTGAACTCAAACGGAACCCTATTTCAAACGGAACCCTTGTTCAAACTATGGTTTCAAACGGAACCCTCTAAAACACTTCTTAAACACAAAACTAAAATCCTAATTTGACATTTAAGACCTAATCTTGACTTTATTGAACTAAGACTTGATGAAGATGAAGTCAACAGACATTCTCGTGCATCAACAGACTCCCCCTTGGATGTTGACGTAGTCTTCAGCTCCTGAGTCTTCAGTCTTAGTCTTTTCTTCAACTCTGCCTTTTCATCACAAGCACTCTATCTTCACATTCCCATATGCTGTTGATCCAGACTCCTCCTTTCACAGACTCCCCCTCTCGATATGCTGAATCTGAGATATCTGGTTCAAGCTTTGACAAATAGCTTCCGTTGGAAATAATGAAGACCAAATCTGTTACTCAACCAACAAACATTACAATTCTATCTTTCAAATATAAAAACACAAATTCAATCAATTTTAGAAATCCACTCAAGTATTCAGGTCCAAGTTAATGACCCTGATCACTTGATTAATCTACCAAGTCCAAATTAATGACCTTGGTTGATCTTTTGACTAAACGAACTGATTTTAAAACAACAATTTCAAACATTTTCTAAAAATAACAAGTATCAAGTTAATGAACTTGTTTTTATCATTTCAAACAAATCAAACTTCTTCAAAGTAAGCTCTCCTCATTCTTCAGTTCAGAATTTCCTGCATCTGCATCAAACATCTGAGAATCCAACAATCAACTCTCCACTTTGGTTTGTCTAAAATAAAGCAGAAATAAAATCTTTTTGGATTTTAACAAAGTGTTCTAAACTAAGAAATGAAATACAGAAAACTTAAATTGCAGAAATTAAACAAAGTAAACTATTTACAAACATGTTTTTGATGAGCGTGTTAGGGAATCATATCAGCTTTTTAGACAAATCACAAGTACCGTTAAGCGACATTACATACCCAGACTTAAACAATTTACCTCGATTGTCGATATACTGATCCATCTTAAATTCTCACACAAATTTCAACTTATTCAGGATACGATTTAGATGAATTAAGAACTTAGATCATTCATGTGTCCCACCTCTTGAATATACTCCCGTATCCAGAATCTCAATAATCAGTCTTACAGGTGAGAATACTACAATGATGTCTGTATATAATTTAGGTATGCGAGGGCCGAGGGATCTCAGATCGATACTTCCGTATACGCAGAGAGATATCAGCTTCGACTTTTCAGTGTGTCCCCTTTAGAGGATCTTTTTGCTTACAACAGCAGCATTTATCAATTTTATTGTTTCAGCATGCTGAGGGTTTAATGCTGTGTTTCAAGCATTGAAGCAAGTATTAGCCAGGGACTAGGTCAGAACTACCGTTCAGCAGAAGTCCCGGAATAATACCCCAGACATCATAGAGTATAAAGACCTAGTATATCAGATTAAGAGACCTTTCAAACGAGATTTCAGGGGTTACCTATATATCCAAGTAGTGTTCCCCACGAATTCACAAGTTTGAATTTTAGGTTTATATCCCGAATAAATCTACTAAGTGTGCGAAAACCTATCGACACATCATCAGTAAGATTGTTTAACTCTTTTATACTTTCCAAATCTTTAGCATACTTTGATCGTCCGCAAACCGAATTTGAAGTATCTAGAACCGTTCGGGTCACCTTGTACGGTTATAGAGCCTTTTGGAAAGTTTGGTCTGAAGTGCATTGAGGGTATATTTGTTGGTTATTCAAATCCATTGCGACGTGTCTTCGTTCCAAGTGAGAAACGGATTATTGAAGCTACAAATGTTGAATGTCAAGGTTATACTATGCCGCCGCAGAATCCTGGTGATTCATGGCGTTATCATTATGACAAACTTTGGGATTCGTTTGACATAAGAGAAGAATCAGAGGATGAAGAAGATTTCTTTGATGAGTTGGATATTTTGCGTGAATATGAGTCACAGTTAAGGTTCCCAGATGAGTATTCGAGGAGACCACGGGAAACTTCAAATGACGATGAAGCAGGTCCGAGTAATGCTGGTGAACAAGATGATGTCCAACAGAATGAAGTTGCTCAAGATAATCAGTCGGCTCAGAATGATAATCTAGAAGCTGAAAACATGCCAGTTTTTGATCACGGTGATTCAGATTCAAATTCTGAGGGGGAGCAGATTCAGATTTCAGGTCAAACAAACCAAGTTGGTGAACAAGATGCAGAGCAGAATGTTACTAATCTGGAAGGAAATGTAGATGTTCCGAGTGAAGTGATGCCGCGAACTTTTTCATATCATCCAGAGGAGTTGATTATAGGAGAATTGCAAGCTGGTGTTCGCACTCGAAATCAGATTGATAAAGGGCTTACATGTTTTTATACAAAAGTTGCTCCTTTGCAAACTGAATTCTCATTAAGTTGTTTTATCTCGCAGATTGAACCAAGAACTTACAAAGAGGCGCTTACTGAAGACTCTTGGGTCAATGCAATGCAGGAGGAACTTAGTCAATTTGAGAAATTGGGAGTGTGGAAGTTAGTTGATTTCCCGGATGGTCAAAGAAAGATTAACACTAAATGGGTGTTTAAGTGCAAGAGGGACGATAGAGGAGTTGTCGTAAGGAACAAAGCTCGACTCGTTGTTCAGGGATTTAGTCAACAGGAGGGAATTGATTTTACCGAAGTCTATGCTCCTCTAGCACGACTAGAGGCTATCAGAATTTTCCTAGCATTTGCGTCTTGGAAGAACTTCAAAGTTTATCAGTTAGATGTTAAATCGGCGTTTCTTTACGGGAAGGTTAAAGAGGAGGTTTATGTCGGTCAGCCACCGGGCTTTACCGATCCAATCAACAAAAACAAGGTCTACTTATTGGACAAAGCGCTGTATGGTTTACACCAGGCCCCGAGAGCCTGGTATCTCAACACCTACTAGCCAACAAGTTCATTCGTGGAAAAGTGGATGCCACTCTCTTCACTAAAGAAGTCGATGGTCATCTTCTGATTGTTCAGATTTATGTGGACGATATAATCTTTGGGTCGACAAATGAAAATCTATGCAAAGATTTTGAATCAGTGATGAAGCAGAAGTTCGAAATGTCATCAATGGGGGAGATGAAATTCTTTCTGGGTCTACAAGTTGAACAACTTCCTGAAGGAATTTTCATTCATCAGTCAAAGTATGTTCATGATATTCTAGAGAAATTTGGAATGTCAAGTTCTACTCCAGCTGCTACCCCACTTGCAACAAATCATGGGATTCACCCAGATCTCACCGGAGACAGGGCTGATGAAACGTTTTACCGTTCCATGATAGGTTCTTTAATGTACCTAACTGCTTCACGTACTGATATCATGTACCCAACGTGCCTCGCAGCAAGATTTCAGTCTAACCCGAGAGCATCGCACATGATCATTGTGAAGAGGATATTGCGCTACCTGAAAGGAACTTCTTCATTGGGGTTATGGTATCCTAGGAAAGGCGACTTTAAGCTCGAAGGGTATTCCGATTCGGATTTCGGATGCTGTAAAGTCAATTCAAAATCAACAACTGCAGGATGCCAGTTCTTTGGTCCTAGATTGGTTACCTGGCAGTGTAAGAAACAAACGTCTGTGGCGTTATCTACATGTGAAGCGGAGTATGTTTCTGCTAGCAGTTGCTGCTCTCAGATCTTGTGGATACAGCAACAGATGCGCGACTACGGTTTGCAGTTTCTTAACACACCTCTTTTTGTTGATAATGAGGCCGCAATTAATATAACTAAAAATCCAGTACATCACGCTAAAACTAAACACATAGAAATTCGTCATCACTTTATTCGTGATTGCTTTGAGAAAAAGTTGATACGAATTGAGAAAATCCACACAGACGAACAGAAAGCTGATTTACATACCAAAGCTTTTGATAAAAATCGGTTTAAATATTTGTTAAAACTGAATGGTATGAAGCTTTTGTCGGTGTCGGATGGCATAATTGGCGTTGATGAGAGTACTGTTGCGGATGAAGACGAGAAACAATCTGCAATGGTTTGTCGAATTTTTACTTGTTTTGGTATTTAGGGGGAGTAGATGTTTGTACATAGTTTATTGTAAGGACCGTGTTCGCGACCTAAACGAGTCGGTTCAGAGGAATTCCATCAAATACAGGTGCGGAAAACAAGTATTTGACTTAAAACAGCTGAATCTTCACTTTAACACTGATTTGTATTGATATGAACACAATTACAATCAGTTCTCACACCGGCAGCACCTCGGTATGGAAATTCAGAATTGATACTTCTAATTTCGCTTGACACTAATCTCCTATATATAGGGAATGGGATTTCGCTTCAGCATAACTCAAGCGAAATCTTAACATGTTGATTTCGCTTGAGCTGCTTCAAGCGAAATCCTTTACATACAAATACCTTCAAGCGAAATCTTGCTAACTCTCTCTCATTCTCTCGTTCTACGTGCCCTGATCTATTCTAACTAGTCTAAGACTCGATACAAGACGAAGTCGACAGATGTAGTGCACCAACATTTATATTTTCAGAAAATACAAAAACAGTAAAAAATGCAAAAATACAAAAACATGATAAAATGAAAAAGAGCTTGTGTATATAGGGAAAATGATAGTACATTGGCTAGACGATCAAAGTATGCTAAAGATTTGGAAAGTATAAAAGAGTTAAACAATCTTACTGATGATGTGTCGATAGGTTTTCGCACACTTAGTAGATTTATTCGGGATATAAACCTAAAATTCAAACTTGTGAATTCGTGGGGAACACTACTTGGATATATAGGTAACCCCTGAAATCTCGTTTGAAAGGTCTCTTAATATGATATACTAGGTCTTTATACTCTATGATGTCTGGGGTATTATTCCGGGACTTCTGCTGAACGGTAGTTCTGACCTAGTCCCTGGCTAATACTTGCTTCAATGCTTGAAACACAGCATTAAACCCTCAGCATGCTGAAACAATAAAATTGATAAATGCTGCTGTTGTAAGCAAAAAGATCCTCTAAAGGGGACACACTGAAAAGTCGAAGCTGATATCTCTCTGCGTATACGGAAGTATCGATCTGAGATCCCTCGGCCCTCGCATACCTAAATTATATACAGACATCATTGTAGTATTCTCACCTGTAAGACTGATTATTGAGATTCTGGATACGGGAGTATATTCAAGAGGTGGGACACATGAATGATCTAAGTTCTTAATTCATCTAAATCGTATCCTGAATAAGTTGAAATTTGTGTGAGAATTTAAGATGGATCAGTATATCGACAATCGAGGTAAATTGTTTAAGTCTGAGTATGTAATGTCGCTTAACGGTACTTGTGATTTGTCTAAAAAGCTGATATGATTCCCTAACACGCTCATCAAAAACATGTTTGTAAATAGTTTACTTTGTTTAATTTCTGCAATTTAAGTTTTCTGTATTTCATTTCTTAGTTTAGAACACTTTGTTAAAATCCAAAAAGATTTTATTTCTGCTTTATTTTAGACAAACCAAAGTGGAGAGTTGATTGTTGGATTCTCAGATGTTTGATGCAGATGCAGGAAATTCTGAACTGAAGAATGAGGAGAGCTTACTTTGAAGAAGTTTGATTTGTTTGAAATGATAAAAACAAGTTCATTAACTTGATACTTGTTATTTTTAGAAAATGTTTGAAATTGTTGTTTTAAAATCAGTTCGTTTAGTCAAAAGATCAACCAAGGTCATTAATTTGGACTTGGTAGATTAATCAAGTGATCAGGGTCATTAACTTGGACCTGAATACTTGAGTGGATTTCTAAAATTGATTGAATTTGTGTTTTTATATTTGAAAGATAGAATTGTAATGTTTGTTGGTTGAGTAACAGATTTGGTCTTCATTATTTCCAACGGAAGCTATTTGTCAAAGCTTGAACCAGATATCTCAGATTCAGCATATCGAGAGGGGGAGTCTGTGAAAGGAGGAGTCTGGATCAACAGCATATGGGAATGTGAAGATAGAGTGCTTGTGATGAAAAGGCAGAGTTGAAGAAAAGACTAAGACTGAAGACTCAGGAGCTGAAGACTACGTCAACATCCAAGGGGGAGTCTGTTGATGCACGAGAATGTCTGTTGACTTCATCTTCATCAAGTCTTAGTTCAATAAAGTCAAGATTAGGTCTTAAATGTCAAATTAGGATTTTAGTTTTGTGTTTAAGAAGTGTTTTAGAGGGTTCCGTTTGAAACCATAGTTTGAACAAGGGTTCCGTTTGAAATAGGGTTCCGTTTGAGTTCAAAGTTTGAAACCATAGGGTTCCATTTGAACCAAGTTCAAACGGAAGGGTCATTGTCTATATATAGGTGTGTGATAGGTTCATTTCAAACGGAACGGTTGGAATGGTACATGGTCATTGTAAGAGTCACGAAGTGCTGTCGGATTTTCATCAGATTTCATTGTACAAAGCACGATTATTAATCAGAAAAGAAGATTTAAAAGGATTGAGCTGTTTTGTACGTCGTTTACTTTGATTCCGCCTTAGTAATTGATGTTGAACTGCCTTAACTGACTTTCAGGGTCACGTACACGACTTGATTAGCGTCCGGTTTTTGCGTTCTGCGACTCCATTCTGCTGCGGAGTGTACGGAGCACTAAACTCATGCAAAATACCTCTTTCATCACAAAATTCTTCCATCTTACTGTTCTTGAATTCAGTACCATTATCACTTCGAATTCTCTTGATACGCCTTTGGTACAAATTCTCAATCTTCCTGAACAAACCCATCAAACTGTCAAATGTTTCATCTTTCGTCTTCAAGAAAGAAACCCACGAAAATCTGGAATAATCATCAGTAACGACCAAACAATAGAAATCTCCTGTAATACTTTTGACATTCACAGGACCAAACAAATCCATGTGAAGTCTTTCCAGAGGTCTCGAAACTGAATTGACTTGCTTTGTAGGGTGTGACTTTTTCTTCTGCTTGCCTTTGATGCAGCTAATGCACTCCCCTTCCAGATGAAAACCTTTGATATTAACTCCCAATACCAAATCGTTGTGCACCAAGTGATTCATCTTCCTTAGGTGAATATGTCCCATCTTTCGGTGCCACAATCTCGATTCTTTCTCAGTTGCTCTAGACACGAAACAATGTGCTTGACCAGTAGTTGTAGTTGCTACAGACATATCTAACACATATAAATCATTCACTCTAGGTGCCCTCATAATAATCCATTCTTCAGGGATAACAAAACCAGGTTTCAAGATCAAACACTCTTTATCAGTGAAGTGAGTAGTATACTGATTGTCACAGATCTGCGAGATACTAAGCAAATTGTTCTCCAGCTCAGTGATGTAGTTAACTCTCTCAAACGTCACAATCCCATTGGATAACGTTCCTTCACCAACAATTCTACCACCTTCATGACCAGCAAATCCCACATAACCACCATTGATATTCTTCACATCATACAGCAATGCAGTTTTTCCTGTCATATGTCGAGATGCCCCACTATCCATGATCCATCTTGAAATGGCTCTTGGAAGATCCTGCATATACCACAAGTTGATTTTAAAACACTTCAATAAAGATGCCGATTCATGCTTCGCAAACAAGGAAGCTCCGGCAATTCAAACTGCTTATTCGAACATGGTGTCCACCCAGGCCTCATCAGCCTTAGGTGTAACCTTGACTCTAGCAACTTGAATTTTGAAATTTTCAGCCTTCAAAGGTGGAAAATTTGCATCATAATCAACCGAAATTGATTCTTCAGCCTTTTTCACTTCAGAAGTTGAAATTTTCATTTCAGTTTTTGGTTTCCAAACTTGTTGAGATAATGCAACCTGTTTATAAAACTTGTCGTTTTTAGTTACCACTTTCTTTACAGGTTCATTTTTCACTTTGATGTTATCATTTTTCACATTCTTCTTCTCAACAAAGATTGGTGCTTTACCCTTCACATCAACTTTCTTCTGTTGAAACTTCACATTTTCAGTCTTAGGCTTCACATTGGTACACTTTCGTGCAATGTGACCCACTTGATTACATCTAAAACATGTTCGAGTATCAACACCTAGACTTTTGCCTTCGGACTGATAATGTGAAGCTCTTTTCTCAAAGAACTCTTTATTTGATTTTGAAAAGATTTCATTTTCCTCATCAGACAATGAACTCGAACTGTTCACAAACACCTTTTTATTAGCAAACCTTTTGTTTTGAAAACTCTTTTTCTGATAACTATTACCACCCCGATAACCACCCGACCAATTGTTTCGATTGTTATTATAAAACCTTGGTGGAACAACAGGCTTTTTGTAATAAGCTTTATCTTTCTCAAAATTCATTTGCCTTTTTGTTTGACACAAACTGTTCACTTCTGACAACTCAACTTCAACTAACTTGAAAACATTCAACTTTTTCACATTAACATTCTCAATCGGAAATTCAGAATCCGAATACAACTTATCAGATCCAGCCATCTTGTACATCACAAGACCCGGTTCATCACTTAAGTTGTTTTTGGATTTTGATTTCTAAATGTATTTGTCCAAGAAACACCCATCATCTTCAGCTGAATCACTATTCAAAACACTTTCAGCTGTGCTCTTAACAATCTCTGTCTGAACACTATCATCAGATGATGTAGAAAAAGTAACATCAATGTTCTCCGGAAGTTTAACTTCTTTTTCTTCTTCAATTTCAACCAACCCAGATTGCTTTTTCGTGTAATTATCAAGAACAGGTGGTGGAACTTGATGAAACCCCACCCCAGTTCCATCACAATACACATCTTCGCCCGCTTTGTCTTTCCCAATGGGTTTGGGAATGATATGTTGCAAAACAAAGCTTGCGGAGCTATAACTGTTAAGCTGCAACTGGATTCGCTCATTTTCGATTACAGCCTCTTGAACTTTAAGTTTCAATTTAGCGATTTCATCCAGTTGTTGATTGATTGATTCTTCTTTGACTCTAAGCACTGCTCTTAGATGTTCATTTTCTTTAAAAGTTTTACCATTTCGATCATCACAATCTTTCAAAGTACCTTTTAATTTTTCAAATTTTTCAGAAATCTGACGGTTTTCAAGAATCAACTTTTCATTTTCATTTTTAACTTTATCATGATCAATTTTATCATTTTCCAATTGTTTAGTTAATTCTTTTATCCGTTCAGTTGAAGCTTTAACCATTTTGTCACGATCAAGAATCTGATTCTCAACGCTTCTGACCTTAGCTGTCAGATCATCAACTTTCTTCCCGTTGAGATACGTGACTGTACTACAAAATTTGCACTCTTTGTTGCAATTTTTGCAATCAGCATTTCCATCGATTTTCTTACCTGATACATTTGTTGACACATCTGGACTGACCTGGCTTTTTGACTCAGACACGGAGTTAGAGTCTACCTCAAGTGCCTTAGCAGCTAGCACTTTGTCAGCCATTCTCCCAAGATTTTCAGCAGTCAACTCCTGCGTTGTGTCAATAACTCCAGTATCAATCTTCTTCGCTTTCTCGATCTCTTCTTTCTCCTTTCTCTCTTTCTCTTTCTCTTCTTTCTCTTTCTCTTCTTTCTCCTTCTCTTTCTCTTTCTCTTCTTTCTCCTTCTCTTTCTCTTTCTCTTCTTCAATCATTTTCGAAGTTGGAGTTCCCCACCATTTGTGTTGCCAATACTCATCATCTTCTTTGTATTGCTGGATTATGGCTTCAATATCAAGTGTACTATCATCAATTGCAATATTTCCATACTCATCAAGATAGCACTCTCTATCTGGATCCCATCTATTGGCTCTCCTTGCATTCAGATAGATACGAGAAAGTCTGATAATCTTTGTTTCAGCAACCATCTTCCGGTATTGATACTTCTGTTCCTCAGTACGATCATCTTTCCATTTAACGGGTTCATCATTGCTTGCCATGAATGCGTAACCCACCGCATCTTCTTCCGGTAGAACTTCCTTACTCCAATCATACCCCTCATCATCATAAATCACAGCAAGAGCCCTTGATTTGTCTCTGTTATCTTCAACTTGCTTCAATCTAGGCGGCTCAGATTTATTCTGATGGTAGATTGCCTTTTTGTAATAATCATCTCTGAAAGGGTTCTCCGACTCATCAGCATAAGCGTTTCGACATTCTCGTTTGAAGTGACCCTTCTGCTTACACTTGAAGCATGTCACTTTGGATTTATCGAACCCCAGTTTTGTAGACGGACCACCGATCGTTTTTCTCCCTGTAATCTCCATGAAGCGTTGTGCACGTCGAACTGCACTTGCCATTGCCCAACGAATGTCGATCAGCTCCATTTCTTCAGGGTCAATCTGATCGTAGTCTTCTTTCGTCAGATTTGTATTCCCGATTTTTCCAGCCACCAACCCTTCATAGGATTCCAACACCGATGCTAGAAAGATCATCTGCTGCTTGGCCGATTCCTCATCAAAGTTCTGAGCATTCTTCAAGTCTATTGCGATGTTGCATTGAAATCGATTCTTTGCATCAGAATGACTTCCAGAAGATGAAGATCCACTGTGATAACCACTGTGACTTCCACTGCTTTGACCACTTTGACTTTCTTTGCCAGCTGTCGAAACATTTTCAGCAGAAAACGCAGTTTTTGGAGAAGTTGCTTTTGGCATCATGCTCTTTGGATAATACAAATCCAAATTCTGCTGGTAAGATGAATGATTGACTTTGTACGTCTTCTTCAACTCCAACTCATGACTTTCGAGTTTCTCAATCAGCAAATCTAATGTCAGCTTTTCTGGTTCTTTGATGGTATTCTTCAGCATTAGTGCATAATATCTCCAATCCATCTCATCAGGCAACGAATCGAACAATTTGTCGATAAGATCTTCTTCAGGAATGTCGATACCATGTCTTACTAATTCCAGCTTCAGATGACCGAACCTTTCTATCATTTTACACACTGACTCATTCTTAAGATAACCAAACAGATCAAACCCTTTTCTAAGAAGTTTCTTTTTGTTTTTCTTAATTTCTTGACTACCAGTACATTTCTTTTCAAGCTTTTCCCAAAGATCTTTTGCATTTGAATACTCGATCAAGGCAATAATGTCTTCCCGGACTGACTGAAATAACAACGCCACACACTTTTGTTCAGCTACAAACGAATCAATCTCCTCAGCTGTTCTTAACGCCTCACCATTTTTGTTTCCATTTGCATAACCATTTTTCATACTTTTCCAGCTAGTAATGCGAATGTGAATGCCATCAACCAGTCTTCAAATTTTCTGGACCAACGACTGTACTCCTCAATAGCCGTAAGCTTTGGGGGTTTATTGAACGTTCCGAATGCGCTTTCAGATTCCCAAGCTTCCTTCTTCTTTTCTTTCGGAGTATTCTCGTTCTCGTTCGTATTGTTGTTGTTGATAGGAATATCATCTCCCAAGTTTCCAGCGAATGCGTACATATCGCTAAACGGGTTCATGAAAAGATCATCCATCATGAATGTACCTGCAAGATTGTCAAACACTTAGAAAATTTTTTCGAAGTTTGAAAATATAAGAAACTGTTCAAACGGAATATTCTGCTTCGTTTGAAATACCAACAGTTTCAAACGACAACAATTTAAACCGATAATGATTTCAAACGAGGAACTGTTCCGTTTGAATTAATAGTTTCAAACGACAAAGGTTTCAAACGACCAACTAGTTTCAAACGATGAACTAGTTTCAAACGATACACATTTCAAACAACAAAGATCTTCAAACGATAGAATGTTCAAACGATGCACCTTTCAAACGACAAACAATTTTCAAACAATGGCTGTTCAAACGATGCACCTTTCAAACGACAGACTTTCAAACGATACAGTTTCAAACGATAGAACCCATTTTTCAAACGATAGAGTTATTTTTCAAACGATAGAGTTATTTTTCAAACGATAGAGTTATTTTTCAAACGATAGACCAGATTTCAAACGATGGAACAGTTTTCAAACGGTGGATCCTATTTCAAATGATGACGTCAGCTTAATCGTGAACAATTTCAAACGGTACACATGATTTAGATCGGTTTTAGGTCAAATTTCGTTTTCAAACTTTCAAGGATTAGTTATTAGTGTATTTCGTTTGTTATGTGATCGTTTCAAGTCATTTTAACCATGAGAACTCGTTAAAATCAGAAAAGAAAGGTAGAAGTGAGATAATCCGATGATTTTAAGCTGTTTTCGGTATGAACTCCTCGTCCTGAGCTCTGATACCACTTGTTGGATCGTGTACGTGACCCTGAAAGTCAGTTAAGGCAGTTCAACATCAATTACTAAGGCGGAATCAAAGTAAACGACGTACAAAACAGCTCAATCCTTTTAAATCTTCTTTTCTGATTAATAATCGTGCTTTGTACAATGAAATCTGATGAAAATCCGACAGCACTTCGTGACTCTTACAATGACCATGTACCGTTCCAACCGTTCCGTTTGAAATGAACCTATCACACACCTATATATAGACAATGACCCTTCCGTTTGAACTTGGTTCAAATGGAACCCTATGGTTTCAAACTTTGAACTCAAACGGAACCCTATTTCAAACGGAACCCTATTTCAAACGGAACCCTTGTTCAAACTATGGTTTCAAACGGAACCCTCTAAAACACTTCTTAAACACAAAACTAAAATCCTAATTTGACATTTAAGACCTAATCTTGACTTTATTGAACTAAGACTTTATGAAGATGAAGTCAACAGACATTCTCGTGCATCAACAAATGCGCGTATGGCGACTTACGTGCTTGTATGTAAAGGAGCAAGCGCGGATAACGACTTACGTGCTCAAATGTGTATGGCGACTTACGTGCTTGTATGTAAAGGAGCAAGCGCGGATGACGACTTACGTGCTCAAATGTAAAGAAGCATGCGCGTATGGCGACTTACGTGCTTGTATGTAAAGGAGCAAGCGCGGATAACGACTTACGTGCTCAAATGTGTATGGCGACTTACGTGCTTGTATGTAAAGGAGCAAGCGCGGATGACGACTTACGTGCTCAAATGTAAAGAAGCATGCGCGTATGGCGACTTACGTGCTTGTATGTAAGGGAGCAAGCGCGGACGGCGACTTACGTGCTCAAATGTAAAGAAGCATGCGCGTATGGCGACTTACGTGCTTGTATGTAAGGGAGCAAGCGCGGACGGCGACTTACGTGCTCAAATGTAAAGAAGCATGCGCGTATGGCGACTTACGTGCTTGTATGTAAAGGAGCATTCGACTCGCATGGAGACTGACATGCTCTTATCCTTAAATAAGGAGTATAAGTTTTACTACAATTTTTGATGTGATTTTTCAATCGGCGGTATTATACCGCGACAATGGTATTTATATTGTTCCCATCATCTTGAAAAGATAACGGATTGCGTATGTCTCTTTTAATGATTTCTTTCATCCATCAAATTTTAAGTACCAGTTGTACAGATATAGACGCTCTAATTATGCTAGTCAATATAAATGCTTGTGCATATATATCCGTTATAGCGCAGATAAGTGTCAGATTGTAACACTTTCATGTTGAAAAGTCATGGCACTTGAATTGGTATAAGTGCCAGTTTAAATGTTTATAAGTGATAGCACCAACTGTTTAGTGTATGCTAGAAGGTGTTCACGTTATGTAAAAGAATTCGGGAATTTGTTTTCTTTCCCTCATTTTGTTTAAGGAAAAATCAAAAGGATCTTTCAGAGGAATTTGTAGTACCTAGGTTTTGAAAACCGTATTAGTCAAGGCTTATAGCCCTAATAAGCAAAGCTCCGGAAGTTATGCGTTGTGCGACTTCAGGTCTGCAGCTCGTTGATCATAGAATTTAAATGAAACCCCCAAATCTGGAGTGTTTGTGAAAAATTTGGTTCCTGGCGATCTGGAACCTGTTGAACCAGTACTCTGGAGTTTTTTCTCCCGTTTGTATTTAGGGAAGTAATTCCTCCCGAATGACTGTTGTTGCTTTCTTGCCGAATATCAGACCTGATGTTTGGGGACTCAGGTCTGATAATTTGCGTGAAATTTTGGTTCAAAGCTCTCTGGAATCTGCCGATCCAGTATTCTGGAGCTCTTTTCTATGAGTTGATCTGAGGAGTCCTTGTCGTCTAAGTGATTGTTACTTGTATTGATTCCCATGATTCCGTCGATCTGAGTATTTGGGTTTGTAGAACCCTTGAATTCAGACCGAGGACCTGATGGGTGAGGTGATGAATTCTCTGCCATATGAAAACAGAGAATGAGGAAACTGAATCGAAACGAGATAAAACTTAAAAAACAGAGAAAACGGTGGGCGCCAATGAAGAAACACTAACTAAATGGTCGGAACCGAGATAGTTAGGGGGTTTGGATCCGCATAAAAGGGTTAGCTCTCTCTCGGTTGATTCAATTGCAGCTGAACTTCTTCTCCGGTGATTCTGCAAAAAAGAACACCGTTAGCCTCGCCAAGGGGAGATGAGGGTTCTCCCCTTGACCCGACTCCGGTGTGAGAATAAGTACTGGTATTGGAGAAGAGAAAGTATTTGATAAGTGAATGTGATCTCTTATTTATAACCGGGAGTTTGGGAGGGAAAACCTGTTATTGAAAAGATGACGGAAGATGCTAACGCCGTAGCGGTTATATTTTCTTCCGTTAAGTTCTTCGATCCTTTGTTAAGTTGTCTCGATCCGATGTGAATGCACACGGATCGTGGTTTGATCTATGGCTGGGGGGGGCTGCCACGTGGAAAGTGATTAAGTGGAGATTACTCTCCAATTGCATGCCTTTGTTGTGATTCCAGGGTTGCTTGTGGTGGTGACACGTGTCCAGATGGTTATAACCGTCTGGGTGGTGCACGACTGTATTTCTAGAAGATTATTGCTATAATCTGGTGTGACTCCTTTATCGTGTGGAGTCAGCTTAGATGAATAATATCCAAGTCTGGATATTATTTAAGCGGGAGTGTTGTTTGGGATTTCTGTCTGTTATGAGAGAGGCGCAAGGATTTATTAATCTCCCTTTAGCGCGCAGGTGTTGTTTGTTGCCTTTCTCCTGTGTCCTCTGTGTTGGACCAGTGCGCGGCCGCGCAAGGTCTAAAGAGGGTTAATGATGAAGTTGTGGCTTTTCTCTTAAGTCTTCTTTATTGGACCAGTGTGCGGCCGCGCAAGGTCTAAAGAAGGTTAGAAAATCGAGGTTGTGGTATGGTCCAAACGCTCGAAACGAGGTTTTTGGGACCTTACCCCTTCAGTAGGCATCAAGTTCACTGAGAATATACCTGATACAACATTCGGGTGGTCCTTTGCTTCTTCAGTCGTGATCTGAAACATCCTCCCCTTAGCTCTTGGGGCTTCCTCCTTTCTTGCTTCCTTATCGGTTTTCTGTTGAAGCTTGGGACATTCAGCCTTAATATGACCCGGTTGGAAACAATTGTAGCACGTTCTGGAAGGATTAGGACACCTATAGTATGGATGTCCCTCTTGACCACAATTGTAACAGCCCTTCTTCCCTTTCAAGCACTCCCCCGTGTGTAACTTTCCACAAGTTTTGCATTTTGGAATGCTACCTTTCGCCTTATCCTTCTTGCCCTGATCTTGAAATTTCTGTTTCTTTGACGGACTCGAACTGGAAACATTCTCAGACACTCTCTTCTCACCTCTTTCTGCCTGTCTTCGTAGCTCAATCTCCCTATCTCGGGCCAAGTTAATGATCTCATTCAAGGTTTCACATTTAGCGGGAATTATAAACTCCCTATACTCAGCCTTCAACATACCATGATAGCGGTTTATCTTCATCCTTTCCGTTCCCGCTATTTCCTTACAGAATTTCAGCTTGTCAAGAAAAGTGTTGGTGATTTCATCAATGGTTTCATCTTTCTGACGAAGATGTAGGAAATCTTCTTGGATCCTGTCAATGGCAGACTGCGGGCAGTGGTACTTTAGGAAAGGTTCCTTAAACTCTTGCCACGTCAAGTCTTGAACCTTGTCTTCCCCAATTTCTTTACTATGAGCATCCCACCAGTCTTTAGCTTGGAGTTGTAACAAACCAGTGGCAAACATCACTTGATCCTCCTTTTCGCAATGACTCCTTACAAACACCGCCTCAGTACTTGCAATCCACCTTTGACATGCTATAGGATCAATTTCTCCTTTGAAAGGTAATGGGTTGCACGCCATAAATTCTTTATAAGTGCATTTGCGAGTTCCTTTCCTTCCTTGCATTTCTCCAATCATTCCCTTCAACTCATCCATCTTGCTCGCCATCATTGTTTCCACCACTTCCAACACATGACTTTCCACTTCTTGGGCTAAATGAGGAATACTTGCTTGCATTGCCTTTCCAATCTCTTCCGAGATCATAGTTTTCAGTTGTTCTTGTTGTGTCGCTTCATTCTCATTCGTATCCGTCATCTACACATAAACATCGTTCTTTATTTCAAGCATTCATTCATCCTTTCCATCATATAATCATTCTAATAATACATAACTTCCTTTGAAAACTCAACATTCTTACATAATATCATTCTTTAAACTCTTATTATAACGTTCTAATACTCCCCGTATGATAGAAAACATCAAACAAAACATCACAATTGAAATAAGCTGAAAATGGTCCCCACCGTAAGTTACGGTGGCCACCGTAACTTACGGTGGCACCTTTTTCCTTACGGTAGGGAGCTACTGATTTACGGTAGGAAATTTTTGTCCCAGTGTCTACCGTAAGCTACGGTAGCCACCGTAGCTTACGGTGACGCCCAGCATTCTATGACAAGTTTCTTATTTTGCAGCCATCTTTCCGACCCGTTTTAACCCAAACTAATTCGTTTCATTCCACACCTTTCCTCATCATCCCGTAACGATTTCCCTAACATTCTATAACTAAATTATTCGAAATGAAAAATTTCAAATTTTAAAGGTACTTACATTGCTTCGCGCCGCGGAACGAATACACACTTCTCACGAGCGGGCCTTGAAGTGTGTTCGAACCGGGCGAAGTTTGAAAGCTAGCCGTGGGATTTACCTACATTGCCACAACAAAGTGAACTTATTAGCATTAAATTTCTTTCCTTTAATTCAAGAATTCAACTTACCGACTTGTAACCATTATGACATCCTCAAACTTTTTACATTACTTCATTCTTTCATTCTTTCACACAAATATGTTTCATATAGATCTTCACACCATTCTTTCTATTCTCGCACTCACATACTTTGACCCAATCATAAAAGGGCCCACGCAAATAATACATCCACACATGATTCAATTCGACTCATCTAATGTTAAACACAACAATATAATATGAACCTGAATTGTACAAGTAGCGTACCTCGATCTTTATTCCCTTGTTGCTTTGCTTGACTCGAACTTTCTTCCTTTACACCTAAACAATACCATTCATACTTAGAATTTATATCTCATACTCGTCTATATACACTACTTGGCAAGACTTCGTGTAATCTACATTTACATCATAAACACATAGCGTTTATGACCAACAAGGCTGAAATCTTTATTAAGACATTTCATCAAACACTTGATGTGCACAACATCATCAACGCACAAGGTACAAGTATTTATAGCATAACTCTACTTATTCATCTTCTAATCTAACAAGAATCAATCAAGTTCATAGCTTTCTTTCATCCTACACCATCTTAACTAATTTTTTCTATCTTTATTCAAGATCATGTATAAATTTTCATCTAATAGCATACATGCAAAACATTAGGTTTATGATTTCTTCCCAACGATTGGGTAATACACTTAAATCATTCAACAATCAGAAATCAAGCAACAATTTCGAACCATTATGAAACCCTAACTCTCAATTACATAAGATTTCCACATAATTTCATGATTGGGTTAAAACCCACTTTCTCCAATTCATTCAAAACAGAAAATTCGACTTACCACTCGATGTACAAGCTTAGTTGATTCGAATTTCGAGTTCATGCATCCATTTGGGCTCTTAATTCCCTCTTGAATTTGAGAATTTCATGATGTTAGGGTTTTGGTCTCTTGACCCCTTGCTCTGGTCGATCCACACAACACCAGAGTGTGTGTTTGTGTTTTCTTTTATTTATTTGTTAATTAAAACTTACATCCTTTTTAACAAGTTTAGTCCCTCAATTACTTAGATTGTTCATTTGTCAAATAACCTTCCTTCTAATCAAATTACTAACATATTATATATATACTTAACTAGGTTAACATAACATGACTAGACATTTCAAGTAACATAATAAATTGCATATTTTGGGGTGTTATAGTTTATCCAAGAAAGATAAGCAAAAGTTGTAGGAGATGAAAGTTTTTATAAAAAACAAAGTTTAAACCTCACTTTGGGCCTCAAATGTGGTGATGTTCCAACTTAGTTTACCATGGTAAACTTGTGGACACATTCCTAGAGATGTTCCAAGTGAGATGAAGCAAGAAAACATGAAGAAAAATGGTGAAGGAGCTCAAAACTTAGTGTTTTGAGACTTGATACAAATTTGCCTACTTGAAGATTTAGAGAATATTGTGAGAGTTTGAGAGTAAATTTGAGGTGTGTAAAGGTTGGAGGTGTTGTGGGAGGCACTTATTTATAATATGGCATTAGGGTTTGGGTTATTAAAGGCTTAGGAGGTGATTGGAGATGAAAAGAGGTGGAAAACGAATCAACCCGCGAGCTGGGAACAACCAGCTGCGGATAAAGCCTGGTCATGCTACGCGACCATCCCAACCCTCTCTCGTCGTGTGGCGCGACGGGTCATGTTTCTCAATTTTTTGCATTTTATTCAATTTCAGCCCCTGTACTTGGTTTTTAGGTTATTTTATGTCGTTTTCTTATATTTTAACTTGTTTTTAGGTATTCAAAGTGTATCCAAGTATGATATGAGTATAATGCATGCACGATTGATATTTCCATGTATGACAACCAAGTATGGGAATTAGTTGTAGCACCTCTTAACTCCAAAGTAGTTGGAAGTAAGTGGGTTTTCAAGAACAAAACCGATATGCATGGTAACTTGGATACTTATAAAGCGAGACTTGTAGCAAAAGGTTTCACTAAAACTCAAGGGATTGATTATGATGAGACCTTCTTGCCCGTAGCGATGCTAAAGTCAATTAGGATGTTATTTGTCATACATGCATAATATGATTATGAGATTTGGCAAATGGATGTCAAAACGGCTTTCCTTAATAGATATCTTGAGGAAGATATCTATATAGTTCAACCTGAAGGTTTTGTCGATCCAAAACATCCTAACAAAGTATGCAAGTTAAAGAAATCAATCTATGGATTGAAACAAGCATCTAGAAGTTGGAATCACCATTTTGATGAAGAGATTAGGGAATATGGATTCATCAAAAACGGCGATAAAGCTTGTGTGTATAAGAAGGCTAGTGGGAGCATCATCACTTTCTTAGTATTGTATGTCGATGACATTCTACTATTTGGAAATGACATTCCAACCATGGAAGGTGTAAAAACCTGGCCTGGAAGTTGTTTTTCCATTAAGGATCTTGGTGAAGCCGCCTATATTTGGGAATAAAGATCTATAGGGATAGATCAAGGCGCTTGATAGATTTAGACCAAAGTGTATACATTGACAAAGTCTTGAAAAGGTTCAAGATGGAGAACTCTAAGAAAGGTTTAGTACCTATGCAAGAGGGGACAATATTGAGTGCGTCTCAATGTCCAAGCTCAAAGGATGAGTAAGAAAGAATGAAAGGAATCCCATATACGTTTGCTATAGGACCCATTATGTATGAAATGATATGCACTAGACCAGACATGTCATGCACTTTAAGCATGACGAGAAGATACCAGCGAAATCCAAGTAACGGTCATTGGATGACTATTAGAAAGTATATTGAAATACCTTAGAAGGACTAAGGATATGTTTCTAATATATTGATCTGGTGAAGAGGAACTCGTTGTAAAGGGTTACACGGACACGAGTTTCCAAACTGATCGAGATGATTCTCGATCACAATCAGGATAGCATTGTCCACTACAAAATCAGAATACATCGCTGTTTCATTAATCGAGATAATTCATATGGATCTGCCACTTGAATTATTGCTGATCTAGGGGTAGTCCCTATCATTCAGGACCCCTAGAGATCTTTGTGATAACAATGGTGCGATTGCTCAAATCAAGGAACCTCGTGAACATCAAAAGACTAGGCACGTTGAACGGACTTTCAACTACTTAAGGGATGAAGTTGAAAAAGGGAAAAATATGTATTCGCAAAGTTCACACTGATCAAAATATTGTGGATCCACTCACGAAGCTCCTTGAACGGGCAAAGCATGAAGGGTCATACTTGTGCCTTAGGACTTCGATATTCTAGTGATTGGATTTGATCTATTTTGTATTTGGATATTGGAACAATTATTATTTTAACTCTCTCACATGGCGTGTTGAGTTATGTTCCATTTTAGCATGTTTAAATCCATGAATAACTTACTTATTCTAAATGTCCGTAGTCGATCATACTTGTGGGAACAAATATGAATCTAAGACTATTATGAATTTGGATTAGTGGATATTCATTAAGTATGAATATAGAGCAAAGTGTTGCTGCCAAAGTTCATAGATATTTGTGGGATACAAATATTGGACTGACTCGCTCTCAAATGTTATTGCATGGAATCGTTTGTGATTGATCATAAGTAAATTTGAGTGAAGGAGAATATCATAGTATCCTCTTACCTGAGATACATATTGGGTCTTGATATTCACCAAGTATTATACCTTGACCTAGTTCTTCGCTGTCTGTAATAAGGCAGTACATAAGACTAAACTCAGGTGTGGTACAAGTTGATTGTGAGAGACGTATGTAGTCAAGAAGGGATTTGTTCCTCTTATTCGTTGAGAGTAAGATGTCTAAGGCCTGCTAAAGTTAAATCAACAGAGAGTAATCACTCTATGTCTCTGGATTTGACATGACATCTGTAACAAAGGATAAATGATAGATTCACCTAAATTATGTTCAAGTAAGGGACTTGAAGGGGATGATGTTATTGAATGGGACATATAGTCATATGTAGTAGGGGTAGTAAACTATAGTTAGGTGGTCTTTACTATTTGCATCAATCTTCTATGTATCTTGTGCAAGTGGGAGATTGTTGGACTCTGTATGCCCAAGACACATATTAAATTGATGTGACTAGTATGTTATGATCCAAGTCGAGTCATACCAAAAAACAAGCTAGACAAACACATATAATATTTATTTATGATATGATCAAACAAATAAATATCAACACTTAGAATATTTAGAAATTGGTTTTCTAAATAATTGCACTTGAGAAACTAATAAATTATATGGATAATTTATTTTGAGAGAATATTTTATTTTATTATTTAATGGGTTAAAAATTATTATAAAAGTTATGCTTTGTTGCATAAAAGTCTTATAAATATATGATGTTATATTTATAAAAGTTATAAATATAATACAAGACTTAAAATTGGAAAAAGAAAATTTTTGATTGGCCAAAATTTATGGCCCTATGGCTGGCCACCTTCTCTTCCCAAGGGGGTTTTTCCTCCAATTAGACTATGGGGTATGAGGCGGGAGTTGGGGCGTGGGTTGGGTACAAACGCCCAAGTCACCACCTCGGGTGGGCTTGGGTTTCGGCGTGGCCCCTTGGGCGGGGGTTTCAGCCCGGGCGTTGGGCGTGCCTAGCGGTCTTCCGTGGCCTACATAGAAAACGTAGACAAACTGAAATGTAAAGTAACTCGAATTTTACCACCTAGTTAAAACGTACACAAACTGAAAACTTACATAGAAAAATAAGTTGGTCAAAATGACATTTACAAAGTTTTTAAAAAGTTTAGCATGTAATATTTTTTACCATGTATATAAAAAAATAAGCTCGTAAAACTCAAGATGGGCAAAAATAACATTTATACAATTTTAGAAAAGTTGAGCGAACATAAATGTAAGTACTGAAAGTTGAGAAGTTAAAGACGAAAACATGAAAAAGAAAACAAACATAACTAAAAGACATAATAAAAATAAGAGTAAACTGCAATTTTACCACCTGAGGTTAGAGGTGATTGGCACCCTTACCCCCCCTAACGAAATAATTGCAATTTTACCCCCCCCCCCCCCCACTGTTTGCTGTTATGTCGCAACCTTACCCCCCGGCCTCAAATTTGTTGACTTCACAATTAAAACAAGAATGATTTAAACGATTGAAACGATTTTAACGAGTTAAACGAATTGGATAAACGATTGGTTTTTGGGTGGTGATTAAATAATGGGACGAGTGTGATATGATAAAAGCATGGTAGATACGCCGCTTGTACATCTTATATATAAGTGTTTTTATCATATTACATTCCGTGGCATTATTTAGTTCACTCGGTTAAACGATTTTAAAACGATGTCACAAAACGATGTTTTCGAAAGGATATAAACCATACGAGTTTTATTAACGAGATGATTTACAATTTGGTTTTTCTTAAATAAATGTTTATCTGTTGACTATAAGTTGAAATGACTATAATGCCCTTTCATATTACCCCCTGTGTTTTGTGCACTCTGTGATATTACCCCCTGCCACCGCCATTCACCACCACAACCACCACTGCCACCTCCAGCCACCACCCTCAACCATTTTTCAGTGTTTTGTCACTAATTAAGCAGTCTTGCACATGTTTATCATAATAAATTAAGCAATCTTAACATCCTCCGTAGCAACTTCCATCAACACCAGTCATCTTCTCCGACCACTCATCTCCGGTGTTGATGACAGGGGATGTTCTTGCTCTGGTTAACAAGAGTTTTTTGCAGATCTAATGCTATTTTTGGAAAAGATGATCAGGTATGGGGAAACTGATCGGAGAAGATGGGTTTATCATCATCAGAGATCGAAAGTTTTTGAATCTGAAACCCAGAAAGAATTGTTGATAAATGATGAGTTTATCATCATCAGAGATCGAAATAATCGTGTCAAAAGACAACACAGCAGCAGCAGCGGAACAAGTGGTGATCGCTGACGTATTTGGGGCTTGTGCTTACGGTGATCTTCTCAAACTAACAAAATTCATCCAAGAAGAAGGTGCTTCTCTCTCTCAACCGGATGGTAATGGCTATTACCCCCTTCAGTGGGCATCTCTTAATAACTTTGCTGACGTTGCTCACTATATTATTCAGGTACTTCTTAATACACCACACCACTCACTTGTAAATTAATCAGATCAGATCTGACATCTCACTTGTTTGTTTGTTTGATGGATGTAGCATGGTGGGGATGTGCGCGCTGTTGATAACGTCCGCCAGACAGCATTGCATTGGGCCGCTGTTCGGGGTTCAGTTGCAGCTGCAGATGTTTTGTTACAGCTTATCGATATAACTTAGTAGTGGCAAATCTCTTCTAATACACCGAAGCCATAAGTGGAAGTGGAGTACAGGATAAAAAGCCATTCAGATAAACTAGAAAATACCGATCTGTTAAGACACGGGAGTACATGTAAGCAATTAAACCAGATCCCTCCGTCACAACAGCTCCATCTCCGTCTCCGGTCATCCTCTCCAGCGACCATTGAACCTCCTCTGTCTCCTTCTGGATGGTTGTGATGGTGAATGGCGGTGGCATGGTGGTGCCCAGTGGTGATTATTGTGGTGGATGAGAGAGAGACAGGAGAGAGATGGTACCTGGGCAAGAAAAGGGTTTTAGGGATATTGAAGAAGAACTATGTATTTTATATATAAATATAGGGTAAGATTACCAAAATACTCTTACCTATAAGGGTCAAACTACCGTTGACTGAGGCCGGGGGGTAAGGTTGCGACATAACAGCAAACAATGGGGGGTAAAATTGCAATTATTTCGTTAGGGGGGAGGGGGTAAGGGTGCCAATCATCCCTAACCTCAGAGGGTAAAATTGCAGTTTACTCTAAAAATAAAAAACCTTGAATGACATTGGCTTCCCTCAAATGTTATTTATAATAATACTGGCATGGGAAATGAAATCGAATGAAAGGGAAAACGTGATTAAAGCACACCAACAATATGCTATTATTATCCTAATACCTAAAATGAAACAATAGTTAAAACGTGGTTTCAACATCCTACTTTCCGTGTTATAAATTTACATTGAAATAGTTGGTAAACGGGTAACAAGCTGTGTCGCTACCCATTTTTAATAGCAAAACTAAGTCTTTTAAAAACTACGTCTATAGATCTCGGGGTGATAACATTACTACGCATGACCCTTTGAACTCGACTATGTAGGTCCACAGCTTCTGGTGGTTTTATCATTACCTTCCATTGTATCGAGTTACACACAATAAGTTTTAGGATAAGCACAAAAATATCACTCAGGGCAATGTTTATAAAAACTTTGAATGAAATTTGATTGTGCGCAATGTTTATAAAAACGTTTTTTCGATTCTATAGAAAAATAACATTGTATCTATATGTATGCTATTTGAAATGAATTTTTCATGAAACAGTTCATGATAGTTATTTAACCTTTAGAGTTATCTTTTTAATGCAATTTGATGTGGTTTTGTTCGGTGGAAAGATATGATAAATGCGTAAAAGTCTTAACAATAATCAGTTAACGAATAACCGCTTAATTAAAGTTTTATCATATTTCAATCATCATCGTGTGACAATAAGAATTTGATCTTGAGCAATAGCGTGATCGTTACCGATATTGGTTTAAAATTTGACTAAGCCCAAGCTAACTAATAAAAGGTTAGCTTTCACATAAGTTTAAGTTCTACTGAAATCAAAACTCATCTCATCGTGAGTAACAAGTAGGCACTCTCAACCCTTGGGTCGTCTCCATGAATCCTCGAAATTCTAGTGGCCCAGGGTAAATAAAAAAAGGGTAAATTACACTTTTCGTCCTTTATGTTTGTAGCGTGTTGCAGTGGATAACCTTTAACTTCAATAATTACAGTCACAGTCCTTTATTTGGAAGACCCATTACACCTTTCGTCCTTTAGTACTGACCAGGTTAAAATTTTCAGTTAAATCAGAATATGTGTATTGCACATAAGGGTAGATTAGTAAATTCACTCATTTATTTATGGGTAAACAAAACTGATTTAAAAAAAAAAAAAAACAATATATTTAAACAAAAACATAAACCAATCTCAGTCTCTCTCCCCAACCAAACCCCACCACCACCGCCGCCACCCCTTTCTTCTCCAACCGTGCGTTAATAACAAAGCTTTTTTTTTATTGTCATCATACCATAGTTACTCTTCATTAATACTCCCATAAAGAATAACATATGAAAATAATTTTAATACACAGGAACAAAACTGTAACTCATATGTAATGTAGCAGTTGACAAATTCGTGATTGCTCTTTCTCATCCAATCCACAATACATTCAAATCCACTACAGTCAGTTTGATAATGTATTTGATATAAATCCCAAGGCTTCCCAACAAATTACATGATTCTGAATACATAGCCATACCTTTTAACCAACAAGAATCAATTTATTTATAAATGCTAAGAAGGTCTCCCATAGTTCAGACCTTTTTGAGCACCAATAGCGAGAACGAAGAATCAATGGGCTAGGACAGATCCAGCGGCATCCGGTTCAGATCGAATCTGCGTACGTTGTTCAGATCTAGGGTTCAAGAAGGATGGCGGCGGTCCTGTTTTTTTGGGGACGATGGTTAGGGTTTCGACGATGGCTGCAGGTGCTTTTAAATATGTTTCAGGCGGTCGGAGTGGTAGCCGGAAAATTGGCGGTGCTGGTGACTGGATGTCGCCGGAAATGGTGGTGGTTGTTATCAAATTGGTGGTGGTGGTGGTGACTACTCCGGAAAAATGGCGGTGGTGCTGACTATTTCGTGTGTTTTGAGAGAGAGGGGATGTGTGTTAAGAGAGGGAATTTGCTGGGTTATCAAATTGCAAAATGGAAAAAGGGTGAAGAAAGGGTTAGAGAGAGGATGAGGGGGGGGGGGGGGGGGGGGGGGGGGTTTGGGTCAGGTGTGTGTTAAAGAGATAGATGTCTGTACATATATTTTAGATTTTTGTTTTTTATTAAATTGTTAAAAAGACTAAATTATCCTTATGTGATAGAACTTAACTTAAAATTTTAATCTAGTTAGGCTGAAAGGACGAAAGGCGTAATGAGTTTTCCAAATAAAGGATTGTAACTGTAATTATTGAAGTTAAAGGGTATCCATTGCAATCCGATACAAACATAAAGGACGAAAAATGTAATTTTTCCATAAAAAAATGGACTCCTAAAATAGAATTTTCTTTCTTTAAGTTAGAACTATATAGTTTAAAAAATCGGGCCCTTGGAGGGAGCGGGCCAAGGTCGGTAAAACCCAAATACAGTATGTATTATGTACTGCCGGTAAATCGGGTTCTACCTGTTCAAACCATTGAACCGGTTTGCATTATCTTAAAACTTGATTTTTTAATTATAACAAAATAGGATATTAAGATGATACCGACCTTCCATTGTTGGTAACTAACCTTGTGCCTTCCATTCCAATATTTCATCGCTATTGAAACTGTTACCCACATCGTCCAATGTAGTATTGTTTATAAGTAATAAAAATGCTCTTAAATGCGTAACGTTTTACAAGAAAATAGTTGTTTTTTGATAAAACATACACGTATATACATATACGAACACATGTGTACACATCTACCTATATATACTCATACAAAGATACATACATATACATATACATATACATATACATATACATATACATATACACATAGAAGATGCATACATATAGATACATACACAAAGACATACAATCGTACACATACACATGTGCGTAGATACATACATATAATAACTTTAATTAAACAATCATCATCATTTAGTTAAGGTGTTATAGTGATAGATGGCAAGGTAATAGAATAAAACAACAAAATAAATGTTTTAGTCGGAAAATGGTTTGAAATTTCGGGCCATTTTCTGACAACAATTTGTTTATTATCGTTTTTTGAGCTTTAAATGTCATTTTTTTGTTTCATCTTTTGTACACCCTAATTATGCAACGAATACTTTTATTTTACTAACTTATACGAATTATATATATACGTACTTGTGTACTATCAAGATTGGTTACTTAATATTATTTTATTTTTATTATTACTAAAAGAATATATTTGTTTAGTATTATTTTTATATACAATAATTAGAATACAAAACAATAATAATTTTTTGGTTTTACTTTTTCCGACTAGTTTCCGACAAACATTTCTCATTAGTTATTTTGTTAACTTTTCCTACCATTTTCCGACTAGAATTTTTCTTTTCTTTTATTTTTTTTTGTCGGAACTTAGTCGGAAGTTTTCATCAAATTTCCGACCATGTTTTCTTTTGTCGGTAAATTGTCGGAAAATGTCAAAATATTTATTAATTACGAGATTATTTTCCATAAAAACATAGATTACCTTTTATTTTTAAAAGATTCATGATAAACAATGTTCCATTTTATTTTTAAAAGACTCATGATAAATAATATAATAAAAATGTTATTAAAATATAAGACCTAATCAATATATTGATACTCTAAAATCCTTTTAAAAACAAAGTTGTATGATTTCTTTTATTTGTAAATAAAACGATTTTTTTAATTACAGATTTGTACTTAATTTTCGGAAACTGTTGTTGACAGCAATGTTTTGGAAACTATTAAATAGATAGTCAATTTATATATATGTACTTAATAAAACTATTTTTAAAATATTATGTTATAATCAATTTATGGAAACTATTAAATACATTTAAAAACAAATTTGTAAAATATTTTATTTTTATAAACAATCCGGAAAACAAAATATTTATAAATATATCCGTACCTTACATTATTTCCTAAAAAATATATAACAAAATATATAGCCGTTAGTTTTTTTAACATATTTACAATACATAAGACAATAAATATTGTTTTTAAGTAAAAAAATAAAAATCTTAAATTGTATAATATATCATTTATTTTCAATGTAATAATTTGTATTGAATTACAATTCTGTAAATTATCTATTTTAGGACAATATCTTTTTTTCAATCATGTTATTTATGCAAACAATAGACAATTACTTGGTCCACAATTCAGATCTCTTACTATAGGGAAGGATCCACTAAAAAGTGGATTTTGCCTAAGTAGTCTAAGAAGGATTGTGATGATTACATGTGACTCTCCTAATAAGTAGGAATGAAGGACATTTTTGTCCTTATAAATAGGAGTGAAAATGACATGTGCCACCCCTTTTGTTTTTTAAAAATACAACAAAAAAAATCTAGTATAAAAAAATCTAGCACAAAAAATCTAGTACAAAAATATATAGCACAAAAAAATGTAGTACAAAAAAATCCAGCACAAAAAATTGTGAAAAAAATTTAAGACAAAAAATTTCAGAACAAAAAATTTAGCACAAAAATATAGTACAAAAATCCAACACAAAAAATGTTATACAATATAGAAATACAACACATTTTAGTGGGTTTTTTAGTCTTCATATTTTATATAACAATATAGTACTCAAAGTAAAGATAAAAAGACGCTCGATTTTACGGTGAAATTTTTATGAAAAAATAATGTCGTATAAAAAAGAGTAAAATGCACGGATAGTCCCTGTGGTTTGGTAAAATTTCACCCTTAGTCCCCAACTTTTGGAAATTACACCCGTGCTCCCTATGGTTTGACTGTTTGTTACTCAGATGGTCCCTGGAGTGGATGTCCGTTAGTTTTCTCCGTTAACTCCATATGAAATTACTTATTTACCCCTCTCTTTAAAAAAACAAAAAAACTGCCCTTATGATCTCAAGTGGGCACCTATTAACTAATTATAAAAACCTAATCTTCTCCCACCCCTGTCATCTTCTCTACACCGCCAACCTTCACCGTCACCCTCTACAGCCGCCTCCACCCTCCACCGACTTCAAATTCAACTGTGACGAAACTTCATCTTCAAATTCAACCAGAAGCCCTAAAAACCAATAAACCAATTAAATGTAACACGATTCAAATGCTTTAGATCAGTTGGCCAACCGATCTCTATCAAACCAATAAGTCGTAACGTCGTCGTCTTCGTTACATGGTGCGACTGTGGTGGGGGTGGTGCCGAAGTTACGATTGTTGTTTTGGGCATGAATCAAACAACACAGATCTGGAGTTTGTACCGGAGTGGCCTAAAGCAACACATGATCATAAACAGATCTGGAATTTTATGGATTTGTACAAATGGATTTGTGCGATGGATTTGTATAGGCAGCTGGCTTTGTGCAATGATGATAGATGATGGTGTATAGATGGATTTGTGCCCACCTTTTGAATTTGTGTACTAGATTGGGACTCGATTTATGTTATGGAGTGTTGGTGTAACACCCTTTAAATTGAATCAAGGTTTAACGTATAGTTTGCGAAAAGGATCATGTAATTAAGTTTACGTATACATCGGAAATACGGGTTTTATTAAAAACTTTTACAATTTAAAAAAAATATACAACATAATGTAGTTTAGTCGTCGTTTGAAAGTTACGACGACACACCGTGCGGAAGCTTCTTTTTCATGTGTTCGGTTCTTTCTCGCCGCTTGATCTTCATCCGGGTACTCTTGATATCCACCTATGATCAAAACCAACATAAAAGTTAGTTTTGATAACTTAAATATAAGTCTAAACAAGTTCTAAGCAACGAATAATCAAACAAAATATTTATTTCCAACTTTAATGTCTACAGCGTGTCGCGGGAGACCCATCTCAATGTGTCGCGTGTCGCGGCGATCGTCGCGTGTCGCACCCCAAGCTGAGTCCTTCGTCGCGTGTCGCGGGGGGAACCCAATTTCCAGCGGGTTCATTACTGAAACCTGCATTTTCTGCCCAGCTATAATTTTCAACAAAAATCAAACTTGAGATAGTCTTAACTTTTTATCTACAAGTCCGTTTTACGCGATTCTTTTTCCTACGCATCCGTAATTAAATTACGGACCCGTTTATCACCTTGGTTTGCATAAAAATCTGATTTATCCAATGTTGGCTCATAAATCCTTTAGGTGATTATTCGACCCGTTTGGCATTATTATTTCACTACATGCTCTAAAAGAAAATAGTTAATTCCTATCATTTTACCCATCCCGGGCTTGTCAAACCTTAACGTTTTCACTCCCATCCTAGAGTTTACGTAGGCGTTTACATTCACCGATTCATTTGAATCTATCTAAGCATTTAACCACAATTTACTTCTTAGTCTATTTTGACCCGCAAACGTTTTTGCCTATACTTTTTATATGTATCTAAGGGTTTCAAAATCAATAAACAAGTTTCTAAACAAACTCTAATGCTCGTTTACCCGGTTCGCCTGTTAAGGGCTTTTTGGTTAATTCTAGTATCTTATTTTACGACAAAAGACTCTTACCAATTATTGACCAAATTAGCACTTTTAACTACAACATAATTATACGTACCTGGCTCGGATCAATACATTGACCCGTTTTAATACCTTGTCTCGAAAATTTGCTAATTCATAACAACGCTAATTCATAAGCCGCTTTATCCTGTAAGCATAAAACTTGACAAGTGCTTATTAGTCGATATTTGTCAAATGGTATCCACATTACCATTTGACCCGTTTTACTCTTTTTATTCTTTAGGCTTACTTATAGTAATCGTTCAAAAACCCATTTTTTTATAATTAGCTTTTCATGGCTAATTTACCGTTCTATCTCTTTTACCATTAAACATGGTTTTTATCATTTATATTAGTTCCGTCCCGTATTATTTCGTGTCGGGAACCATATCTTGAATATTATCCTTATTGTTTTCGAAACTTATAGGATGAACATTTATTTTACTAAAAGGTGTAAGTTTCACTTACCTAGCATCCGGTTATGTGCTTTTTCCGCGTACTCGATCCGTTTGACTCGCTTCTTTCCCAAGTCTTCATCTAGCTTGTCTAGAGTCAAACTATCATCATCACAATTCGTAAGACGGTTAGATTAGCCATAATCGTTTACGACTATTCCATCCTACGGGTTTTATGTCGAATTTATCATTCGACCATATCAAAATTATCATTCGATCTAATCATTGGTCGGTTTGACTTTTTAAAAGTCAATTGACTTATCAACATATTCAAATGCACATTTGGTTCATTGAACTCACTTAGGCATATTTCATCCGAACTCTTAAGAAAATCAAATTTTACACACAACCAAGTAGACCGCGATTTCATTCAGACATTTCATATCACTGAAAAATGGGCTGTTTTTTGTGACTTGTTTAACCTGTTTACAAGTCTTCAAAAATTATGATTTTTTTATGTGGCGTACCACTCGGAGAGTTAGACCTTGTGTTAAAATTTCAAGATCTAACTCTTTACCAAAAAATCGTAAAAATTCATTTACTAAGCTGCAATCAGATTCGTCACTTCTGACTGCAGCTTACGGAAAAATTCATTAAAAATTCCTCGTTTATCCGATTGATGAAATTCCAATTGGAGATTCTTTTAATCACTTAAAACTTTCTACAGTAAGAATTTGAGATCATAACTCAATTCCTAAATTGAGTTATGACATTCGTAATGGGCTGCAAATTCTGCCAGAAAACGCAGCTTGAACCTTTGATATGGAAAAATTCATAAAACGCTCAATTTTCGTCGAAAAAATGCGATTCCAGTGGGGTTTTAAAGATATTTCCTGGAATTACATTTTAGACTCAAGAAACGCACGTTTTTGTCATGTTTTGTTCAGGTTACAGCCAGTACAAGTTGGCTATAAATTCTGATCAGGAGCTATTTGCATTCAGCTTTCAATTTAAGCATGTTCTTGACATCATAACACTAATTTTTAGCAATCAGAACCCTAAAAACATCTCATACATGAATTTAGCATCAACAAAAATCTGAATTTACTTGAGCTAGGCATGATTTCAATATATTCTTGTCTAGGGTTTACTCCTAAATACTAATTCACTTCAATATCATCCATACCACAATCATGCAACATAAATTTTGAATTTCTTATGCACATCAAGAATTCTCAACTTCATAAATATAAAAAATTCGACATACCTTACGATCCCCTTAGCTTGGTGATCACGATTTTAGTTAAAGCCCCAATTTCTTTGCTCGATTTCTCCTTGATTTTGCTGGATTTCATGAGCATTAGGGTTTTGAAAGAACCCCCTGGTTCTTTTGATCGTTCCTGCGCACACACACACACTTACCAAGTGTGTGTTGTGTTTTATTTTTAGTTTTAATAAATAAGTTTCCTCCATTTGGCACTATTAGCCCCTCATGTTTTGTTTTTATAAAAGGTTTAACTATTTCTAGTTTCCTTTATTGTTCTAACAACACATAACTAACTAGGTTAATATTCCTAGTCACTTAGTGGGTTCGGGAAGTCATAACCCGTTTTATTTTAAGTCCCGTTAACTCGAGCCTTCTATATACTTTGTTTTCTCAAAGTATTTATCCTCCTTTTTAATTAACATCAAGTTTATTTATTTAAATCCTAATATTTACCGGGTTAATTTTTACCACTAACGGTATTTTACCCGTCTTTACTATTAACGTGGTTTGATTACCAAACCCGTTTTTGGGGTGTTACAAGTCTACCCCCTTAAAGAGGTTTCGTCCCCGAAACCTTATTTACGTAGTTCTTTTAATTTTTTGACTAAACGAACTTAGTTTCGTTTTTATGATATTCATTCCTCCGTTGTCTTTTATGTGTAAGTCCTCACTGACCGAGGCTTTCACCTCTTATTCCTTATCCTTTGCACCTTTTTAACCGAGTCGTCACTCGATCACTTAGTCTCATAAGTTTATTAACATGTTTATCCCGCGCTTGTCTTATATTAACAAGCGCTTTGTATTTGTCAGGACATTTTCTTAACTTTGATTAGTTTTACCGGCTAAACTAATTAGTCGTCGTCACTTCATACCCCATCATCCGGGTATACTATTTTTCCATCTCCGGCCTTATGTGTGTTTAAGATTTTCTAAATCCCCTCATATTACTTATGTTTGTTAGAACGCTGCTTTTGACTAAAAACTAAATTTTTAGTTTACGTTTTCTCTGACTTACTTCTCTCTTTTTTTTTCTCTCTCAAGTCTAGGAATTTCCGTCTAAGTTTTATTCTTGACCGTTATTATTTTACATGGAGAACTGTGACCAGTTTTCCACGCTTTACCCAAGCAACCCGTAGGTTCCTTTACTTAGCCTTGTAGGCTTTTTCTTTAGATTTTTACCTTTTGAAGGTAAAACCCCATCAGTTCATTTCTTTCTATTCGTGACCCGAGAGTCTTTTGGTCCCGTAGATTTAACATTAATTATAATCCCGTAGGTCATGATGATCCCGTATATCATCTTTTATTCGGGTCTTTATTCAACTGTATGTATACATATAGCATCAAGGCACCTCTTTTTATGTTTGGAATTATTTACTTTTAATTTTTTTTTAATTAATTTTTTTTGGATTTCATTTAACCTTGACCGTAGTCTAAGGCTACATTTGTTTTCTTTCGAATTATCTTTCCGACCTTATGACTTTTATCGTCATTTACACGTCAGTTTGTCCTACGCTTACCGTTACCCGGTTCTTACCTATACTTCTTTACGACCCGTTACCCGGTTTATTTATCTTAGGGTTTTTAACTTTCTTGTTTCGCTAGTTTGCCTTTCTCCTATCTACATTCCTTTACAACCCGTCACATAGGTTCATTAATATTTCGCGCTTCCATTATTAGGTTTGCGCTTACTTGCACTACCAAGCTTTTACACTTTATTTATCTCGTTTGACTTATTCGTGTGAGATTTCATTACTCATGAACGTCAAACTTCATCCTTCATTCGACCCGTTCAACTTTAAAAGAGTTGAACGTAGTTATCAAAATTTCTGTTTGCAATTTCTCATCGTCTTTTAGTCATGACTCTTAATCCGAGTCCTTTGACTTTCTATTTCGCGTTCCCGTCTCTTGGTTTACGCATACTTTCAAAATCCTACCCATCTATCGGGTATATTTACCGAAGTTATCATCAAGTAACCATTCTTATATGGTTTTAGACGTCACTTTAATTTATTTGGTCGTCTTAGCGAAATTCATCGTTTTTATTCAGTCGAGTCCTTTATTCTTTAGTCTACCCCCTTTGACTTGTCTGTGTGAATTTCATCACTTATGACAGTCAAACTTTATCCCCTATGTCTTAGCATTCACGTTAGTTGGTTCGTATTTTCATTTACTTTAATCTTTGTCCCTTCTCTCGGGCTCGTTATTCTAACATAATACGCTTCCGTCGTCCGACTTGCCTTTACGTTTACTATCAACATTTTACTTATTTGACTCATTTGGGTACCTTTTTAATTTGTCCCTTTAACCTCGTCCTTACTACATCGGATGTAAATGTGTCCGCTGTAAGAAGTTCATGGTATCATATGCCACTACTTACTTGGCCAGAGTAAGCGATTAACACATGACACACATGACCTTTTTATAGTTTTCACATCACGCCCTATGTAAGTAATGCCTCTATTTGTTTCTCTTGGAAACAATATCCCAAATACATTTTCTATTCGGGTTTTTCCAAGTTTTTAATCTACATATGCAACTTTCAATTTCTACATATTTGTTGCATATTACTATTTGTGCAATTAAATTTAAAATGTGCACCTGGTAATGCTTGCCCTAACGGGCTTCTCTTGCCATTACCCTTGTTCACGACCGCCACGCGATTTAGGTCCTCGATGAGCATACTCTTTGGACCGTTCCTCTATCAAGTCCGCGATTTGTTAAACTCTCGCTATCTTCATATGCGAGTGTCCTTCAACTAAAACATTTACAACAGTTAGTAATTTCGACATTAATAAATGCACGTATTGTAATACAAGGCTTTTTACTGCACGTGATTTCGTTAACTATACTAATCATTTTCATTGGTGTAACGTGTATTACACGATACCCTTTGTGTTGTTCACAACACTTTAATCCTACTAAACTATTAACATACATGTACTTACCGGATTTGCGATCAAGCTTCGAACCGAACACACTTACTTTTTTAACCTTGAGCTCTGATTACCAACTTGTAACACCCTTTAAATTGAATCAAGGTTTAACGTATAGTTTGCGAAAAGGGTCATGTAATTAAGTTTACGTATACATCGGAAATACGGGTTTTATTAAAAACTTTTACAATTTAAAAAAAATATACAACATAATGTAGTTTAGTCGTCGTTTGAAAGTTACGATGACACACCGTGCGGAAGCTTCTTTTTCATGTGTTCGGTTCTTTCTCGCCGCTTGATCTTCATCCGGGTACTCTTGATATCCACCTATGATCAAAACCAACATAAAAGTTAGTTTTGATAACTTAAATATAAGTCTAAACAAGTTCTAAGCAACGAATAATCAAACAAAATATTTATTTCCAACTTTAATGTCTCCCGCGTGTCGCGGGAGACCCATCTCAATGTGTCGTGTGTCGCGGCGATCGTCGCGTGTCGCGCCCCAAGCTGAGTCCTTCGTCGCGTGTCGTGGGGGAACCCAATTTCCAGCGGGTTCATTACTGAAACCTGCATTTTCTGCCCCACTATAATTTTCAACAAAAATCAAACTTGAGATTGTCTTAACTTTTTATCTACAAGTCCGTTTTACGCGATTCTTTTTCCTACGCGTCCGTAATTAAATTACGTACCCGTTTATCACCTTGGTTTGCATAAAAATATGAGTTATCCAATGTTGGCTCATAAATCCTTTAGGTGATTATTCGACCCGTTTGGCATTATTATTTCACTACATGCTCTAAAAGAAAATAGTTAATTCCGATCATTTTACCCATCCCGGGCTTGTCAAACCTTAACATTTTCACTCCCATCCTAGAGTTTACGTAGGCGTTTACATTCACCGATTCATTTGTATCTATCTAAGCATTTAACCACAATTTACTTCTTAGTCTATTTTGACTCGCAAACGTTTTTGCCTATACTTTTTATATGTATCTAAGGGTTTCAAAATCAATAACCAAGTTTCTAAACAAACTATAACGGTCGTTTACCCGGTTCGCCCGTTAAGCGCTTTTTGGTCAATTCTAGTATCTTATTTTACGACAAAAGACTCTCACCAATTATTGACCAAATTAGCACTTTTAACTACATCATAATTATACGTACCTGGCTCGGATCAATACATTGACCCGTTTTAATACCTTGTCTCGAAAATTTGCTAATTCATAACAACGCTAATTCATAAGCCGCTTTATCCTGTAAGCATAAAACTCGACAAGTGCTTATTAGTCGATATTTGTCAAATGGTATCCACATTACCATTTGACCCGTTTTACTCTTTTTATTCTTTAGGCTTACTTATAGTAATCGTTCAAAAACCCATTTTTTATAATTAGCTTTTCATGGCTAATTTACCGTTCTATCTCTTTTACCATTAAACATGGTTTTTATCATTTATATTAGCTCCGACCCGTATTATTTCGCGTCGGGAACCATATCTTGAATATTATCCTTATTGTATTCGAAACTTATAGGATGAACATTTATTTTACTAAAAGGTGTAAGTTTCACTTACCATGCATCCGGTTATGTGCTTTTTCCGCGTACTCGATCCGTTTGACTCGCTTCTTTCCCAAGTCTTCATCTAGCTTGTCTAGAGTCAAACTATCATCATCACAATTCGTAAGACGGTTAGATTAGCCATAATCGTTTACGACTATTCCATCCTACGGGTTTTATGTCGAATTTATCATTCGACCATATCAAAATTATCATTCGATCTAATCATTGGTCGGTTTGACTTTTTAAAAGTCAATTGACTTATCAACATATTCAAATGCACATTTGGTTCATTGAACTCACTTAGGCATATTTCATCCGAACTCTTAACGAAATCAAATTTTACACACAACCAAGTAGACCGCGATTTCATTCAGACATTTCATATCACTAAAAAATGGGCTGTTTTTGGTGACTTGTTTAACCTGTTTACAAGTCTTCAAAAATTATGATTTTTTAATGTGGCGTACCTCTCGGAGGGTTAGACCTTGTGTTAAAATTTCAAGATCTAACTCTTTGCCAAAAATTCGTAAAAATTCATTTACTAAGCTGCAATCAGATTCGTCACTTCTGACTGCAGCTTATGGAAAAATTCATTAAAAATTCCTTGTTTATCCGATTGACGAAATTCCAAATGGCGATTCTTTTAATCATTTAAAAATTTCTACAGTAAGAATTTGAGATCATAACTCAATTCCTAAATTGAGTTATGACATTCGTAATGGGCTGCAAATTCTACCAGAAAACGCAGCTTGAACCTTTGATATAGAAAAATTCATAAAACGCTCAATTTTCGTCAAAAAAATGTGATTCCAGTGGAGTTTTAAAGATATTTCCTGGAATTACATTTTAGACTCAATAAACACACGTTTTTGTCACGTTTTGTTCAGGTTACAGCCAGTACAAGTTGGCTGTAAATTCTGATCAGGAGCTATTTGCATTCTGCTTTCAATTTAAGCATGTTCTTGACATCATAACACTAATTTTTAGCAATCAGAACCCTAAAAACATCTCATACATGAATTTAGCATCAACAAAAATCTGAATTTACTTGAGCTAGGCATGATTTCAATATATTCTTGTCTAGGGTTTACTCCTAAACACTATTTCACTTCAATATCATCCATACCACAATCATGCAACATAAATTTCGAATTTCTTATGCACATCAAGAATTCTCAACTTCATAAATATAAAAAATTCGACATACCTTACGATCCCCTTAGCTTGGTGATCACGATTTTAGTTAAGGCCCTAATTTCTTTGCTCGATTTCTCCTTGATTTTGCTGGATTTCATGAGCTTTAGGGTTTTGAAAGAACCCCCTGGTTCTTCTGATCGTTCCTGCGCACACACATACACACTTACCAAGTGTGTGTTGTGTTTTATTTTTAGTTTTAATAAATAAGTTTCCTCCATTTGGCACTATTAGCCCCTCATGTTTTGTTTTTATAAAAGGTTTAACTATTTCTAGTTTCCTTTATTGTTCTAACAACACATAACTAACTAGGTTAATATTCCTAGTCACTTAGTGGGTTCGGGAAGTCATAACCCGTTTTATTTTAAGTCCCGTTAACTCGAGCCTTCTATATACTTTGTTTTCTCAAAGTATTTATCTTCCTTTTTAATTAACATCAACTTTATTTATTTAAATCCTAATATTTACCGGGTTAATTTTTACCACTAACGGTATTTTACCCGTCTTTATTATTAACGTGGTTTGATTACCAAACCCGTTTTGGGGGTGTTACAGTTGGTGAATTTTGAAGATGTGTTCTTAGAATTGGATTTTTGGATGAATTATTAATGTGTTCTTGCTAAGATGAGTGAACTGATGAATGAGTAACTGTTGAATGATGATAATGTTGATGAATATAATAAAAGCAAGGGTTATTTTGTAATTTCACATGGGCTTAACGGAGAAAACTAACCCATCCACTCCAGGGACTATCCGAGGAACAAACTGTCAAACCACAGGGAGCACAGGTGTAATTTCCAAAAGTTGGGGACTAAGGGTGAAATTTTACCAAACCACAGGGATTATCCGTGCATTTTACTCTATAAAAAAGTTATGAACGTTTAAAAAATGGGGGTGGAATATGCATGTGCCTTGCATGTGGAGAGAGAAAATCTATAAATAGGATTTTCCCAAGATACCCTTGCACTCCTCCTTTCTCCTACACTTTGATCTTAACCATTGATTTGAAAAATGAATGGTTAAGATTCTTTCTCATCCTACTTAGGCAAAATAAACTTTTTATTTGATCTTATCCCCTCTTACTATAACCTAGATGATTTTGTCTTATAAATATACATAATACCTCATCATCTTCAACCAATTCAAAATTCATATATCATTGAAGATTTTAATTGTTTTTTACGTTATCTATCAAACAACAAGATGAACTCTTGGGTATTTGTATGTTATTATCAACTTTATTTCTGTATTATATGTTTTGTATTAATTTTCTTTGTGTATAGAGATTTTACCGAGGAATTATCACAATTGGGTAGCTGTCTAGCTGATCACAAGCTAGCTCCTGACGGTATGGTTCGAATCATTACGATGGATGGAAAGTTTTTTACTGTCAAAATTAGGAGAGCAGGTTCTTCATACTTTTTCCACGACGGATTGTTCAATATGATTCAGTCATTAGTATTGCCAAAGGATTCATTGCTTTTATTTTAGTACGAAGGTAGTCTAACTTTTAGATTGATATACTTTTATCAAGATTTGGCACTTGCTCAAGGCGATTTCTTATATTGCTAAACCTTCGAGTTATCTAAACAGAAAGATCATTTGGTAATTATATTATTTGTTTTTTAAGTATGTACTATATTGGTATAGTATTTAACAAATTATATAAAACTTTCTTTAATATGAAATACTTTTTTTCTTGCAGCTTATCGATAGATTTTTTTTGTACATCATAAGATGAAGAACATAATACATACGAAACATGTTACTATAACTGCTTTTCCTAACCATATATGGCAAGTTGTTATGGAAAAACATGGTGAAAATTTTTATATGACTATCGGATGGAATCGCATCATAGAAGACATGAAAATTCAAGATAAACACTTTATTGTCTTCGACATGATTTCCGAGTCAAAGTTTGATATTATGCTTTTTAAAGGGACCGAAGCTTTGGTCCGTATCCCTGAACGACGTCTTCCACGTGTTAAAGAAGAAGTTAATGAGGAAGTTGCCGCTTAATTTATTTAATATTCTTTAAGCTATGATATAACAAACAAGAAAGCAACTTTGTTTTTTCTCAGTATTACATTTTATAACTGTTTAATTTTACAAACGTTGTTATCATTTATTAATCTACCTTATTCATTATGCAATTTTCATTTATTAATATATATGTATATTTATTTTTTTAGATAAAAAGATTCACAACCCGTGAGTATTCATGGTTAAACCTAGTATAATACGAAACTAATAATATTAATTGAAGGAACCTATCATTTTCCCGCTAAAACGAAACCTGAGAGGCCCTAATATACTGACATTTGGCTCACACTTATTTTCATTTATTATATATAATAGAAAATAGATAATAGATTTATGACAAACAATTTTATTATTTAACTAAATTAATACATACACGAGAGTATAACCTACTTAAGTAATAAAATAACATATTTGTTTCATATTCGTGTCATATAAACAAAAGTAACAAACTTAAATTACTTAATCATATATAGTTACTTTTCATCATTTGAAAGCACAATTCTGACAATAGTCAATTTATATATCACTTAACAACCCCTTTATTTAACTAACCAAACACATAAATTTGTAAATAAAAATGAACTTCAATGGATTGGTAAGGTCTTATTGTAAATGTGGACCAAAGTCTTCAGATTGATGGGCGATATTTCATCTTTGTCTCCAGCCCAAAATGCCTTGGCGATGAGCTCATATGTACGCTCTGATGGGTGAAAAAAGTCCCAAAAGAAGTACTCATTTGGGTTTTTACACATCGTGTAACCAAATATCCCACATTGCCACCCTCCATTTAGGGGCCCATTCCCACAACATGCATCATTTATATTGGTAAAACCTAAAGCATTTTTTTCAAAGAAAAGCAAAATTGTTATCAGATAAACACATATAGTGAACAATGAACTATGTTTAATAAGAAAATACAAGCAAGGAGAAGTACCATATTCTTTTGCATTGTCACGATACTTTTGTCCAGTGACATACACTGCTGCGTATAGACCGATTGCGCCAGGATACCTGCTAGGTATGCTATATACAAAACGTTTCAAGCCAGCATTAAAATATACAGCCATCTCGTCCATCTTATCAAGGCATCGATCAGTAGGTGTACCACGTATGAGGACTCTTCCAGGAATGCACCCTATCGGGCCCAATGAGAAAAGAACAATCCTACGACCTCCACACATGTAGATTTTGGTTGTGAAGCGGTCCACTTCTTTCAACATGGCATCTACATAGGTTTCCATCGTCATATTCGACGCCCCGGGCAATAGGAAATAGGAAAACACGTCATTTCCGCCGGATACAAGGAAAAATAAAGATTCATTAATTTGTTTTAAGTGTATATGTTGATGAGTAGAGTTTTCCAAATGTGGAGGTTTTGCTAGTAGGGCTTCAAATTGTTGTAGTTGGACTTGGATAGATGTCACCCCCTTGTAATCAAACATGGTACAAAACAAAATGAATGAAGAAAGAATAGTTCCAAGTAATTTACAACATGGCACCATTGACTTCCATAAATGATAACTAATCCTCCATGTGTATATGGTTAAAACTTAAAACTCAATAGGTTTAATATTATGCTGATAACTTCATAGTCTTTTGGGTTTGTAAAATGCCAAAATGGTCCCTGAGTTTAGGTCACTTTAGCCACTTTAGTCCAAAAATGATAATTTTTATATCTCGGTACCTGAAGGTTCATTTTTGTTGTCATTTCCATCCAATTGGCAAAATGGGTTATAAATTTCCGCCTTTTTGTCGTTTTTCTCATTTAAATGATATTGCTGATGGAGTTCAGGTATAAATTGATGATTATACCCTCCATTCAAATGAGAAAAAATGATAAAAAAGAGATTAACAGAAATTTCTAACCCAGTTTGACAATTGGATGAAAATAGCAACAAAAATGAAAACTCAGGGACCCATATACAAAAAGTTTCATTTTTGGACTGAAGTGGCAAAAAGTAACCTAAACTCAAGGACCATTTTGGCATTTTACTCTTTCATAAATAACCTTTATTATTAAATGTAACACCCCAAAAACGGGTTTGGTCATTAAACCAAGTTCATTGGGATGAGCGGATAAAATATCGTTATTGGCAAAAGTTAACCCGAAAAACATTAGGATTTAATTAAATAAACTAAATCTTAAATAAAGGGTGAGCAAATACTTTTAGTATATAAAGTTAACAAAAGGCTCGGGCTATCGGGACATAATTTAAGTCAGGTCGTAGCATCCCCAAACTTAGCAAATATAATTACCATGCTTGTTTTATAAAAATTGGCATGAGGTACATAATTAGGAATATTAACCTAGTTAACGTTGATGGTTGTTGGGGTGATTCATAAACAAACCGAATACAACTAAACCATAGGGTCTAAAAGGGGTATGAACAAAAGATATGGGTACTTAAAAGATAAAAACACAAAACACACACACACACACACACACGAGAGAGAGAGAGAGAGAGAGAGTGTGTGTGTGTGTCGTGAGTTAGAAAGGGAGAGAAGGGAAGAACCTTTACAACCTTCAAGCACAAAACCTAGAAATCAAGGGTGAAATTAAGTGGATTTTGATTGCATGTTGAAGGTTTTAGCTCTCTAACATCATCTAAACAAATGTATGTGAACAATTAAGTGATTTGATTAAGTGTTCATGCATGACTTGAAATGTGTTTAGATGATATTATGAAATTTATGATGTTGTAATGTTCATAAACAACATACTTGCTTGTATGGGTGAAATACATAAACAATTTTGTGATTTGATTAAGTGTTAATACATGACTTGAAATGGGTTTACATGATATGATGAAATTAATGTTATATTGATGTTAAAAGGTATTTGAAATCATCTATACATGAATGTTTGAAGTCTTTGACTAAGTTAGATTTTTTTAGTAAATTCCATACATATGATGAAATGGGTTATTTCATAATGATGAAACAATCCCAAATTCTTGTATAATAGTTGATGAATTAGCATGTGATAATTAAAAGTTTATATTGACTTGATGTTCATAAGTATATAAACTTGCTAAATTGAATGAATTGTTTTGGTTGAGAAATTTAGTTAAAAATATGGCCTAAAAATGACACCTACCAAGTATATGATAAAATGCCTATATGAGTTTTATTCAACTTGTTAGTGCATATAAATGTCAATTGGCAGTTTGACTTTTAAAAGTTAAACTGACCTATAAAAAGGAACGGATAAGAAAAATGTTATAGAGGTCCATAAGATGGATGGTTATGGTATATGATAACTAATCTAACCATCTTGTGGATATTGTATTCTAGTTTGACTCTTGACAAGCTAAGTGGAAGCTTGGAAAGGAATGGGTCAAATGGGTCGAGACGCGAGAAAGCATGATCGGACGCAAAGTAAGTAAAACATACACCTCCTAGATTAGAAGCTTTGTTTTTAAATGAAAAGTAGACAGTTAAAATCAATGATTTGTTAAAATCAATGATTTGTTAAAATCAATGATTTGTTAAAATCAATGATTTGTTAAAATCAAGACCCTATGGTGTAAACCATAATGGGTCGAATGAACCAAATGACGAGTAATCACATTTAGGTGATTAAAGATTTTTTTTTTAATTTAACCCTATGGTGTAAACCATAATGGGCCAAACGAGCAAAATGGCGAGTAATCACATTTAGGTGATTAAAATAATGAATTTTGAAAAAAATGACTTTCTGACGCGAGCCAAATGGGTCGAACAAGTGAAAATGAGTTTTTGGTGATAAACCAATAAACTTTCGAAATATGACTTTCTAACACGAACCAAACGGGTCAAGCGAGTAAAAATGATTTTTTTTGTGATAAATACTTGCTGACGTGAACCAAATGGGTCATTCAAGTAAATAGTAAAGTTTTGATGATAAACACTTGCTGACGCGAACTAAACGGGTCAAACAAGTAAAAAATGAGTTTTAAGGATAAACACCTGCTTACGCGAACCATACGGGTCAAATGGTGATGATGTCACCATTTACGCGTAGTATTTAACGCTAGTTATTGTTAAGTGTCATACTCATAGGTAAGCTTATTATACGGGCAAGTATTGCCATAACTAGTGGAAGAATTTGCAAGGAATTGAAAACAGGTCATGGTTGTGAGTTGCGTCAGGTATGTAAAATGGGTTATGCTCTCGGTAAGGGCTTATGATCAAACTAGAGTCAGTCGAATCAAGGGAGGACACTAGACCACTCAAAGTGAGCTAGGTCTTGTATTTCGGATGCAACGGCTATTAGAGTCACACATATGTCCACAATGTAAATATTTGACTAGAATGCCCCAGGATGATAAATCAAGCAAATTACCTTTAAGAGTATAGTAAAAATAAATAAAACACTAAGTCTTATATTTGGGTTGATCCTTCCGGTAACATAAAAGTGGGAGGCGCAAGGCTTTTTTTGGCTTAAAGCCTCCTAACGTGTCGTTTTACGTAAAATGCTATACTGGAAGATAATAACGAGATGTTAAGGTTTGCCTAGTGTAACAAACCATAATTAAAGTTTTAGTTGGTAGAAATGTTGAAAATATTGATAAGAAAATAGGAGGCATGATTTAGAATTCGAAATGCCTCTAACGGGTCGATCAGGTAAATAACTACAAACCAAACGAATGATTTAAAAAGCTAAAGGATCCGGGTTTGGGTCATGGGTTTGAACCTATAATCTATACTATATTATAATGCATGAGAGAGAGGCATTTTAAGATACCAAAAAAATAACAACTTTTTCTCTCTTAATTTATAAATACACCTCTAAAATGAGGGTAAATGCGTCTTTTAAACGATAATTATAATTTATCCCGCGATTTATTACACTTAAATCCCTAAGTTTTAACATAATTATAGGTAATTAGTTACACTTTTCTCCCTCCACAACAAACTTATAATTCTTTTAAGTATTCTTATCATATCTTATAAACTATAATGTTTTAAAAATCCAAAAGTACTATGACAACCTGCTCATTTTTGTCGACGTTTCGATAGTTGTATTGGTCAGTATTGACTTGTGGTTTAAAAGGTACAAGTAGATGATGCCTTAGTGTACAAGTGATTAAAGCCCAACGTACCCTCATTTAACCAAAATTAACTAAACCGAACCATTCATATTTTCATATATTTCTAGCTTTTATACCTTTAGTTCATGTATTTCATATTTATACCCTCATTTTATGTATTTATACATCCATTTCATGTACCTATACATCCATTTAATGTATTTATACCTAAATTTCATGTATTTCTAATCAATTATTTTTTGCCCAAGTTTGGTTTTGGCTATTAACCGAAATTAAATAAATCAAACAAAAATCGTCAATCTAACTGAATAAACCAAACCGATTAACTGAAAATGGATTAGTTAATAAAATAGACCAATCGATAACCTCGATTTCAGTTGAGGATAATAATCTAACCAACCGAACAATGCACACCGTGGCAATGTCTGTGTTTCCCCTCGTATTGTGCATGCACCTATTGGTTATTAACCAAGGGGAAGGTTCATTTGAGAAGAAATTTAGTGTGAGAAGAAAAAGAAGAAAAGACATAATGGTAAAACATTAAATAGTTTATAACTCCTCCTATTAATTATGTTATCTCTAATTAATAAAGCAAAAAATATTTTATTCTACACATTTCAAAATTTATCCTACATGTATCTTACACTTACCGAAATTTACCCTACGCATATTTAAATTTATCATACACATTTAAGAATTTATCCTACACATATACTAAAATTTATCCTACATATGTCGAAAATTGTCCTTCACCCTAAATTATTTTATCTTGAAAGTGTATATTTAAAAGTGAGTTACAAGTTTAATTAGTTAGCTAATTAATTATAATTAAAAATTTACCTATATACCCTTATTAATAACATTAAATACACATATTAAATTAAGTAAAATAGAGCATTTCTATTGGTTTAAAATTTATTCTTTTTATTCTTACAAATTTTTTCTTCTCATTTGAACCCTCCACTATTAACTAAAACCAATTATCGGTGAGCAATAACTAAATCGTTTACCTAAACCAAACTGAAAATAGACGAAACCGAACCAAAATCAACAAAAAACTGAATTAACTAAAAACCGGTTATCAAATTTTTTGTACTCTCGTTAACCAAAATTAGCTGAACCGAACCAAATCATTCATATTTTCACATATTTCTACCTTTTATACCTCCAGTTCAAATATTTCATATTTTATATCTCCATTTCATATATTTTTACTTTCATTTCATGTATTTATACCTTAATTTCATATGTTTTAAGCAAAAGTTTTAGCCCAACTTTGGATTTTGCTATTAACTGAAATTAAATGAACCAAATTGAAAACTATCAATCTAACTGAATAAACCAAAGTGGTTAACCGAAAACTGATTGGTTAATAAAATAGACTAACCGATGACTTTGGTTTCGGCTTCGGTTGAGGATACTAACCGAACTGACCGAACCATGCACTGCACAATGTAATGGATTACTTGATTACTTCGCGTTTGATATATATCTATCTCAATAATGCTACAATAAATATTATATAAATAAGAAAACTACCAAAAACGAATATGGCAATAACATTTGCCGCTCCCACCGCATCGCGTGGGCATCCTGCTAGTTATAGAATATATATATATAAAGAGAGGAAGGTTAACGTACATTACGGCTTAACGTACATCACGTACGACAGGTAATTACACACGTTCATTTTAAAATCACGCACGTTATAACTCAAAAATCCAAAATCACGTATGTTGAAACACAATAATCACGCATATTGAAAACATTAATCACGCATGTTATAGAACAAATCACGCACGTTGTTGTACGTGAAGTACGTTAAGCCGTAATGTACGATATACTTTTTCTATATATATATAAACGTTCACCATCACCATCTTCAAAAATACAATCAGATCTTAAACAGGCTAATCTGCCGCCCACCCCCGGAGTTTATGAACTCGCCGCCGACCCCCGATGAACTCGCCGCCGGCATCACCCACCCTGGTTTCTCTCTCTCTCACACAGTCGTTAACCACCATGTTTCTCCGGCACAAGCGCTGCCGCTCACGGCGGTGGTGAGCAGAAGCAACAAATGGGCAACCAGGTGGTGGCTGGTGGGTAGAGGTGGTGCCGATGGTGCTGACTCAAAAATCCTCTTCATCCGGTATACAACCGGTGGTGGGTAGAGGTGATGTTCTTACTCCGACTGCAACAACAGAGAAATAAACAGAGAATGAGAGAGACCGAGGAGAGAGAAAGTTTCAGAAAGTGAAAGATGCCACCGCCGGCGGCGGCTCTAGTGATGTTCTTACCCAGGCCGTTTTTTCCGATGATGCGTAGATGATGTTTTATTTTAATATGTGTATTAATAACTGTCATTCTTTACTTTAAACCTCCTTTTTTACTCTCTCTGTGAATTTTTCCGGTGACCTGAGGCATCTCCGGTGCCGATTGGTCACTGAAAGCAGGGGGTGGTTTGTACCTTCTGTTTAATTTTTGATCTCCTTTTTTTGTATATTTTTTATAGTTTGGGTTGAAGTTAAAGATATGGGGATTAAGTTGGCAGTGAAAGGTCGAAAATTTTCTTCCGACAATTTGATGACGATGGCGTTGCAAGGACGGTGGAGGGTAGGTTTTTGACCTGCAACCCCACTTTGCAGCCATGATTTCTGGAAAGTTTTGAGCCAACCCTTGTTTTTTTTTCAAGATCCGCACATGCTTTTGATTGTTGTTGTTGGTGTTTATATTTTTTTTCCAATCGATGATGATAAGTTCAATGTATTTGAGACCCCTACTGAGTCGTGATTTTTGGGTGAGTAGAAAAAAAATTTATAAAAAAAATGTTTTTTTACATCCGTAAAAAAAATTTCTAAATTTTTTTTTTGTAAAAAATAAATTCGTTTTGTTGTTAATTTTTTTTTGTTTTCTGTAAAAAAGTTTAAAACCGTAAAAAATTGTTTTTTTGTAAAAAATATGTTTTTTTGTAAAAAATATGTTTTTTTGTAAAAAAGTTTAAACCCGTAAAAAATTTTCTCGTAAAAAAAGTTTAAAACTGTAAAATTCTAACGTAAAACGTAAAAATTTTAACGTAAAACTATTTTCGTGTAAAAACATAATACGTAAAACTTTTTTATGTAAATTGTAAAAACGTACAACGTAAAACGTAAACTTTTTAACGCAAACGTAAAACGTAAACTTTTTAACGCAAACGTAAACTTTTTAATGCAAAACGTAAAAGTAAACTTTTATGTAAAAACTTTTTAACATAAAATACGTAAAAACGACGCGTAAAAAACAGGTCACAAAAACGGCACGAAAAAACGGAGCGTAAAAACAGGGCGTAAAACGGGCCGTAAAAAAAACGCGCGTAAAAAACGGGGCGTAAAAACGGCTCTTAAAAACATTTTCTTTTAACAAATCTTAGAAAAAGTTATCAAAAAATCTGATTTCAAAATATTATTTAATAAAAAAATCTGATTTTTAATAAAAAATAATTAATGCAATATGACAAAAAAGGTAATAAAAATAATATATATATAATAAGACAAAAAAACAAATTTACTTAAATACCCTTTAACAAAAAAAATATTAAAAACATAATAAGACAAAAAGAATTTTATAATAGTTTTTATTACTTTTAATCCCATCCATCTATCTTGAAGATCTAATGGTTAGAAATTGGTTCTCTTAACTGGGGGTGGTTTTCATTTTAGCGGCCCACTATATATATATATATATATATATATATATATATATATATATATATATATATATATAGGAGTTGGCTAGAAAGTCCAAATTTCCTAAAAAGTGTAAAAAGTCATAAAACACCATAATGTCAACCATAAAACACACAAAAAACCCACAAATAATATGATGAAGATTACTAAAACATCATGTATGTGGGTTTTGTGTTGTGTTTTAGATGTTAAGGCTCTGATCATGGAATGACAAATATTATTGTGTTTTATGTTGTTTAGCATTTTTTGTTTTATATTCATAGTTCTACGATTGTGTGTTTTAAGTTTTTATGGACTATTAGAGTTTGAATATGGTGTTTTAGTAATATTCATTCTATTATTTGTGAGTTTTAGGTGTGTTTTATGCCTGAAATTATTGTGTTTTATGACTTTTTACACTTTTTAGGAAAAACACACTTTCCGTAGGATCCCCACTCATATATATATATAGAGAGAGAGAGAGTGGGGATCCTGCGGAAAGTGTGTTTTTCCTAGAAAGTCTAGGAAGCGATCTGGGCCATTCAATGGGTGTGTTTAATGGTTGAGATCATCTTGGTGGCATTTTGGTAATATGTGTTTCTTAAAAATAGGATTATTTAAATAATCAGGGGTAGATATGTCATTTAGCTTGTTTTAAATATGGAAATAACTGTCATTCCATAAACCACCCAACATTTCTTACGATTTCTCTCTCTCTCTCTCTCTCTCTCTCCCTATCTCTCGTCTCTCTCTCTCTTCCTTCTATCCTTAATGAAGAAACACAACATCAAGAAAACACATCGTGACAAATGTCACCCATCGTAACAGCATGAATGGTAAAACACAGCGTCAAGAAATCCTCCAGCATTACCAGCATGAATGCTAAAACACAACGGTATTAAACTGTTGGCTGTTAAAACACAATGGCAAGAAATCCTCCAGCATTACCAGCATGGATGGTAAAACACGGCGTCAAGAAATCCTCCAGCATTACCAGCATGAATGCTAAAACACAACGGTATTAATCTGCTTGCTGTTAAAACACATTGTCAAGAAATCATCCAGCATTACCAGCATGGATGGTAAAACTCAGCATCAAGAAATCCTCCAGCATTACCAACATGAATGCTAAAACACAACTGTATTAATCTGCTTGCTGTTAAAACACAATGTCAAGAAATCCTCCAGCATTACCAGCATGGATGGTAAAACACAGCGTCAAGAAATCCTCCAGCATTACCAACATGAATGCTAAAACACAACTGTATTAATATGCTTGCTGTTAAAACACAATGTCAAGAAATCCACCAGCATTACCAGCATGAATGGTAAAACACATCGTCAAGAAATCCTCCAGCATTACCAGCATGAATGCTAAAACACAACGGTATTAATATGCTTGCTGTTAAACACAATGTCAAGAAATCATCCAGCGTTACCAAACATCATTCATATTATGGGATCTATAAAAACATTGACTTTAACCCTCTAACTGTTAAAACACAGTACCAAGAACATGCTGATAGATTCCAGATAAAGTTTAATGATCAGCGATGAATCTTGTGAGCAAGAAAACGAAGGAATGATTGATATTTACGTGAGATCAGAATTCGAAAACAAAAAATTCCGAAAATTATGGAGGAAATCGGTTTCATTCGTGTACATGGATAGTTAGTTATTGAAGATAATTTCCTAAAATAAAAATAGATTGTGAAAGTACATAATTGCCCTTCTAGTTAAAATCCTTCTATGCCACGTGTCGCATTCTGATTGTTTCCCTAGACTTTCTAGGAAAAATCCACTTTCTATATATATATATATGGTAGGGTTCTAGAGTGAACACTAGGTTGAGAGTGAACTGTGTGAACTAATCTGGGCCATTCGATTATACCATCTAGAGATTTTTATATAATGACAAGATTGTAATTATAATTTTGTAACTTCCCTTTAAAATAATTGATAAAAGGGTATTTGTGTCTGTTGTAAATTGCATTTATTAAAGAATAAAATCAAAATCCCTAAAATCTCGCTAGTTTCCGTACATACAAGATACACAGCTATCAGTGTATACACATGTGTACGGTCTCGCTAGTATCAGCTTATACAAGATACACAGACGTTAGTATATACACATGTGTACAGTGTCGCTAACTATCAGTTTATACAAGATACACAGTTTTAGTTTATACACATGTGTACAGTCTTTTATACATCTGTGTATTATATTTAGAAATTGTTACATATGTGTATATTAACAACATATAGTATTTTATGTATGAACACGAGTAGATTCATATAAGAATATGAAATTAATGAAAACGAAACATATCACAGGTAGGCAAAAATAAATAACTTCATCACATATTCAAAAAAAGGTTAATGCCCAAAAATAATTACAATTTCAATCTCAGAGAAATTTTTTAATATTTATTGAAAATTATAAAAAGTTAAAAACAATATATTATGATATCTATATATACGAATAATAAAATAAAAAATATATTAAAGTCAAAATCAATCTTACCCTTTTAATCTAAAAAATGATCAAGGGTTAAGATTAGTTCACTCAGTTCACTCTCAAGAAGTTGTTCACTCTTGAACCTAATCCTATATATATATATATAGGAAGATGATTAGGAGAGAATGCCTTAAAGTGTGAGAACGGTGAGAACGATTCTCAGCCACAAGATCTTAGTGGTTTGTGTCTGAGATTGATGCGGTGACATTTTTGTAAATAATAGGGGACTTGAACTACCAGAAGGGGTAAAATAGGAAGATCCAAACAAAGGTGCACATGCAAATCACATGTCATTTTCCCCCATCATATTTAAACGACAATAACTTTTTTATACGTGATTATTTGTCGAAAAAAATTACACCATAAAACTCAGCGTTTTTTATCTTTCCAACGAGTATACTATTGATATACTTTTCGAAAAAAAATAACTGGGTTTTATGGAGTTTTTTTGAACTGTGTGTTTTATGGCGTTTTAGATTATGTATTTCCATAGGGTTTTTTTTTAAACTAGGTGTTTTTTTTGGCGTTTTAACTAGGTATTTTCATGGCGTTTTTGTGAACTGAGTGTTTTATGGCGTTTTCAACTGAGTTTTTTCATGGCGTTTTTCTGAACTAGGTGTTTTATGGCGTTTTTAACTGGGTATTTTCATGGCGTTTTTCTGAATTTGGTGTTTTATGGCGTTTTATTTGAACACCCAGTTCACGTGAGTGGGTTATTTGACAATATTACCCCTTAGTGTAATTTAGCATCAATGTCACATGTCACCACCAAAATCGTTCTCAACGTTCTCACACTTTTCACCGTTCTCTCTAAATCCTGACCCTATATATATATATATATATATATATATATATATATATATATATATATATAGAAACGGGATCATGAGAAAACGCCCTAAAGTGTGAGAACGGATGCTTGTCGAACACGTGACGCCCGATATAATCACAGCGGAGGGGCTTTTTTGTCTTTTTATCTTCCTTTTTTCCAATTCGTGTGTCATAATACTGCTTCATTTTTGGCGTCTAGGATTTTCTTGGCGTTTAGTTAGATTCAATAACTACCTGGCGTTTTACTGGTCTTTTTTTAAATATGTCTCGTTGAATTAATTGTTTTTGTGTCACATAGATAATATTTTTGGCGTTTATAACGTTCCCAAATTCATTAAAATTAATTAATAATTCTAAAATCTTGGTGTCCATGGTGTTACCAAATTTATTATATACCTTTAATAATTCAAACTTTACAATTTTATTGGCGTTTTTTGTAGATTTTACAAGTTGAATTAATCCCATATATGTTTTAAAGGTATTTTTTTGGCGTTCATGACGTTTTTAATAATTCATTATAAGTCATTAATAATTCAAAAGATTACAATAAGACGAAATCAAAACAAACTAATAGTCTTCTATGTATGGGATTACATCAGAGATGTACCCATCGCTTTGTTCATCACTTTCTTCAGATTCATCATCATCATATTGTGCATTGGCGTATAACACCATTATCTCGTCTCGTTTTTGCTGCAACCTATACTTAAATATCATGACAACCCTGGATCTTGCATCGTTCGAAGGTGCTAAATCACAGAGTTGTTCAAGAAGATGTAGTCTCTCTGTCTTTAGCATCTCGTCCATCAGCAATGAATATTCCACCCCGTGTCGATAAGTCACTTTAACCGTTCTTGCTTGTTCATCCAACCCCCAACTGCTAACTGTTGGTAGACCAGTATCGTCAATATCATCATCATCATCATCTGCTGGAAATTTTCTCTTCAATCTTCTTATTACCTTTCAAGTCCTTTCACAATCATCGGCCATTGGAATCCCAAGGGCCAGAATATCCCTCAGAACGGCTTCATCCATACTAAGTATCGCCTTGATTGTCTTGACCTTCACCCTTCTCCTATTAGAGAACTTTAGGATGAAATGTCACTCCGACCTCTCAAACCTCCATGCAATAACCTGAGCCATTTTTTTAAGTTGTATGTCGTTTTAGACAATGTGTGGCGTGTTAGAGAATGCGTGGAGTGTTAAGTTTTGTTTATCTATTCTACTTATATAATCACTTTTTTTGCCTCCAATAGGATGCAGTCCTATAATGTGACACGTAATTATGATGTTTTGAAAAGATAAATAAATTCAAGTACCCATGGTGTGGTTTTTAATATAATAAAAGTTAGTAATAAAGTTTCTGTCGTTTCAGTTTACTGTTTGTAGTAATTGTTTGTTCAGCTTCATCTGTTAAGGCTGTATCACGTCCCATCTTTTAGATTTTGGCGTTTTGTATTTTTAATGGCGTTTAGATAAAGATGGCACATTGTTCTATTCTCTTGCACATTGTTTTCTACATTTTTTTTTCAGTTTTTAATAATACTTGTCTAAAGTAATTTTATTATAGTTTTTGTAGTTTGGCGTTTGTGGCATCTTGGCGTTTTACAAGCATTTTTTTAGATAAATAATGTATTTTTTTAACGGAAAATTAGATAACAAACCACAGAAAAAAATAGAAGCAAAAAAAGTAAACCGTATCCAATCTCTCTCCCAAATCTTCACTGTCATCATTTTCTTTCTTATTTTGAAACTACAAGAAATGTCACAAATATATGGCGTTTTGGTTTTGGCGTGGTTTTTTGTTGTTCGTGTGTTGAAGTGGCTTTGTGGATGTTGGAGACATTGATCGACGCCGTGCGGGTGTATGTTATTTGCTCATAATCTCCGTTATCATCATGGAGTCCAAATAGTATTTACACTGGGATCGGTCTCTTCTTCTCATCCAAGCCTTCTTCAAGAACAAAGAACACAAAATGACATATAACTGTCATCAGTCTCTTTTTCTTAAAGATTTGTCCATCTCATGCAGCAAAATCTTACTAAGTTAATCCCCTCACCTAACAATCCATTCAGTTAAACTTCACGCAGAACAATACTGAATACCCAAGAAACAATGTTTGCCGTCTTTGATTTTTTTTAACTTTTTGGCGTGTTACAGTGAGTGGTATTTAGAAACCATGGCATTTGTTTTTTGGTGTGATCAATGGAAGGTGCTAAGACATTTCTTTTTATAGGATGTCTTTGGCGCGTAGTTTAGGCGGGATATTATTATAATAAATGCAATTAATAAAGTATCCATCATTTTAGTTACTGTTTGTAATTACTGTTTTGCTCAGCCTTATCTGTTACATCTGTAACATGTCCCATCTTTCAAATTTGGCGCTTTATATTTAATGGCGTTTTATAGGCCAAGATGATAAAATACACTAAGTAAAACACAGAAAAAACTACGCTGGAAAAATGTTTTTTATTATTTGGCGTTTTGTATTTAGTTGGCGTTTTATATTTAATGGTGTTTTATGTAAGAAACGATGTTTACCCTTTTTACCCTTAATGAAGCACGTTCCAAGTAATAAAATTGATGTTATTTACGTAAACGCTACCGCGCCAATCTAGTCCATAGATTGTTTTGATCTGATGATTCATAAGCGTTCTCACTGTTCTCACATTTTTCACCGTTATCCCTAAATCATGACTATATATATATAGGGGCAGTTAACGTACAATTGGGCTTAACGTACATTGCGTACGCGAGACATTATCAACATGCGAATTGGGTTTATAACATGCGATTTCATTTCCCTTTATCACGTGAGATTTCAAAAAAACAAGGCTTGTACATGCGATTTTAGCCCTATTTTTGTACATGTGATTTCCAGGTTTCTATAAACATGCGATTTTATTTTTGTTGTATCATAATGTGCGATTTCGCCATCGCGTACGCAATGTACGCTAAGGCATATTGTACGATATACTTTATATATATAAATATAAACCCTTGATGAGAGAATGTGGACTTATTGAGTTAAAGGGAATAAATCCCATTTTTATGCCCAAAAATACGATTTTTCATATGTAGCCGCCGTAGGCTTATGGCGCTGAAGTAGTCCTATGGCCATCCTGATTCCGCCATACGGCTAAAAACACCTTTACGGTGCCTGGACACTGTTTTATGACAGTGGCTTACGGCAGCAAGAATCGTTTTCTTTATTGTTCTAAGCATGTTGATCGTTAATGTAACACCCCGAAAATATAAACCTATTATTATAAATTCAATGTTGGCAATAAACAAAATAAACTAACTAGGAATAAAAATAACCTAGTTAGTTAGAAGTCTTGTAGTAATATGGGAGTTGATTAAAAAGACCTAACATAAAACTTGACAAATAGTTGAGGGGCCAAAGGTGTCAAGAATTGAACTAGTTTTATTAAAACAAAAATTAAAATCCCAAACACACACTTGTGTGTGTGTCTGGATCGATCAAAACACAGGGGGGCGACTAAACTCTCCTTCAAAACCCTAGTTCATACAAACTGATCAAATTGAAGGCTCAAATCAGTCCCAAAACAATAACCAAGCATAAATTAGTGATCACCTCAGTAAAGGGATCATAAGGTATGTAAAATTTCACCATTTGGTTCCATCCTAAATTCTGGATGAACACATAAGATTCGAAATTTGTGCTTGCATGATCATTGTTTGGATGAAATAGGAATAAAATCATGTCTAGGGTTAAACCCTAGTCATTAGCATGTTGAATTTTGATCATCCTTATGAAATTCATGATCACCAATATAGGTGTTTAGTGGGTTTTGTAGAAATATGTTAAACACTAGGATTATGATTGTCACTCTAGTGTCTTATGAGCTCTATGAAGTAAATCCAGAATGTTGATATGAAAATTAGACATGAACTTGCCTAATGGATGTTTAATCTTGGCTAAATAGTTAGTCATGAAATTGATTATTAATTGTACGAAATTATGCCCTTTAGGTGTTTGTTGAAATGCCTAAAAGAAAGTTAAATGTTAGAATTTTAAACTAAAATGCATACTTGTATGTTATGGCGAATTATGCGTTATGTGTTATGAAAAGAGTTCTAAACGATTTGTGGTTGAACTCTATAGGCAAGGAAACCGGGACGTCAAACGGACAAGCCAGTGACGATACGCGTTTGAAATGAGCGCTTTGAAGGTATGTAACCTTCGTTTCGTTACATTATCTTGATTTAAATTTTAGTTGTTTGAAATTGTGTTATGAGATATCTAGCATTGGGTAGAAGTGATGATGTTCACTAATTAATTAAACGAGTCAAAGATTGGCTAGGATGTGTTTGGTTGTCATTGAAAATGGTGGATTCCATTAATCAACAAACGGGTCAAACCAATGTTAAGTAGGTAATATGGAAGTGACTTGAACGTCACTTGGCGATTGTGGATCACGAGAGCGTAAAACCATGGAATGGTAATGATACACCAAGAATCACAAGCCTAGGGAATGGCTAAATATGTCTAGAAGTCATAAATTAAAAGTAGTAAAAATATGATGCAAAACCAAGCGGGTCGAATGAATAAAAAGGGGACTCATAGGATTTTGGTCCGTAAACCGAACTTTCGACAATTTAAAAATGATGAACGCGTTGGTATTTAAATTATGGACGCGTAGGAAAAAGAATCACCTAAAACGGACAAATGGATAAAATGTATGAAGGTTTTCGTATTAAAAACGGAAAAACAAGCAAAAACCTGCAGGTAGACCGTAAGCTACGGTTCCTGGACTATAGCCTACGGTTCAGACATTCTGGTTGAAGTATTATAGGTGAACCGTAAGCTACGGTCTGAGAACCGTAGCCTATGGTCGAATTCTAACAAAAATTTTGATTTTGTTTATTTGATGGTTTTGAGCTTTTGGGTCCGTTTAGACGGGTTCTAGGGTCTCATATACTAACGTTTGTGATAAATTTACTATGTAGGTCTGTTTGAACTTGGGATGGTGAAGATCAAGCAACGAATATGAACCGAACACACGTTAAATGAAGCTTCCGCGTTAAATCTTGTTTTGTTTTGATGAAAGTGAATTATGTAAACACTTAGTCCTATATTTTGAATACTTTAAATATGTATGAATGTTACCTTGACAAAGTTTTTGTAAAGTCACATTTTTTTATATAAAATGCGTATTTTAAATGTTATAATCGTGTTATTTAAAGATGGGTCTTACAAGTTGGTAATCACAGCTCAAGGTTGTTAACAAAGTGTGTTCGGTTCAAGCTTGATCAAACATCTGGTAAGAAACAATTATTTTAGTAAGATTTAATTAAAATGTTAGAAAAAAAGTGGAATTTGATTTGATGTGCATGGGAAGAGCTCGTAATGCACTCAAACCCGGAAAGTGCACTAAACAAGAATGGTTTAAGCAAGTTGTAAACTTGGCTAAACCAAAGCGAAAGATGTGAATAATATAAAATGAAATGTTTAATCATTGATGTAAACATTTCAGACTTAAGATGACGGAAAATGGTAACAATGATGCGGTGCCGATAGTCACCGAACAAATGAAAGAGGTGATTGCCAAGGAGGTAGGAAAGACAATCGAGAATAGTCTATTCGGTTTTCTAGACAAGATCCAAAGTACGGTGCTTTCAGTAATTGAAGAACGGATCAAAAGGTTGGAAGATAATACTAACCAAGTGAAGGAAAAGTCTGGAGAACAGAAGGCGTGTTCATACAAAGAGTTCATGGGTTGCAAACCGCCAATTTATAATGGGGAGGTCGATCCGATAATATACCAACGATGGCTAAGCGACATCGAGGGAGTGTTTGAAAGGACCCACTGTGATGTAAGTGATTTCATAGCTAACGGTACGGGTCAGTTAAGGGGCCAAGCCAAGGATTGGTGGGATAACACGAAGAAAGAGATTGGGGTTGAAGCGGAAAAGGCTATGACATGGGATGAGTTTAAGGCACCGTTTCTTAAACATCACAGTCCCAAAGCGGTGATTAACAAAATCAAGGAGGAATTCATCCAACTGAGACAGAGGGGTGAATCAATTGACAAGATCACGGGTATTTTCATAGATAAGCTGAGATTCTGTGATGAGTTAGTGACGACCGAGGAGCAGAAAATATACTACTATTACAACATGCTGAGCACTGAATATCGGGAGTTCATGGCTCCCTCAAAGTATGAGACTCTCACCAAAATCGTTAACACCACCCGGGAATGGGATATTGAATTGAAGAAACAGATAGAGAGGGTGAACGAAGGGTGCAGGATGTAAATCCAAGCCCTACAAAGAAGGCAAGAATAACCGAGTCGGCAAGAAAAATTGATGTGAAAAGCGGGTCGCCAAGTTGTAAAGTGTTCGGGAAAGGGCATAAAGGCGAGTGTCGCTTTAAGGACAAACCGTGTCCCATATGCGGAAAGACAGGGCACACGACTTCACTATGCCCGAGAAAAGTTTATGTTTGCTACAAATGTTACCAACCGGGCCACAAGAAGTCTAAATGCCCGGACTTGGTCGGAAAGAAAGCTAGCAAAGAATCGCCAACAGAAACTCAAAAGGCGAAGGCCAGATCTTTCCAACTAACAGCGGCTGAAGCGAAGATAGAACCCGATGTGGTCTCAGGTATATTCACAATAAACTCAATTCCTGCACGTGTGTTATTTGATACGGGTGCCAATAAATCCTTTATTTCACATGGGTTTATTTGACATCCTTCATTTCTATTAACAAAATTACCTATGCCCTTAGAAGTTGATATAGGAGATAACAAGAGCTTTATCGTATGTGATGTATGTCAAAACTGCAAACTGAGTATCGATGTCGAAGAATACTCAATAGACCTAATCCCGATGTTGATGGGAGAATTCCAAGTGGTTGTCGGGATGGATTGGTTATCCCAACATCATGCAAAGGTCATGTGTTTCTGTAAGGAGATAAAGTTAATGTCTCCGAGCGGAAGGCACGTTACCATCTATCGTGAGAAAGGAGGTAATCCCGTGATATGCTCGATGTTAAAAGCTCACAAGCTTATGAGGCGCGAATGTAGAGCGTTCATGATATACGCAAGTGAACCGGAGAAAGAATCGCCGAGAGTTGGAGATGTACCGGTGGTACGAGACTATGAAGATGTGTTTCCGGAAGATTTACCGGGAATACCACCTGAACGGGAAGTGGAATTCGGAATTGAATGGGTTCCGGGCGCAAAACCCGCAGCTAAGGCGCCGTATCGGCTCGCTCCATCGGAGCTACAAGAATTGATGTCTCAGATTCAAGACTTACTTGACAAGGGGTTCATTAGACCGAGTGTGTCTCCGTGGGGTGCACTGGTACTATTCGTGAAGAAGAAGGATGGGAGTATGCAGATGTGTATCGATTACCGGGAGTTAAATAAACTCACAGTGAAAAATCGATACCCACTTCCAAGAATTGATGATTTATTTGACCAGCTACAAGGCGTGAGTTAGTTCTCTAAAATTGACCTAAGATCGGGGTATCATCAACTAAAGGTCAAAGAAGAAGATGTACCGAAGACAGCCTTTCGTACACGATACGGACATTACGAGTTCCTCGTGATGTCCTTCGGGTTGACAAATGCGCTCGCGGCTTTCATGGATCTCATGAACTGGGTTTGCAAACCTATGCTAGACAAGTCGGTGATAGTGTTCATCGACGACATCTTGGTTTATTCGAAGAATGAAGCTGATCACGCGTATCATCTGCGCGAAGTATTGGAAACGCTTAGACGAGAAAAGCTCTATGCAAAGTTCTCAAAATGCGCCTTCTGGTTACGAGAGGTGCAATTTCTTGGGCACATCATTAGTGCGGACGGAGTGTTAGTAGATCCGTAAAAAATAGAAGCCGTGGCAAAATGGAACCCTCCGAAGAATCCTTCGGAAATCAGAAGCTTTTTGGGGCTTGCGGGATATTATAGGAGATTCATACAAGATTTCTCCAAGATTTCTTCGTCGTTAACCAAATTAACTCGTAAGGAGGAAAAGTTCATATGGGGCGATGATCAAGAAAAAGCGTTCCAAACGCTTAAGGAAAAGTTGACCCACGCCCCGGTATTAACTCTGTCAAACGGAGTCAATGACATGGTGGTTTACTCGGATGCGTCACATTCGGGTCTTGGCTGCGTTTTAATGCAACGAGGCAAGGTTATAGCTTATGCTTCAAGGCAACTAAAGGTGCACGAAAAGAAATACCCTACGTACGATCTTGAGTTAGCGGCAGTTGTATTTGCGCTAAAAATATGGAGGCATTATTTATACGGGGTGAAGTGCACTATATTCACCGACCACAAGAGTTTAAAGTACTTCTTCGGTTAGAAGGAGTTGAACATGAGACAGAGGCGATGGTTGGAAACGGTAAAAGATTATGACTGTGAAATACATTACCATCCCGGGAAAGCCAATGTAGTGGCGGACGAGTTGAGCCGAAAGGCAGATTATACTCCTATACGGGTGCGATCGATGCAGCTTATAGTGACATCGGGTTTACTCAAACAAATCCGAAAAGCTCAAGTTGAAGCAATGAAAGAGGAAAATTGGAAGAAAGAAAGAATAGTTGGCCAGTTGAAGGAATTGGTGGATGGTAACAACGGGTTGAGGACTCGTTTTGGAAGAATATGGGTTCCAAATTCATGTGGAGTCAAGACGCTTTTACTTCACGAAGTTCACAAATCCCGTTATTCTATTCATCCGGGGGCGACCAAGACGTATAACGATTTAAAGCAAAATTATTGGTGGCCCGGAATGAAAAGAGATGTGGTGAAGTACGTGAAAAAATGCTTGACGTGTCTACAAGTCAAAGCAGAGCACCAAAAGCCATACGGTAAACTGCAACCGTTGGACATCCCAGCTTGAAAATGGGAGCAAATCACAATGGACCTATTAACCAAATTTCCAAGAACAAACCGCGGATTCAATGCTATATGGTTGGTAGTAGATAGACTAACGAAAAGTGCTCACTTTATTCCCATACGTGAGACTTATACGTCAGAAAAGATGTCGGAAGTGTATACTAATGAGATAGTGGCACGCCACGGGGTACCGGTATCCATTGTGTCTGATAGGGATACCCGGTTTACTTCAAACCTTTGGCGAGAGTTCCAAGAGCAAATGGGAACGAAATTGTTTATTAGCACTGCGTACCATCCTCAAACGGATGGACAGAGCGAAAGAACGATACAGACATTAGAAGATATGTTGCAGGCGTGTATCATCGACTTTGGAGGTAGTTGGGATGTTTATCTACCGTTGGTCGAGTTCTCATATAACAACAGTTATCACGCAAGTATTGGTATGGCACCGTACGAGATGCTCTACGGAAGAAAGTGCCGAACCCCAGTATGTTGGGGTGAAGTGGGACCACGCGAAGTCGCACATAAAGAAATAGTTCGAGCCACAAATGAGAAAATTGATATGGTTCAGGCTCATCTAAAAGCGGCTCAAGATAGGCAAAAGTCGTATGCTGATAAAAGACGGAGACCGATCGAATTTCAAGTTGGTGACAAAGTTTTGCTAAAAGTATCTCTGTGGAAGGGGGTTATTCGGTTCAGAAAAGAGGGAAGTTAAGCCCGAGGTTTATTGGGCCATTTAGAATCATCGAACAGGTTGGTAAAGTTGCATACCGTCTCGAACTACCCAAGGAATTGAGTGGAATTCATAGCACGTTCCACGTATCATATCTCCGAAAGTGTTTAGCTAAAGAGACGGCTTACATCCACTACGACGACATCAAAGTGGATAATAGCCTTAACTATGCGGTAAGACCGATTGAAATCTTAGATTGAAAAGTTAAAGGTTTACGAAACAAGAAAATTAACCAAGTAAAGGTCAAATGGGAGCATAGAAAAGGTTCAGATACTACATGGGAATCCGAAGAGGAGATGCGACGTCTCTACCCAACATTATTCGGTACGTATTCCGGTTACGAAGATGAAACCCTTTTAAGGGGGTGGACTTGTAACACCCCGAAAATATAAACCTGTTATTATAAATTCAACGTTGGCAATAAACAAAATAAACTAACTAGGAATAAAAATAACCTAGTTAGTTAGAAGTCTTGAAGTAATATGGGAGTTGATTAAAAACACCTAAAATAAAACTTGACAAATAGTTGAGGGGCCAAAGGTGTCAAGAATTAAACTAGTTTTATTAAAACAAAAATTAAAATCCCAAACACACACTTGTGTGTGTGTCTGGATCGATCAAAACACAGGGGGCGACCAAACTCTCCTTCAAAACCCTAGTTCATACAAATTGATCAAATTGAAGGCTCAAATCAGTCCCAAAACAATAACCAAGTATAAATAAGTGATCACCTCAATAAAGGGATCATAAGGTATGTAAAATTTCACCATTTGGTTCCATCCTAAATTCAGGATGAACACATAAGATTCGAAATTAGTGATTGCATGATCATTGTTTGGATGAAATAGGAATAAAATCATGTCTAGGGATAAACCTTAGTCATTAGCATGTTGAATTTTGCTCATCCTTATGAAATTCATGATCACCAATATAGGTGTTTAGTGGGTTTTGTAGAAATATGTTAAACACTAGGATTATGATTGTCACTCTAGTGTATTATGAGCTCTATGAAGTAAATCCAGAATGTTGATATGAAAATTAGACATGAACTTGCTTAATGGATGTTTAATCTTGGTTAAATAGTTAGTCATGAACTTGATTATTAATTGTATGAAATTATGCCCTTTAGGTGTTTGTTGAAATGCCTAAAAGAAAGTTAAATGTTAGAATTTTGAACTAGAGTAAACTGCCATTTTGGTCCCTGTGGTTTGGGCACTTTTGCCATTTTAGTCCAAATCTCAAACTTTTTAAATCTGGGTCCCTGTGGTTTCACTTTTATTGCCATTTTAGTCCAAAATTAATAGCAAACTGCCATTTTGGTCCCTGTGGTTTCACTTTTATTGCCATTTTAATCCAAATCTCAAACTTTTTGGAACAGTAAAAAAAAGGGGGATTTTGAATTTTGGACTAAAATGACAATAAAGTTGAAACCACAGGGACCCAAATTTAAAAAGTTTGAGATTTGGACTAAAATGACAAAAATGCCAAAACCACAGGGACCAAAATGGCAGTTTACTCTTTGAACTAAAATGCATACTTGTATGTTATGTCGAATTATGCGTTATGTGTTATGAAAAGAGTTCTAAACGATTCGTGGTTGAACTCTATAGGCAAGGAAACCGGGACGTCAAACGGACAAGCCGGTGACGATACGCGTTTGAAAGGAGCGCTTTGAAGGTATGTAACCTTGGTTTCGTTACATTATGTTGATTTGAATTTTAGTTGTTTGAAATTGTGTTATGAGATATGTAACATTGGGTAGAAGTGACGAAGTTCACTAATTAATTAAACGAGTCAAAGATTGGTTAGGATGTGTTTGGTTGTCATTGAAAATGGTGGATTCCATTAATCAACCAAACGGGTCAAACCAATGTTAAGTAGGTAATATGGAAGTGACTTGAACGTCACTTGGCGATTGTGGATCACGAGAGTGTAAAACCATGGAATGGTAATGATACGCCAAGAATCACAAGCCCAGGGAATGGGTAACTATGTCTAGAAGTCATAAATTAAAAGTAGTAAAAATATGATGCAAAACCAAGCGGGTCGAATGAATAAAAAGGGGACTCATAGGCTTTTGGTCCGTAAACCGAACTTTTGACAATTTAAAAATGATGAACGCGTTGGTATTTAAATTACGGACGCGTAGGAAAAAGAATCACCTAAAACGGACAAACAGATAAAAAGTTATGAACGTTTTCGTATTAACACATAAAACAAGCAAAAACCTGCAAGCGGACCGTAAGCTACGGTTCCTGGACCGTAGCCTACGGTTCATACATTCTGGTTGAAGTATTAGAGGTGAACCGTATGCTACGGTCTGAGAACCGTAGCCTACAGTCGAATTCTAACAAAAATTTTGATTTTGTTTATTTGATGGTTTTGAGCTTTTGGGTCCGTTTAGACGGGTTCTAGGGTCTCATATACTAACGTTTGTGATAAATTTACTATGTAGGTCTGTTTGAACTTGGGATGGTGAAGATCAAGCAACGAATATGAACCGAACACACGTTAAATGAAGCTTCTGTGTTAAATCTTGTTTTGTTTTGATGAAAGTGAATTATGTAAACACTTAGTCCTATATTTTGAATACTTTAAATATGTATGAATGTTAACTTGACAAAGTTTTTGTAAAGTCGTATTTTTTTATATAAAATGTGTATTTTAAATGTTATAATCATGTTATTTAAAGATGGGTCTTACAGTTAAACTTAAACACTAACTATTTTTAGTGTTTATGATAGGCATTCGCAAAGACGAAACCGGACAGACGACCAAGCACGTGAAGAACCGAACACTACTAAACCATAATCTATTCGTAGACGATTCACGGGATAGTTGAAGCATGATCATGCATGGCAAAGTTTTCGGGTTTAAAAGCTTTAATATAGTATAATGTAGATCAAGTGTAATAATTCGTTTTGTCGTTTCGTCTAAGTTATTGGTTAACCCAGGTGAGTAATTTATTTGTTTAAAAAAAATTGGGTCCTAAATATCTGAAATCATAAAATATTATTGTATTCGGGCAAAAGTGTTACAGTAAAAATTACACTTAATTAAAATGTTTTTTACTAAAACTATTATTATTTATATTGTATGTACTTAGTTTTGAAAACCGCGTTTTTAACCCCCATATAGTATACCATTCTATATACTTACATTTTCAAAGTAGATGTACAGTACTTTTTATTTTATTGATAAATTCACATGTTTATCATTACCTTTTTCATGTAATTTTTTTTATTTGAAAAGGAAAAAAACCAATATATCTATAATTAACTAATTTCTTATAATTTTACATATACATATACAAACTTACATAGCCAAGTTAAACAAAGTAAAATTAAATTATTTTTTAATCTATATCAATATGTAATTTTTTTTTATTTTATGTTATAACTACTTTTTACTTTATTTTGTACCACTTATAGCTTTTCTAATACGATATTTTATATAACTTGGAGTGTGTCATCACAAAATTTTATATAATTTGGAATGATCATGGCACATACGTGCATTTCATTAACCTTTTTTCGTTAATTTAATATAATGCTTTATTAAATTTAGAATATTATGTTTCGATAAATGTTAATTTTTTTTCTTTACCTTGATGAACCGAGCCAATAATGTCCAAGATTGTGAACAACGGAATCAAATATGACTGAATGACATCAGTACCAGTATCGGTATTATATTATTATAGTATCGGTATTATATTATTATCTGAACCAGTGACAGTATTCTTTCCTATGGTTTTCGAATATTACAAAACATCTGTCGATATCTACTTGGTTATATGTCTCTCGATTGTGGTTGATATACTGAGTGACGATATGTTATGGGTACTGTAACAATCCAAAACGATACCAATCGAATTCCCCGTCGCAACGCACGGGAATTCCCCTAGTTAAAAACAAGTGTATTATCCCTTCAATTTTATAAAATAATTAATTTTTTTGAATGGCAAAGGTTACATTACTGCTTCTTCTAAATTACACCAATAAATACTAGACTACATCTCATGCCAGGATTTGAACCCTGGCCTTTTCTTCAAAAGACAAGAGCATCTACCACCCAGCTATAGCTGGAATGGCATAAATCATAATTAATTGGAAGAATTATTATAATTTACAACATACTAAGTGAAATACATGAGATAATGACCCTAAGTTTATCATTAAAAAAGCCTCCCATAATCATATGACGCTGTATATAAAAAATATGGTCCAAATTTTAATTGATCCAATTGTTTTGAAAGGTTATATTAAATAAGGCTTCTTCATTTTTTTTTCTTTAGTTCTTTCTTTTTACAAACTTTATAATCAAGATTGAACTCAAGCTATAAGGATCGACCATCTTACAGCTTTCTTATTTGTATCAGGCAAGAGTCCACTTCCGGCACTCGCGAAGTTGAGTCCGTTGGAGGGGAAAGGCATCCGGCTATCCTTCGCTAACAGTCGGTATACCTCTTGGTATGGTTTTTGGAACTCAATCTCTAAATATTGTGCTGCATAGTATTTGTGATCGCTAGAATTAATAGAAACCATAGAGTATATGTTTAGGTTGTGTAACATTTTCATATTGTTTTATTCATAATAATAAATGAAAGATTGAAATATATATGTTTTTTTTTAGAAAGAGACAAGACTTACCAATAAAATCCGCAACGGTTCGACCATTGGTGAACCGTCCCGTGGGATGGTTAAAGAAACTCGAACCATAAGGTTTAAAATTGGCTTTAAGTTTGCAATCCTTGACGTAATGATTGTTACCCGCGTCGAATTGGGAGTCCCCGAACACGAAAACTGACTTGACCTCCGCATCGACCGATGCCAAAGCCGTAAGAAATACACCAAGGAAGATGATCAAATGTGGCAATCTCTCCATCATCCCAATTGTACTTTGATACCAATTCTCTTTGTAAAATGGTGTGATTTGAAGCTAAATAGAGCAGAAGAAGTTGTGTCAAAAGAATAAAGATGAGAAACAATAAATAACTAAAAGCCACAAAAGAATTAAACATGCATACATATGATAGAAAGTGACACGGAATGGAACCGAAACGTGAGAAAATTGCAACAAGAGTTTGCCATTATTATCCTAATGCATATGATAAAAAAAGGTAGAGTAAAGATCCCGTATAAAGTATCTTATTGTACAAAACGTATTAATGACATGTAAAACTAAAAAAATACGGTGGCATTTTCGTAATTATTTTACTCGTACGTAATTACCGTACAAGATAATTTGTAGAGTAATTATGATACGATCTACAAAATTACCCTATAAGATCAAAATTACCCTACAAGATCATTTTACAAAATTACACTAAGATCGTTTGTAGAGTAATTTTGATAATTACCCTACGAGTAAAATAATTACGAAAATGTCACCGCGTTTTTTTTTTTTTTACTTTTCCACTCCATTAATACGTTTTATAAAATAAGATACTTTGTATTTGATCTTTTGTCTAAAAAGGTAAATTTAATTCTTTTACATGTGATTATATGAAATAACGATTATAAAAATAATAAAATATAGGTAGGGGATGGTTCAAATGAAAACCACTTTTATTGTGAAAACTCGAAAACTAACTAAAAAAAGCCTAAAAAACACACCAAATTTTTTTTTCAATTTTTTTATAAAAAATCACAGGTTTTTTTATATAAAAAAAAATTTCAAATTTTTTTTTTTTGTATTACACATGTGTATGTGTACTACACATGTACAAAAAAAAATTTTAATTTTTTTTTATATATTAAAAGTGGCGAAAATTGGTATGCAAAAAAAATAAATAAAAAATTTTGGTATGTTTTTTTGGCTTTTTTAATTAGTTTTCAAGTTTTCACATTAACTAGTGGTTTTCATTTGAACATTCCCGGTAGGTTATTTTATATAATTAATCAAAGCTTGCGAGTCAAGTTTGTTTAGTTAACTAATTTTTCAATTTGGAGTCCAATTCGTGATAAGATTAAGATAATTTAGGGGGTGTTTGTTTTTTCTTCAAACATCTTCAAGGGAACTATTGTCTGCAGGCGCGCAGACGTTTCCCTTGAAGACTGTTTTTTTTTTTTTTTCAAACAGATCTGAAAATGGCTTATTTCATCTTAAAACAAAAGCTATAAATCCTTGCTTCAAACATCTTCACACAACTCCTTAAAACATGATGTTACCAACATCTCCACCATCCTCTTCTTCTTCTCAATTCCACACAAAACCATGAAGGCCTCTTTCAGAGCAAGCTACGACGCCTCCGTCTGCCACCACCACCACCGATTCCGGTACCAGTGTGACCGTTGAAGCCAGGAAAGAGGGGAACTGAGTTTACAATATCCAATAAACGGCATGCTTGTGACCGTTGAACGGCATGCTTGTGACCGAACTAACGGCATGCTTGTGACCGTTGAACGGAGGATGTGGAGGTTTCAGACTCCATGACATCTCCGGTAGCTAACAACATAACTATTAATGAAAAATAAATGGAAATTGAGATGTTAATGTTAATGGATTATAACTTACGAACAATAATTGAAGGCCTTCTTGGCGGTCCCCAACATTCACAGACTTGATACGAGCAATAATTATTGGAGGCTTTCTTCCTAGAAGCAGAGGTGGGAGGTACCCAACATTGACCGACTCAATATATATTTTTTTAATTTGTTTCCACTAAAACGGTGAAATAAAAAAGAAGAAGCGAATTTGTTAAAAATATTGGTTTTTTATTTATTTTTTACGAAATACGGTTGCTAACATGATGCAGGTTGCTAACATGTTAAAAATATTGTTTATGCAGACAGTATCAATTTATAAAAACAAACAGTCTTATATTTTCAGCTTGAAGAGCTTCAGACCACATCTTCAGTTACAGACATAAAAACAGATGAAATCAGCTTGCAGACAGTTTATGTCTGCAAAAACAAACAGCACCTTAGTGCATGTCTCTTATGTTTTGAATTTCAAATTGTTAGCATTTGTATTCGAATAGGTTCCTTGTAGAGGGTGCTATATAAACCCTCATCTAGAGCAAGTTCGTGTGTTTAGAGCAAGTTCTACGGTTCATTGTTCTTGGATTGTTTATCGATTTCACTTGTGAAAACATTAAATGATGGTTGATTTCCCTGTTATCGGTGGTGTGAAGAAGTTGAACAAGAAGAACTGCAAAACATGGTCAACTTATGAGTTCGTATCTACAAGGTCAGGATCTGCGAGACATTGTTCAACGCATCGAAGCTTTTCAACCAAGGAACGACGTTAGTGAGACATTTAACAAGTGGATGATAAAAAGGGTAAATCCATATTCGTATTGAAGACGATGACTGATGTCTAAGGGTCAGTCAAAAATACAAGTAAAAACTTAAACCCAACTACCTTATTACATAGGGTAAGTCGGGTGTCAAACCACGAAGAGTATTGTGAAAAGTGTTGTTGTTTGATTGTTTCTTTACTAATTAATTAAATTACTGAAAACTAAAATTGATTGTTTGAGAGTTGATTGAGAACTAAATTAACTATGAATTGTAAACAAATGGAGTAAAGGTGATTCCTCTAGTATTTAGGTTTTCAACAATTCACTAATTCAATTCAGTTTGAGAAATCACATAGACATGATCTGTATAATTCGATTAACTAACTGTGATATGAAAAGATACTTGGCTTGCATTAGCAATGCAAGGCTATCATGAACATATCAATTTTACAATATCAAACCCTACTCGTTTTCTAATATATCCTAATTGCTAGAAATCTCAGGAATTAGGCTTGTAAACGAACCGAATGTTCAGTGAACCGTTCATGAATTGTTCGGCAGGAAATTCGTTCATATTTGTTTATTTAATAAATGAACGAACATGAACAATTTTTTTGTTCATTTAAATAAACTAAACAAACATGAACAATGTCCCGTTTGTTCATTTACGTTCATGAACGATCGTTTATGTACGTTCATTTACGTTCGTTTATGTCTGTTCATTTAAATTCGTTCGTTTGTGTTCATTTGTATCCATTTGTTTATGTTTATGTTTATGTTCAACTTTTAAATTTAGTTATTACTAATTAAATTTAAAATCTACTTAATTTTCTTTATCATCCCAAAACTAGCTTTGACTTTCCGATTTCAAAACTTTCTTTTATATGGTATTAATATATTTGATTTATATTTTCTAATTTAAAAGTAATATTTTCTATCATATGAAACGTGAATTAAGGTTTACCTATATTTAGGTTATTCTTCTCCTCTACTATTTTTATACAAATCAAAGCCTTGTTCAATTGTGTTCGTTATGATTTGTTATGTTCAATCATGTGTGTTTGTGTGCGTTTATGTTCGTGAACCGTTCGTTTATACTTTTAGCGAACGAACATAAACGAACATGAACATGTTCATTTTCTTAACGAACGAACAAGAACAAGAAAATCCGTTCATTTAAATGTTCGTGTCCGATCATTTGTTCGGTTAAAGGTAAATGAACGAACATGAACATGCCTCGTTCGTGTTCGTTCAGTTCATTTACAAGTAGGGCTGTAAACGAACCGAACGTTCAGCGAACAGTTCGTGAACCGTTCGGCGGGAAGTTCGTTTATGTTCGTTCGTTTAATAAACGAACGAACATGAACAAGAAATTTCGTTCGATTAGTTAAATGAACGAACATGAACAGAGGTCTCGTTCGTTCGATTGTGTTCGTGAACGTCGGTAAGGTGTTCGTGAACGTGTTCGTGAACATTCGTTGATTTGCGTTCGTTTATGTTCGTATGTTTGTGTTTTAATTGAAGATCTTTGTACTTTCTTATATTTTATTTGTACTTTTTATATTATTAAACTTTTATTTATTTTATTTCCCTAACAATTAAACTAGGAAACTCACTTTCAACTTGTTTATGCATCATTTCCCTTTCATTTCTCATTATTTACATCCACGAATACAATCGACCTCCGTTCCACAATAAGGGATTCAAGTTCGAGTGCTACTATCTGGGCCATCTATCTTTATCCTTCGTCGTGTTCGCCAAATTTATTTGTGTTCATTTGTGTTCGTGAACCGTTCGCGAACACGCTCATTTCCTTAATGAACGAACACGAACATAAAATCTCGTTCGATAAGTGTTCATGAACCGTTCATGAACACATTTATTCCTTAACGAACGAACACGAACAAGGCCTTGTTCGTGTTCTTTCGGTTCGTTTACAGCCCTATTTACAAGCCTATCAGGAATTGAAAGATAAAAGAAAGGATATTGATTAAAACTCAACCAATTACAATAAGTTACGAATCACATAGCAAAAAGCATCGAATGCTTAGATTGCTAATCCCAAACATAAAGACAAATTGAATTAGTTCATCTACTTACATAACCCTAGCCCCGGAGGAAACCACAAAGAAATTAGCCGCTTATGCTTGTGAATTGATCATCAATCTTGATGTTGGAATGCATTTTAGATGATGGAATGATGATTAGATGGTGTGTAATGATGGAAACCTTCAAAAGAAATCCCAAAAATCATCAATCTTGATGTTGGAATGCATTTTGGATGATGTAAGTACACTCCCTCCCAATACTTGTCTAAATCATTTTACATGCTTGCGTTTTCTGGGTTTGAGTGTAAGTACACTCCCTCCCAATACTTGTCTAAATTATTTTACATGCTTGCGTTTTCTGGGTTCGAGTGTAAGTACACTCCCTCCCAATACTTGTCTAAATCATTTTACATGCTTGCGTTTTCTGGGTCCGAGTGTAAGTACACTCCCTCCCAATACTTGTCTAAATCATTTTACATGCTTGCGTTTTCTGGGTTCGAGTGTAAGTACACTCCCTCCCAATACTTGTCTAAATCATTTTACATGCTTGCGTTTTCTGGGTTCGAGTGTAAGTACACTCCCTCCCAATACTTGTCTAAATCATTTTACATGTTTCTTTGTCCCTTCACTCGGGCTCATTATCCTAATGTAATACGCTTCCGTCACTCGGTTGTGCGTTTACATTATTATCAAATATTTTGCTTATCTGATTTATTTGGGTACTTTTTAATTAGTCCCATTCACCCCGCCCTTACTACATCGGATGTAAACGTGTCCGCCATAAGAAGTTCATGGTACCATATGCCACTACTTACTTGGCCAGAGTAAGCGATTAACACATGACATACATGACCTTTTTATAGTTTTCACATCACGCCCTATGTAAGTAATGCCTCTATTTGTTTCTCTTGGAAACAATATCCCGAATACATTTTCTATTCGGTTTTCCAAGTTTCTAATTTACATATGCAACAATCATTCTCTACATATTTGTTGCATATTACTATTTGTGCGTTTACATTTAAAAGCGTGCACCTGGTAATGTTTGCCCCGACGGGCGTTCCTTACCATTAACTTATTCGCAATCGTTGCGCGATTTAGGTCCTTGGTGAGCATGCTCCTCTTGTCATACTTCGGACCGTTCTTCTATCATATCCGTAATTTGTTCAATCCTCGTCCTCTTCAAATGCGAGTTTCCTCCAATTAAAACATTCATAAAAGTTAGTAATATCAACTTTACTAAATGCCCGTATCATAATACAAGGCTTTTCTATTATACGCGTCAATGCGCGCAATTTCGTCAACTATATTCATCATTTAATTTAGGTAACGTGTATCACACGATAGCCTTATGTGTTGTTTACAACACTTTAGCATGCTAAACTATTAACATACATGTACTTACCGGATTTGCGATCAAGCCACGAACCGAACACCAATCTTTATTAAGAGCATAAGGTTTAAGTCCAAGCATAGTTTTCCCACCATACTTGAATCTCTTAAACCAAGGCTCTGATACCAACTTGTAACACCCGTTCTTATATATCAAGGTTTAGCGTATTATTTACGAAAAAAATCATGTAATTAAGATTACATATCCATCGGAAAAACGGGTTTACTAAAACCTTTTACAATTTAAAAGTTTAGAACATAATGTAATTAAGTTCGTCACTTAAAAGAAACAATGAAACGACATTCGTCATTTAACATAATAACGATACATAGTGCGGAAGCTTATTTTGTGATCGTGTTCGGTTCTTGCTCGTCGCTTGATCTTCATCCGGGCACTCATGGCAATCACCTATGATCAAAACCAACTTAAAAGTTAGTTTTGATAGTCAAATATGAAGTTCAAACAAGTACAGGGGTTAAATATGAAGTTCATACAAGTACAGGGGTTAAATATGAAGTTCATACAAGTACAGGGGTTAAATATGACAAAAAATAACATTTTTCCGAGTTTGGGGGCGTCGCGTGACGCCAAGGGGAGTCGCGTGACGCTAGGCCCCCTTTTCAACAGAATGTTGCTGCATATTCCATGTACGATCTGATTTCACGGAAACGGCCATACCTTCTTCGTTATTGATCCGTTTTACCCGATTCTTTTTCCTACGCGTCCGTAATTTAATTCTCCATCTAATGGTGTTAAAATCCAAGATCTTACATAATAAAATTTCAGACTTTAATTCTTCGGCTTATTACCCTTTTTACCGACTTTTGACCCATTCGTGATTTTATCACACCAACATGTTTTATTGACCTTTAAACTCATGAAATTCATTAATACAATATCTCATATCATATTAATCTCAAATCACGGGTTTCTCACTTAATAAAATCCCGTTTACACTTAAATGCTTGTTTTGACCCGTTAAGGGTATTTACGCATTTTAGTCTAGAATTTGTACCTTTCTTTTGTCGCTACGAAAGTTCCATATCTAGTTAACTACAATTATTCCAACACAACTAATTTGTGGTGGATTTATCATAACGAACCCCTTTTTCCCAAATTTTACCCATCGGTTGATCATTTTACGCAAATGACCACTTTTGAGCATTTGACTCGCGAATGTGCATTCCTATGACCTTTATACATGTCTAATGATTCCATAATCTTAATGTAAGTTTCTAAGCAACCCCTATGAGTCGTTTGCCCAATATACCCTTCAAGGGTATTTTAGTCAACTTTAGTCCCTCACTAATCGACGAAGGACTTTCGCTAAATATTTGACCAAATTGTATGTTTAACTAAAAGCTTGATTATACATACCTGGCTCGGGTCAAAGTATTGACCCGATTACATAACTTTTGCTTTAAATCTTTCTAGTTAAAGCGATGCAAGCTTATGTTATTTCCTGTGATTACAAAACTCAACAAGTGATTGTCAAATGTTATTGTCAAATGGTGTTAACAACACCATTTGACCCATCTAGTCTAATCGACTATTTGTCCGTATGAGATGGTATTTACTTACCATTTCATCCCCTTAAACCCTTTTTCCGGTTTTCCTTTGAACTTGTTTCACTTAAGCCGTTTTTATTTATTCGTCATTACATGACCAATTTACCATTTTACTCCTTTTATTATAGTCATGATTTCTTACCATTTTCCATTATTCCGACTCTCATTGAATCATGTCGGAATATCATGTACTAACCATTTAGTAGTATCAATATTAATACTTGAAATTTAGTAACTTCGTAAATAGTGAAAAAGGGGCGTAAGTTCTACTTACCTCGCATCCGAACTGCGCTTTTCCTTTCCTTCTTGATTCGTTTGACCCGCTCCCTCATCAAGCTTCCACCTAGCTTGTCAAGAGTCAAACTATCATCATGATTCGTAAGACGGTTAGATTAGTCATCATTATTATGACTATTTCATCTTACGGATTCTATGTCGAAACTACTATTCGACTTCATCAATTAGTTAACTTAACTTATCAAAGTCAACTACTTTCAATCACATGATTTACAACATTAAGTCTAAATCAACATGATATTTAGAACTCTTACCGTTTTATATTTCGCATAATTTGCCATATTATTCGAATGTGCTTTTCACTCGAAAATTCAACATATAAACATTCACTTAGGCATTTTAACAAACACCTTGTGGGCATATTCTATAAAATCAAAAATCAATTTTTCATAACTAGTTATTTACCCAAGTTTTAACATCATTCACAAGTTCTTATGTCTAGCATGCATATCAACACCTAGACTTACTTCATGGAAGTCGAATAACACCAAATTGATGATCATGAATCTAGTGTTCATCATCTTCCCCCAAAACCCACTTAGCACTTACATAACTAGTTAACCGAAACACTAATTTATGGTGCTAAATTAACGAGTTTACATCTAGGGTTTGTTCCCAAGCATAAATTTAACACATATCACTCATACACTCCATTTTCATTCACGAATTTTGATCATGAGTGTTCATAAGAAATTCTAAAACATCACCATATTACAAAATTTAACATACCTTATGATCCCCTTGACTTGGTGATCGTTTATATGTAATCATGCATTCGATTTCAGCTACTTTTGCCCTCCAATTTGGTGAAATTGAGATGAGCTAGGGTTTACCCCTTCTTGGTCGCCCCTGTAGATCGATCCACACACACAGCTTGTGTGTGTGGGGTGTTTTTTTTTTATTAAATAAAACTTGTTTCCTGTTTAACGGTTTTGGTCCCTCAAGTTTAATTTTAATTATTAGGGACTAGAACTCCATGTTTTATTACTTATTTGCACCTCAATAGCTAGGTTAATTATTCCTAGTTAACTTAATGGGTTCGGGAAACTATAACTCGTTATATTTTAAGTCCCGTTAACTCGGGCTCTTATAAACTCAATTCCTTAAAACTTTGATTCGCGTGTATTTATTATTAGGATTTCTTATTTAAATCCAAACATTCACCTGATTATTTTTACTACTAACGGTACTTTACCCGTCTTTTAGTATTAATGGAGTTTGATTACCAAACCCATTTTCGGGGTGTTACAAGTCTACCCCACTTAAAGAGGTTTCGTCCTCGAAACCTTTCTCACATAGTTCATTGAGTTCTAAACTGAATGCATTTGCCCTGAGTAATCTTTTAAGCATTACTCATACTTTAATCAATTGTTAGTATTACCAGAAAAGTATGATAGTATCCTTTTTGGTTACCATTCATCTACGTATCTCATACGGCATAATGCGACTTGAAATAACGTAATTTCGTTATTTCTACTAGTTTAGTTAACTTAGCGATATCCATCGCTTTTATATATTATCGAACTCTTTATGAATCCGTTACTTTGACCCGTTTAAAGGTCTTTTAGTGAAATCTTTCACCTTTAGCAACCATTTCTTTTGTTTTCAATTTCATTTATTCAATTCAGTTATACCGAATCCATCGCTTACAAGCGACCAAAATTATTTATATGACCTTAACCGGTCTCACTAACTCGACTTATTAGTCCAGTTACTTTTTACCGCTCGCCTGGTTATGATGTGATTTTACTTCACATTACATTTCCTAACTGTGATCGTGTCACATCATGCTTAGTTTGTATCAACCTTTCATTTTCGAAAATATCACTTTTCGAATGTATCGTCTTGTGCCTATCACTGTCAAGACTTGAACCTTTCATGCTTACTATTCAAATTCCTATCAGAATTTATATTTGTAAAAACGTTATTTCTTACTAAAATCGAAGTTTTAGTTTTAGGATCTTCTCTTTAACTTTTGTCAATTATCCATACCAGGATATTGACAGTCCATCATTTATTCTTTTACAGTCTTAGTTTTATGCGGGGATTCTCAACCAATTCCCTCGCTTTATCTAATTAACCCGTAGGTTTTATCACTTTGCCTTATAGGCTATTTCATTAGACTTTCATATCTTTAAGGCGAAGTTCTTATAACTTCTTTCTAATCATGACTCGTGGGTCGTTTTATTCCCGTAGATCTTTCATTTGTTTATAACCCTAAAGGTTTTGTTGATCCCGTAGATCACTCTTTACTCATGTCATTCTTAAAATACATGTTTGGTGTCAAGGCACCCTGTTTTGTTCGAAGAATCGTTCGGTTTCAAGCTTAGGTCCCGTTAACCTTGATTGTAGTTTCATGGCTATAATTGTTTTCTTTCGGACAATTTTCCGATTTTATGACTTCTCACGCCATTTATGCGTCACTTCTTCTTATGCTTATTGTTATTTGGTTTGCATATATTCTTATTTGGTTATATCCCATTACCGGGCTCATTATTCTCTTGCATTTAACGCTACCTTTATCTGGCTAGCGCTCATTTGTGCCATTCGGCGTTATTTTGTATTCAACATGTTCGACCTATAAATGTGAAATCCATCACTTATAAACAATCAACTTTATTCCTTATTCAACCCATTCGACTTCGAATAGTTGAACATATTTACTCACAATTTCTATATACGAGATTTTATAGTCATATCTCGTAATCCAAGTCCTTTGATTTTTTTTTTCAACCCGCGTTCACGTCTCTTGGTTTACGCATGTGTTTAATTCTTACCCATCAACCGGGTGTTTTACAGAAGTCATTATTATTGCAACCCTCCCGGTATGCATTAAGACCTCGCTTCATTTTTATATTCCGACTTTGTCTTTAAGTTTGACGTTTTACAAAAACGACCCGTTAAGGGACATATTTGCATTTTCCGGGTTCGAGTGTAAGTACACTCCCTCCCAATACTTGTCTAAATCATTTTACATGCTTGCGTTTCCTGGGTTCGAGTGTAAGTACACTCCCTCCCAATACTTGTCTAAATCATTTTACATGCTTGCGTTTTCTGGGTTCGAGTGTAAGTACACTCCCTCCCAATACTTGTCTAAATCATTTTACATGCTTGCGTTTTCTGGGTTCTAGTGTAAGTACACTCCCTCCCAATACTTGTCTAAATCATTTTACATGCTTGCGTTTTCTGGGTTCGAGTGTAAGTACACTCCCTCCCAATACTTGTCTAAATCATTTTACATGTTTCTTTGTCCCTTCACTCGGGCTCATTATCCTAATGTAATACGCTTCCGTCACTCGGTTGTGCATTTACATTATTATCAAATATTTTGCTTATCTGATTTATTTGGGTACTTTTTAATTAGTCCCATTCACCCCGCCCTTACTACATCGGATGTAAACGTGTCCGCCATAAGAAGTTCATGGTACCATATGCCACTACTTACTTGGCCAGAGTAAGCGATTAACACATGACATACATGACCTTTTTATAGTTTGCACATCACGCCCTATGTAAGTAATGCCTCTATTTGTTTCTCTTGGAAACAATATCCCAAATACATTTTCTATTCGGTTTTCCAAGTTTCTAATTTACATATGCAACAATCATTCTCTACATATTTGTTGCATATTACTATTTGTGCGTTTACATTTAAAAGCGTGCACCTGGTAATGTTTGCCCCGACGGGCGTTCCTTGCCATTAACTTATTCGCAATCGTTGCGCGATTTAGGTCCTTGGTGAGCATGCTCCTCTTGTCATACTTCGGACCGTTCTTCTATCATATCCGTAATTTGTTCAATCCTCGTCCTCTTCAAATGCGAGTTTCCTCCAATTAAAACATTCATAAAAGTTAGTAATATCAACTTTACTAAATGCCCGTATCATAATACAAGGCTTTTCTATTATACGGGTCAATGCGCGCAATTTCGTCAACTATATTCATCATTTAATTTAGGTAACGTGTATCACACGATAGCCTTATGTGTTGTTTACAACACTTTAGCATGCTAAACTATTAACATACATGTACTTACCGGATTTGCGATCAAGCCACGAACCGAACACCAATCTTTATTAAGAGCATAAGGTTTAAGTCCAAGCATAGTTTTCCCACCATACTTGAATCTCTTAAACCAAGGCTCTGATACCAACTTGTAACACCTGTTCTTATATATCAAGGTTTAGCGTATTATTTACGAAAACAATCATGTAATTAAGATTACATATCCATCGGAAAAACGGGTTTACTAAAACCTTTTACAATTTAAAAGTTTAGAACATAATGTAATTAAGTTCGTCACTTAAAAGAAACAATGAAACGACATTCGTCATTTAACATAATAACGATACATAGTGCGGAAGCTTATTTCGTGATCGTGTTCGGTTCTTGCTCGTCGCTTGATCTTCATCCGGGCACTCATGGCAATCACCTATGATCAAAACCAACTTAAAAGTTAGTTTTGATAGTCAAATATGAAGTTCAAACAAGTACAGGGGTTAAATATGAAGTTTATACAAGTACAGGGGTTAAATATGAAGTTCATACAAGTACAGGGGTTAAATATGACAAAAAATAACATTTTTCCGAGTTTGGGGGCGTCGCGTGACGCCAAGGGGAGTCGCGTGACGCTAGGCCCCCTTTTCAACAGAATGTTGCTGCATATTCCATGTACGATCTGATTTCACGGAAACGGCCATAACTTCTTCGTTATTGATCCGTTTTACCCGATTCTTTTTCCTACGCGTCCGTAATTTAATTCTCCATCTAATGGTGTTAAAATCCAAGATCTTACATAATAAAATTTCAGACTTTAATTCTTCGGCTTATTACCCTTTTTACCGACTTTTGACCCATTCGTGATTTTATCACACCAACATGTTTTATTGACCTTTAAACTCATGAAATTCATTAATACAATATCTCATATCATATTAATCTCAAATCACGGGTTTCTCACTTAATAAAATCCCGTTTACACTTAAATGCTTGTTTTGACCCGTTAAGGGTATTTACGCATTTTAGTCTAGAATTTGTACCTTTCTTTTGTCGCTACGAAAGTTCCATATCTAGTTAACTACAATTATTCCACCACAACTAATTTGTGGTGGATTTATCATAACGAACCCCTTTTTCCCAAATTTTACCCATCGGTTGATCATTTTACGCAAATGACCACTTTTGAGCATTTGACTCGCGAATGTGCATTCCTATGACCTTTATACATGTCTAATGATTCCATAATCTTAATGTAAGTTTCTAAGCAACCCCTATGAGTCGTTTGCCCAATATACCCTTCAAGGGTATTTTAGTCAACTTTAGTCCCTCACTAATCGACGAAGGACTTTCGCTAAATATTTGACCAAATTGTATGTTTAACTAAAAGCTTGATTATACATACCTGGCTCGGGTCAAAGTATTGACCCGATTACATAACTTTTTCTTTAAATCTTTCTAGTTAAAGCGATGCAAGCTTATGTTATTTCCTGTGATTACAAAACTCAACAAGTGATTGTCAAATGTTATTGTCAAATGGTGTTAACAACACCATTTGACCCATCTAGTCTAATCGACTATTTGTCCGTATGAGATGGTATTTAATTACCATTTCATCCCCTTAAACCCTTTTTCCGGTTTTCCTTTGAACTTGTTTCACTTAATCCGTTTTTATTTATTCGTCATTACATGACCAATTTACCATTTTACTCCTTTTATTATAGTCATGATTTCTTACCATTTTCCATTATTCCGACTCTCATTGAATCATGTCGGAATATCATGTACTAACCATTTAGTAGCATCAATATTAATACTTGAAATTTAGTAACTTCGCAAATAGTGAAAAAGGGGCGTAAGTTCTACTTACCTCGCATCCGAACTACGCTTTTCCTTTCCTTCTTGATTCGTTTGACCCGCTCCCTCATCAAGCTTCCACCTAGCTTGTCAAGATTCAAACTATCATCATGATTCGTAAGACGGTTAGATTAGTCATCATTATTATGACTATTTCATCTTACGGATTCTATGTCGAAACTACTATTCGACTTCATCAATTAGTTAACTTAACTTATCAAAGTCAACTACTTTCAATCACATGATTTACAACATTAAGTCTAAATCAACATGATATTTAGAACTCTTACCGTTTTATATTTCGCATAATTTGCCATATTATTCGAATGTGCTTTTCACTCGAAAATTCAACATATAAACATTCACTTAGGCATTTTAACAAACACCTTGTGGGCATATTCTATAAAATCAAAAATCAATTTTTCATAACTAGTTATTTACCCAAGTTTTAACATCATTCACAAGTTCTTATGTCTAGCATGCATATCAACACCTAGACTTACTTCATGGAAGTCGAATAACACCAAATTGATGATCATGAATCTAGTGTTCATCATCTTCCCCCAAAACCCACTTAGCACTTACATAACTAGTTAACCGAAACACTAATTTATGGTGCTAAATTAACGAGTTTACATCTAGGGTTTGTTCCCAAGCATAAATTTAACACATATCACTCATACACTCCATTTTCATTCACGAATTTTGATCATGAGTGTTCATAAGAAATTCTAAAACATCACCATATTACAAAATTTAACATACCTTATGATCCCCTTGACTTGGTGATCGTTTATATGTAATCATGCATTCGATTTCAGCTACTTTTGCCCTCCAATTTGGTGAAATTGAGATGAGCTAGGGTTTACCCCTTCTTGGTCGCCCCTGTAGATCGATCCACACACACAGCTTGTGTGTGTGGGGTGTTTTTTTTTTTATTAAATAAAACTTGTTTCCTGTTTAACGGTTTTGGTCCCTCAAGTTTAATTTTAATTATTAGGGACTAGAACTCCATGTTTTATTACTTATTTGCACCTCAATAGCTAGGTTAATTATTCCTAGTTAACTTAATGGGTTCGGGAAACTATAACTCGTTATATTTTAAGTCCCGTTAACTCGGGCTCTTATAAACTCAATTCCTTAAAACTTTGATTCGCGTGTATTTATTATTAGGATTTCTTATTTAAATCCAAACATTCACCTGATTATTTTTACTACTAACGGTACTTTACCCGTCTTTTAGTATTAATGGAGTTTGATTACCAAACCCATTTTCGGGGTGTTACAAGTCTACCCCACTTAAAGAGGTTTCGTCCTCGAAACCTTTCTCACATAGTTCATTGAGTTCTAAACTGAATGCATTTGCCCTGAGTAATCTTTTAAGCATTACTCATACTTTAATCAATTGTTAGTATTACCAGAAAAGTATGATAGTATCCTTTTTGGTTACCATTCATCTACGTATCTCATACGGCATAATGCGACTTGAAATAACGTAATTTCGTTATTTCTACTAGTTTAGTTAACTTAGCGATATCCATCGCTTTTATATATTATCGAACTCTTTATGAATCCGTTACTTTGACCCGTTTAAAGGTCTTTTAGTGAAATCTTTCACCTTTAGCAACCATTTCTTTTGTTTTCAATTTCATTTATTCGATTCAGTTATACCGAATCCATCGCTTACAAGCGACCAAAATTATTTATATGACCTTAACCGGTCTCACTAACTCGACTTATTAGTCCAGTTACTTTTTACCGCTCGCCTGGTTATGATGTGATTTTACTTCACATTACATTTCCTAACTGTGATCGTGTCACATCATGCTTAGTTTGTATCAACCTTTCATTTTCGAAAATATCACTTTTCGAATGTATCGTCTTGTGCCTATCACTGTCAAGACTTGAACCTTTCATGCTTACTATTCAAATTCCTATCAGAATTTATATTTGTAAAAACGTTATTTCTTACTAAAATCGAAGTTTTAGTTTTAGGATCTTCTCTTTAACTTTTGTCAATTATCCATACCAGGATATTGACAGTCCATCATTTATTCTTTTACAGTCTTAGTTTTATGCGGGGATTCTCAACCGATTCCCTCGCTTTATCTAATTAACCCGTAGGTTTTATCACTTTGCCTTATAGGCTATTTCATTAGACTTTCATATCTTTAAGGCGAAGTTCTTATAACTTCTTTCTAATCATGACCCGTGGGTCGTTTTAGTCCCGTAGATCTTTCATTTGTTTATAACCCTAAAGGTTTTGTTGATCCCGTAGATCACTCTTTACTCATGTCATTCTTAAAATACATGTTTGGTGTCAAGGCACCCTGTTTTGTTCGAAGAATCGTTCGGTTTCAAGCTTAGGTCCCGTTAACCTTGATTGTAGTTTCATGGCTATAATTGTTTTCTTTCGGACAATTTTCCGATTTTATGACTTCTCACGCCATTTATGCGTCACTTCTTCTTATGCTTATTGTTATTTGGTTTGCATATATTCTTATTTGGTTATATCCCATTACCGGGCTCATTATTCTCTTGCATTTAACGCTACCTTTATCTGGCTAGCGCTCATTTGTGCCATTCGGCGTTATTTTGTATTCAACATGTTCGACCTATAAATGTGAAATCCATCACTTATAAACAATCAACTTTATTCCTTATTCAACCCATTCGACTTCGAATAGTTGAACATATTTACTCACAATTTCTATATACGAGATTTTATAGTCATATCTCGTAATCCAAGTCCTTTGATTTTTTTTTCAACCCGCGTTCACGTCTCTTCGTTTACGCATGTGTTTAATTCTTACCCATCAACCGGGTGTTTTACCGAAGTCATTATTATTGCAACCCTCCCGGTATGCATTAAGACCTCGCTTCATTTTTATATTCCGACTTTGTCTTTAAGTTTGACGTTTTACAAAAACGACCCGTTAAGGGACATATTTGCATTTTCCGGGTTCGAGTGTAAGTACACTCCCTCCCAATACTTGTCTAAATCATTTTACATGCTTGCGTTTCCTGGGTTCGAGTGTAAGTACACTCCCTCCCAATACTTGTCTAAATCATTTTACATGCTTGCGTTTTCTGGGTTCGAGTGTAAGTACACTCCCTCCCAATACTTGTCTAAATCATTTTACATGCTTGCGTTTTCTGGGTTCGAGTGTAAGTACACTCCCTCCCAATACTTGTCTAAATCATTTTACATGCTTGCGTTTTCTGGGTCCGAGTGAAAGTACACTCCCTCCCAATACTTGTCTAAATCATTTTACATGCTTGCGTTTTCTGGGTTCGAGTGTAAGTACACTCCCTCCCAATACTTGTCTAAATCATTTTACATGCTTGCGTTTTCTGGGTTCGAGTGTAAGTACACTCCCTCCCAATACTTGTCTAAATCATTTTACATGTTTCTTTGTCCCTTCACTCGGGCTCATTATCCTAATGTAATACGCTTCCGTCACTCGGTTGCGCGTTTACATTATTATCAAATATTTTTCTTATCTGATTTATTTGGGTACTTTTTAATTAGTCCCATTCACCCCGCCCTTACTACATCGGATGTAAACGTGTCCGCCATAAGAAGTTCATGGTACCATATGCCACTACTTACTTGGCCAGAGTAAGCGATTAACACATGACATACATGACCTTTTTATAGTTTTCACATCACGCCCTATGTAAGTAATGCCTCTATTTGTTTCTCTTGGAAACAATATCCCGAATACATTTTCTATTCGGTTTTCCAAGTTTCTAATTTACATATGCAACAATCATTCTCTACATATTTGTTGCATATTACTATTTGTGCGTTTACATTTAAAAGCGTGCACCTGGTAATGTTTGCCCCGACGGGCGTTCCTTGCCATTAACTTATTCGCAATCGTTGCGCGATTTAGGTCCTTGGTGAGCATGCTCCTCTTGTCATACTTCGGACCGTTCTTCTATCATATCCGTAATTTGTTCAACCCTCGTCCTCTTCAAATGCGAGTTTCCTCCAATTAAAACATTCATAAAAGTTAGTAATATCAACTTTACTAAATGCCCGTATCATAATACAAGGCTTTTCTATTATACGGGTCAATGCGCGCAATTTCGTCAACTATATTCATCATTTAATTTAGGTAACGTGTATCACACGATAGCCTTATGTGTTGTTTACAACACTTTAGCATGCTAAACTATTAACATACATGTACTTACCGGATTTGCGATCAAGCCACGAACCGAACACCAATCTTTATTAAGAGCATAAGGTTTAAGTCCAAGCATAGTTTTCCCACCATACTTGAATCTCTTAAACCAAGGCTCTGATACCAACTTGTAACACCCGTTCTTATATATCAAGGTTTAGCGTATTATTTACGAAAACAATCATCTAATTAAGATTACATATCCATCGGAAAAACGGGTTTACTAAAACCTTTTACAATTTAAAAGTTTAGAACATAATGTAATTAAGTTCGTCACTTAAAAGAAACAATGAAACGACATTCGTCATTTAACATAATAACGATACATAGTGCGGAAGCTTATTTCGTGATCGTGTTCGGTTCTTGCTCGTCGCTTGATCTTCATCCGGGAACTCATGGCAATCACCTATGATCAAAACCAACTTAAAAGTTAGTTTTGATAGTCAAATATGAAGTTCAAACAAGTACAGGGGTTAAATATGAAGTTCATACAAGTACAGGGGTTAAATATGAAGTTCATACAAGTACAGGGGTTAAATATGACAAAAAATAACATTTTTCCGAGTTTGGGGGCGTCGCGTGACGCCAAGGGGAGTCGCGTGACGCTAGGCCCCCTTTTCAACAGAATGTTGCTGCATATTCCATGTACGATCTGATTTCACGGAAACGGCCATAACTTCTTCGTTATTGATCCGTTTTACCCGATTCTTTTTCCTACGCGTCCGTAATTTAATTCTCCATCTAATGGTGTTAAAATCCAAGATCTTACATAATAAAATTTCAGACTTTAATTCTTCAGCTTATTACCCTTTTTACCGACTTTTGACCCATTCGTGATTTTATCACACCAACATGTTTTATTGACCTTTAAACTCATGAAATTCATTAATACAATATCTCATATCATATTAATCTCAAATCACGGGTTTCTCACTTAATAAAATCCCGTTTACACTTAAATGCTTGTTTTGACCCGTTAAGGGTATTTACGCATTTTAGTCTAGAATTTGTACCTTTCTTTTGTCGCTACGAAAGTTCCATATCTAGTTAACTACAATTATTCCACCACAACTAATTTGTGGTGGATTTATCATAACGAACCCCTTTTTCCCAAATTTTACCCATCGGTTGATCATTTTACGCAAATGACCACTTTTGAGCATTTGACTCGCGAATGTGCATTCCTATGACCTTTATACATGTCTAATGATTCCATAATCTTAATGTAAGTTTCTAAGCAACCCCTATGAGTCGTTTGCCCAATATACCCTTCAAGGGTATTTTAGTCAACTTTAGTCCCTCACTAATCGACGAAGGACTTTCGCTAAATATTTGACCAAATTGTATGTTTAACTAAAAGCTTGATTATACATACCTGGCTCGGGTCAAAGTATTGACCCGATTACATAACTTTTGCTTTAAATCTTTCTAGTTAAAGCGATGCAAGCTTATGTTATTTCCTGTGATTACAAAACTCAACAAGTGATTGTCAAATGTTATTGTCAAATGGTGTTAACAACACCATTTGACCCATCTAGTCTAATCGACTATTTGTCCGTATGAGATGGTATTTAATTACCATTTCATCCCCTTAAACCCTTTTTCCGGTTTTCCTTTGAACTTGTTTCACTTAATCCGTTTTTATTTATTCGTCATTACATGACCAATTTACCATTTTACTCCTTTTATTATAGTCATGATTTCTTACCATTTTCCATTATTCCGACTCTCATTGAATCATGTCGGAATATCATGTACTAACCATTTAGTAGCATCAATATTAATACTTGAAATTTAGTAACTTCGCAAATAGTGAAAAAGGGGCGTAAGTTCTACTTACCTCGCATCCGAACTACGCTTTTCCTTTCCTTCTTGATTCGTTTGACCCGCTCCCTCATCAAGCTTCCACCTAGCTTGTCAAGATTCAAACTATCATCATGATTCGTAAGACGGTTAGATTAGTCATCATTATTATGACTATTTCATCTTACGGATTCTATGTCGAAACTACTATTCGACTTCATCAATTAGTTAACTTAACTTATCAAAGTCAACTACTTTCAATCACATGATTTACAACATTAAGTCTAAATCAACATGATATTTAGAACTCTTACCGTTTTATATTTCGCATAATTTGCCATATTATTCGAATGTGCTTTTCACTCGAAAATTCAACATATAAACATTCACTTAGGCATTTTAACAAACACCTTGTGGGCATATTCTATAAAATCAAAAATCAATTTTTCATAACTAGTTATTTACCCAAGTTTTAACATCATTCACAAGTTCTTATGTCTAGCATGCATATCAACACCTAGACTTACTTCATGGAAGTCGAATAACACCAAATTGATGATCATGAATCTAGTGTTCATCATCTTCCCCCAAAACCCACTTAGCACTTACATAACTAGTTAACCGAAACACTAATTTATGGTGCTAAATTAACGAGTTTACATCTAGGGTTTGTTCCCAAGCATAAATTTAACACATATCACTCATACACTCCATTTTCATTCACGAATTTTGATCATGAGTGTTCATAAGAAATTCTAAAACATCACCATATTACAAAATTTAACATACCTTATGATCCCCTTGACTTGGTGATCGTTTATATGTAATCATGCATTCGATTTCAGCTACTTTTGCCCTCCAATTTGGTGAAATTGAGATGAGCTAGGGTTTACCCCTTCTTGGTCGCCCCTGTAGATCGATCCACACACACAGCTTGTGTGTGTGGGGTGTTTTTTTTATTAAATAAAACTTGTTTCCTGTTTAACGGTTTTGGTCCCTCAAGTTTAATTTTAATTATTAGGGACTAGAACTCCATGTTTTATTACTTATTTGCACCTCAATAGCTAGGTTAATTATTCCTAGTTAACTTAATGGGTTCGGGAAACTATAACTCGTTATATTTTAAGTCCCGTTAACTCGGGCTCTTATAAACTCAATTCCTTAAAACTTTGATTCGCGTGTATTTATTATTAGGATTTCTTATTTAAATCCAAACATTCACCTGATTATTTTTACTACTAACGGTACTTTACCCGTCTTTTAGTATTAATGGAGTTTGATTACCAAACCCATTTTCGGGGTGTTACACTTCTCGTAGTTATTCAATTTCACATATTTAAACACATAAATACTCATAAGGTGAATCACTTAAACATGTTAAACACCATTCCAAACCCATTATTAGATGACAAATGGAGAAGAAATTGGAACATATTCAAGACAAGGCAATGCCAAAGGAAGATTGGGACGCCATGGTGGCCCTCCTCTCCAAGACGAACGACATGAAATTTCAACTCTTTGAGAACAAACTACTACCATAAGTCAGAAAGATCTTCTGATTCTGTAATACTTACACAAGGTTAAAACTTTGTGTCGTGAGATTGGAAAGTTTGATCCAGAAGCCAGAGTTGGAGATGCAAGAATGAAGTGGATAATAATCCACAGGTTGAAGAACGAGTCAGGAGTTTTGTGTCCGCTATTTGGGGATGGTTGACCCAACCATCTTTATCAGAATTCAAAAACTTGTTAGCCGGACAAGAAGCCTTGGCGAAGAAGATGATTGAAGTTTCAATTTCCACTACTTCAATGACAGAAGAAGAAGCTTTGTGTGCAGGACGAGGCAAGGTTAGGTATCGGTCAAACTAAAACCCAAGCTAAAGAAGTTATGGTGAGCGAAGCCATGAAAAGCCCTTTGGTCATCCGATGAAGAAGAGCAAAAGAGCTCCAAATCAAGTAGTAAACAGTTCTCTTTTAAGTGTTATAATTGTGGAAGTAAAGGACACATGCCTCAAGATTGTCATTCAGAGCCACAAGAAGAAGGAAACTCTACAGCTATTCAGAATGAAGAGACATCGAATGTAAAAGCGGCTGTCGCTTAAGTTATCAATGTTGTTACTTTTACATCCATCACAAACCACGAAGTGTAAAGTCACATGAACAGTAAGACGATAGTAGCTAGACGATGACTATCGGTGATGTTACATCTTTCGAAGATGAAACTCTGATTTTCGAAGATTAAATTTTCAAACCTGAAAACATGAATATTAACTCGCAAGAGAATGGGTTTCCTAAGGATTTGAGTCAAAATGAAGAAATAGTTTGGATTCGAGATGTGGTAGTCTGGTAGATAATCCTACTAGGATATTGAAGCAATCGAGATGAGTCAAGGTTTTCTCAATCATGATCGGTTGGTAGCCAAGTTCAAAAATCCTTGGATAATACTCACAGAAAAGACGAATTGATCAATGAGGAGCATGCAAAGTTAGATGGAGGAACTACGTATCGTTGATGAGCTGAATATTGATTGCATGCATGTTGGGCTGATTCTTAAAACAACTACACTGCCTAAATACATCTAGCTTAGATGAACGAATTGTTGTGGATGCTATGATGTTTAGTCATGAAGTTAAGAAAGAAAAAGCCTCAACAAAGTACTTAACCAGGGAAGAGCAACTTGTTGTGACAAAAGCAAGTGTGAAAATTAAGCCCAAAGAGATGCAAGTGTTGCGGGGTATGAAAGACTTTGGAGGAACGAGTCAGAATCAAGAACTTAAAGGTATGGACGTGAATATAGAATTAAGTGTTAGGAAGAGTGTGGGAATTCTACATTTGAGCCAAAGTCGTGAGACGCGACATGTTGCATTTAGTCGCGACTTGCTTCAAGTCGAGGCTCTCCATGTGTTTCACGGCTAAGAACAAGCGAGAGAAGACTAGAAGTCAAGTGAGATGCGAATAGTGAAAAAAGGCACGTGTCGTGACTGAGAAAGATGCGAGATGCGACTAGTATGTTAAGCCGAAGCCTATGGTTTGAGTTACTTGGATACTGTGATGTTGACTATGCTTGAGATCTATTTACTCAACGTTCAACAACCGATTACATTTTCATGGTCGAATCGGGTGCATACATGTTCACCAAGACTTTATTAAGTGTGAAGATACGAGAACTGTGTGAGAGTAATGGCATAAATAATGTAGTGTTTGAAATCAACATCGACTTAAGAATATACGAGCAGCGGCTAGAAAGAACGAAGGTCGCGGCTGCCAGTCGAGAAGATGCGAGCCGCGATTGGAAGCAGCATTAGATACAACATGATACGAGTTGAGGATCAGTTGGAGAGAAAGGGCATGGGTTATTATGAATTAACACTTGGAGCCAAACCGGAGTTAGGGATTATCCACCCAAACCACGGTTGGGTGGATGCGACATGGTGTGAGTCGCGACTAGATGCCTTTCAGTCGTGATTGAGTGGTGTGGTCAAGTTGTTTGGTCACAACTCATGGAAGCTGCCTAGGCCTCATTGAGCTTGAGTCAAATCTAATGGATGTTGCTGAGATGCTTATGGTGATGACAAGTCGAAGCTGAGATGCGATTGGAGCTAAGTCAACACTGGGATGCGGCTGAAAGATATTGAACAAAAGTTTGCGAGTCAAGTTTGCTTAATTGACTAAGGGTAAGGGGTTGTTTGTTTGCCTCTTAATCAGGCTCTTAATGATTCAGACCTCTTACTGGTTCAGCACTTAATGGTTCAGACTGTTTGTTTTGCGAGCAAATGTCTAAATGGTTTAGACATTTGCCTCTGAATGGTTAAGCAATATACTGAGTCTAGATGGTTAAGACCTCTAATCTGAATTGGTCAGACATTTGCCTCTGAACGGTTAAACATTATACTGGCTCTTAATGGTTTAGACCTCTTACTGGTTCACACTTAATGGTTAGACCTCTTACTGGTTCAGCACTTAATCATTTAGAAGTTGCCAAACAACCTCTAAGTTTTGAGCTTGTCCTGACATGTCTTTATTTGTGAAGCATATGGTTTTCGAACTATTTTGTGAAGTGTTTATAATGTATGAGCTCGCTAGTGGAGTAATCATTTCAGCATGTATTTGAGGAAGGTAAAGAAAATTTGGGGCTGTTTGGCAACTTCTGGACGGTTAAGTGCTGAACTAGTAAGAGGTCTGAACCATGAAGTGTTGAACCAGTAAGAGGTCTGAACCATTAAGAGGCAGTATAATGCTTAACCGTTCAGAGGCAAATGTCTGACCAATTCAGATTAGAGCTCTTAACTATTCAGACTCAGTATAATGCTTAACCATTCAGAGGCAAATGTCTGAACCATTCAGACATCTGCTCGCAAAACAAACAGTCTCAACCATTAAGTGCTGAACCAGTAAGAGGTCTGAACCATTAAGAGCCTCATTAAGAGGTAAACAAACAGCCCCTTAATTATAGTAAAAGCGGTAGGGATTTGCCTGGCAATGAGAAGAGAAATTTAAGACTTTCTATAGAATTTTGATTAGATTATCAATAAAAGGTGTAGTTTTTTTCTACTTGAAGATGTAAAGATTTTAGCCTCGTGCCCTCGTATTTGTAATAGTTTGAAACTAGGTTAATGCCCGCGCGATGCGTGGCTTCATCCAAAACCATATTATTTACTTTGAAATATAATATTTTGTACAAACGCATACATTGAAAGAAAAAAAATAAGAAAACTATTCAAATGCCGGAAAAAACTTCCTTGTAGACTACATTTGTTGTTTTACTCGTTACATTCCCATCTTTGTCTAGTATAAGCAGAAAGATCCAAAGCTCCCCCTGGAGTCATGACAACTGCCATGGTGGAGGAACCCCTCTTCGTGCTACAATTGGACTGTAACTGCTAAATTTAAAAAACGAAAAACAATTGATGAACCAAACACTCTAAACCACCCTAAAATTCCATTTTTTTATGTGCATATTTCTAAAAGAACTATTGCTTCTATTTTATGTGCTACTTCATGATAAAACATATTAAACACGAGAGCCACGTCGACTTGTTTTGTAAATAAGCCATGTCCAGACCAAGCCACGCGAAGCTATAAAAAGCAAGATATTACCTTTAAAAAGTGGTAGAAGCCATTATTCAGTTTCGCACCAGCATCCATCGGCATAAAACATCATTCTTTAAGTACATCTTCACCTACATACAAAACCCTATACACATTAAAATATATATATCAATGTAAATCGGCAAGCAGATAAAAAATTAAACATAAAACGCTAAAAGCGGTTTGCATATTACTTATTTTTTGTAGTTGGATCACTTGTAAATGAACTGAGCCGCATCGACTTGTTTTGTAAATAAGACATGTCCAGACCAATGCCAGCGAAGCTATAAAAAGCAAGATATTACCTTTAAAAAGAGTTAAAAGTCATTATTCAGTGCCGCACCAACATCCATCGGCATAAAACATCATTCTTTAAGTCCATCTTCACCTGCATTTCCATTTTTCGTTAGATAAGAAAAAGTTAAAAAACACAATAAATATGGAAACAATAAACTTGAAGCAAATTGACCACCCTTTGCTAGAGTAACTGCACCAGTTCTTCAATAGTCTTTATGAAGTTCCTTGAGTCGTTGATTGGCTTGGCTTGCTTGTTTCTTTGACAACAACATCATACTTCTCAACTTCCTTTTTCTTACTTTCAAGCACTACCATCTGCACAAGTAATTACCAATTTAAAAATATGTTGTTCTTCATGTTTAAGAAGAGCATCAATTAACAAATTATTTATTTAAAAAAAAATCTCTGGGCATATGAAGAAGTTTGTAATGCTTGATAAATTGTTCATAAAAAATATTAATAATCTTTAAACAATATATGTTAATAAAATCAAAGATTTCAAAAAATTGTGTCAATGTTTAAAAAAAGAAACATAATTCTTGAAACTTTGCTCATCATTTCTTATTTCAGATTCTTGAGAACACTAAACCCTTTTCAGTTCAATATGTATGATAATAACAGTGATGATAATAAATATCAACAAAAGTCCTATCTTTTTTCCCAGTAAACTGCAAACTGATTCATGATTCCACAGAACGCAACAATTCTAGAAAAATAATAAAAAAATACTAATTAAATTGAAGATCTTTGAAGATTATATGGTAATTATAACAAAAAGCAACAATTCTAGAAAAAAAATACTAATTAAATTGAAGATCTTTGAAGATTGTATAGTAATTCGGCTATAGGGTGTGGTCATGACTCATGACCACCATGACCCTCCACGTCAGTGTCATGTCATCCACCTCTAATCCACCATCCAAAACCACTACCATAAGGGTATGGTCATGACCCAAACCACTATACCCTTATTTATTAGTTTATCTTTGTCTAAAAAAAAGAAAATGATTTCTTGAAAAATGGAAAGGAGGACCATGGTTGCCATGGTTTAATCCATGCAAACCATGGTGGATCAAGCAAGGGGTGGTGTAGTCTTTTATTCATGTTCCTAGGTGGCGAATCATGTCCCAACCATGACCTCCACACCCTTTAGCCTTATAAAATCAAATATTGCAAGAAATTGTGTCAATATTAAAAAAAAGGGAATCCTAATTCTTGAAACAAACTTTGGTCATCATTTCCTATTACAAATTCTTGAAAACACTAATCACTTTTCAGTTCAATCTGTATGACTATAACCCCACAAAATGTTATACATATAAAAAGACTAATGATGATAAATATTAACAAAAATCCTATCTTTTTTGCCAGTAAACAGCAAGATCACCAAAAAGTTGCAACTTTTGAAAAATCACAAAGAATTCAAATCCAAATAGAAACTAATTAAAAGGGGTCTCGTAATATTGCATCTTATACACATATTCAAACATATTTCAACAACAACTTCAGCATTTTAATCAAAAACACAAAAGATTTCAAGAAAGCATTCACCAAAAAGCTAAACTAAGTTCAGGTATTCAGATTCACACAATAAGCATCATCTGGGTTCTCGGCCAAAACAAATTCAGCCATCATCTACCTTTACCTAAATCAGTCTATTAAAACCCTAAGAAAAAAAGCAAAAGTTAATCGATCTTCAAATCATGTAAAATAAAACCTAACGAACATAATCGTTCACAAAACAACATCAACAACGTCGATTAAGACTCAAGGAAATTATCGTAGAGTGGAAAGCCTTCAAATCCGTCGATCGTCGCTCCGGTTGAATGACTGATGAAGGTTGTCGGCGATGGTGTTGAGAGAGAGGCAGACGAATTTTTTGTTTAGGGTTTTTTGACAGGAAATATGAATGAGAGAATGAGAGAGAGAGAGAGTATAATGAAGCGTACAATAGAAGCCTTCTTCAATCCTGGCGTTAGAGCAATGCCACATATATGCTTATGTGGCTGCTTATTTGGCATCAACCATAGGGTGATATGTGTCCCCAATGGTTTGCTTTATTAGAGGTATAGATGTGTAAATCTAACCTAAGTGTCACACCTGACAAAAATGTAATAATTGGTCTAAATGAAACTAATGAATTATTATGAGTAAAAATCACGTACAGATTGAGTAATCATACAAAACGTATGAATGATGTGGAAAAGTAAAAAAGCATGATGCCATTCGTAGTTATTCTATTCGTATGCTAATTATCAAAATTACTCTACAAGTGCATCAAACAACATAAAATTCAAAATTACCCTACGAGTTCATCAAAATAACATAACATACACAATTACTTTACAAGTTTATCAAACAACATACAATTCAAAATTACTATACAAGTGCATCAAGCAACTAGTCATTTAAAATTACTCTACAACTGCATCATAATTACTTTACTAGTTCATCATTAATACACTAGTACAAGATATAATTCAAAATTACTTTACAAATGCATCAAAAAACTCGTCATTAAAAAAATCTAGTCATTCAAAATTACTTTACAAGTGTATCATAATTACTCTAATAGTTCATCAAAATAACATAACATACACAATTACTCTACAAGTTTATCAAACAACATACAATTCAAAAGTACTTTACAAGTGCATCATAATTACTCTACTAGTTCATAAAAAAAATAAACAGACACATTCACTCTACAAGTTCATCAAACAACACAAAATTTAAAGTTACTCTACAAGTGGACTATAATTACTCTACTAGTTCATCAACATAATTACTTTACGAATAGAATAATTACGAAAATGTCACCGCGTTTTTTTTTACTTTTCCACGTCATTCGTACGTTTTGTACGATAACCGTATTTGTATTTGATCTTTTGTTGGATTATTTGTGTGATAAATTGCATTTACACCCTTTAAGTTTAAAAAAAAATTAGGCGCTATTCTTTAAGTAACAAAATTACAACACATATCCTTTATATTTTAATTTTTTTATAGCAGATATCCTTTATGTTTTACTTTTCTTTACAGCAGATGTCCTTTACTTTTGTAATCTTTTTAGGGAGAAAGGACACTGCTTGTAAAGAAATTAGAACATAAAGGACATCCGTTGCGTTAGTTAAAAGACAACGTCTGAAATTTTGCTGAAACTTAAAAGGACGTAAAACGCAATTTGTATAGATTTCAATAAATTAACTTTATTATATAAAATAGAGTAAATTACAAAAATCGTCCTTTATGTTTATACCAGATTGCAAACTATGTTCTTTGTCTTCAAAAACTACAAAAAAATGTACTCATGTTTGCAAACTCTTGCACGTTACGTCCTTTAGCCATAACCTAGTTAGTTTTTATGGTTAAATCTAACCAAGTGAACCCCACATGAGGGTATTTTGGTCATTTTACCATATATACTTAAATAAATAAACATAAATAAAACTTATAAACTCTCTCTCTCTTTCTCTCTCGCTCTATACAAACTCTCTCCAGCTCTATACAAACTGTAAGGACCTGCACGAAATTGTCCTAAAACACTCCGTAAGTGAAAACCTGGACCACTAAAGCCCTAAATTCCATGAAAAATCAAGAAAATCAAAAATTATTCGTTGGTCGCGGGCCGCGTAAGAGTTAAGCAATTCTTACGCGGGGCGCGACAGCTTTGAAAATCTCCGGATAAGCTTTAGGGCCACGTGGCAGACCTACGCCATGACACGGCAGCCCTAGCTGTAGCTAGGGTGGCCCTCGCGGGCCGCGTAGGATGCTCTTCGAGTTTACACGGGGCGCAACAGACTCAAAAATTTGCTATAAATTGGACGTTGCATGGCCTTTCTTCTGTGTTCGAATTTCACTTTCAAAACGTCAAATTGTTGCTTATATACGAGTGTTTAAGGGTCGAAACGCTGCTACGATTACGGGGTAATAACTCGATCACTGCTACGATACAATGTCTGATCGATTGAAACCGATCCGATGGATGTTTAAGTGCTGCCTGAATTCGGGCTATACTTTGTCATTCGTCGTGAGGGTTTTGATTTCGTGAACTTATCGTAAATGTTGTATTAAGTTACTAACCTAGTTTCGTTTGCATTATTTAACTAGGTTACCAGGCTTAATCAGTAGGCAAAATCTGTCCAGTTAAACTTGCAATGTGAGTCATTCTCTTTTTACCAAATTGTTTCCAAAACCCTATTTATTTTCAAAGTTATATTTATAGGGATTAAGTCTTTGTAGTCTTCAATTACAGCCGGTATGTGGGGTTTTGTATACATTACTTGATAACCGTTACCATTGGACAACGGGTTAGCCAATGGGTGATATGACCATAGTCACAGATACGGTCGAGTGACAAATACCGTTGGGTAGTTGATTGATATATAAACATTGTAATTGCTCTTAATACTGTAAATTATAACAATGTGTCGTTTTGTACCAATTGAATGACTCGCCAGTATTTCCCCGCTTATAAAATCTTTTTAAACATGTTTCAGGTGATTTACTATGAACAAGGAAAAGTGCCGTGTAGCACTACCAGCTTGGATAAAGTGGCTCAGTAAATAAATAAACATGTTTTTGTAACCAAGGGATTTCCCAGTGGAATTCCTTTATTGTAAATTACGAGGTTTGTCCCGAAATTTGAAATAAAATAAATGGGTGTTTTCAGTTTAAAAGATTCTGTTAAAATTTCCGCTGCCTAATTAAACACCAATACCACGGGTTTCTGTCCCGCGACTTCTGAACTGGGTAAAACCGGGTCAGGGGCCGTGACAGAAAAAGGTGGTATCAGAGCCACTGATTTAAGCCAATTAAGTATTTAGAAATTCTTAATTTTCAGATTGCCATTCTGTGATTCTGTGAAAATTTAATTTAACAAATAAAATTTTTATTTAAATTTTGTGTGTTTCTTCATGTGTGCTAACAGCATGAATAAACTGTCGGAGGCACTCCGAAACTTTACAATCCATACCACCGATATGGATACTACAGGAACCCAGTCAGGGTATCAGGCGGATACCGAGGAGCCACTAGTGTTTCAGGCCCAGCCACAGGAGAAACCAAAACCCAAAAAGAGAAGAAGGTTGTTGGATCGGAAACGAGGACGCAAGAAGAAACCCGCTGCCCAACGGGTAAAGAAAACGGAGGATCCAAAGGGAAAGGGAAAGGAAGTTGGGGAGAGTTCCGGTCAAGCCCAGGAGATGCCACCTTGGGAAGAACTTGATAGGAAACTGGCGAATTGTGACCTCATCGGACCTGCTGACAAAACCCTTTTTAATTTCCCCGCCCAATCTGAACTTCCAATTAATTTGGAACCTGCTATTCCGGACCCTATTGTCAATCCCCAACCTTTTACAGGGCAGTTGGAAGAATGGTGGACGAGCGACTGGCATTTTCAGAATTTCATGAATAACCCCAATGTTTACTTTCCCCAGTTTGATCCTGAACCTGCACAATTCCCACCTATGAGCGCGGAGAACGTTGCCGAATTACGCCGCAACGGCGAGGAACTGGTGGATGCGGGGAATCGGATTCGAGAAGTGGGGGAAAACATCACATGGAAGTACGACGAGAGGGAGCGTCGTTTCTGAAAAACTAGTTGACTGAAGTTAAAAAGTTTTTGTATAATAATAATAATATGTAATATGTGAAAAAAAGCATAATATATAATAATAATAATAATAATAATATAGTATTGTACAATAATAACTAAAATAAGAATTTTGTAAAATAGATAGTGTGTATTGATGCATACTATTATAAAAATATATATAAATGTCGCAAGGTCGACGATTTTGGCTATATGTGTTGATTTAATTGTGTTGTGAGTGCCTTGTTGTGTTTAATTGTTATCCAATGTGTGACAATAATTTATATATATCTTGTTAATTATTCAGATGGAAAACGCAATAAACAAACCGGCAACCGAAGTTAACCAATCTGAACAACACAATGAGGATCATTTTCTTAATAGGCAAGATGTAGAAAATATCGTTGCTCAGGGAATAGCCAATGCTATCCCGGCAATTGTTGCTGCCGTTAAGAATCCTGCTGAACCTTCCCAAGCCAACCATAGTAAACGCACTCACGACGATAATTTTAGTAACAGTGTAAATGGAGGCGGCAATAATGACAATAATGTGGTTCAAGCCCCAATACTTAAGAAAATGAAAGTTGCAACACCTGGTTGCACTTATAAAGAATTTCTTGCCTGTAAGCCAGTGGAATTTGCAGGCAATGAAGGGGCAACTGCCGCACTGCGTTGGTTAGAAAAGACCGAAGCAGTAATCAAAATAAGTAAATGCGGAGAGGAAGACAAGGTTATGTACGCATCCCACCTTTTCAAAGAAGAGGCGTTAGAATGGTGGAACACGGTGCTGCAAGCCAAGGGAAGTGATGTGGCTTATGCCATGAGTTGGGAGGAATTTAAGGGATTGGTGGAAAGAAAATTTTGTCCCGACTATGAAAAGGAACAAATGACGAATAAGTTCCTGAACCACCGGATGGTGGATGTTGACTGTCGAGGGTATACTTTGAAATTTTTCGAGTATGCTAGAATTGTACCAACTCTGGCCTCGCCAGAACAGGTGCTTATTTCTCGCTATATTTTGGGACTAATTAGCGAAATTCGTGATATAGTCAAAGCAGCGAGACCCTGCACAATTGACGATGCTGTCGAACTGGCCAACACCTTGAATGACGGACCGGTGCGCACGAGAGAAGAAAACAGGAAAAAGGAATTGGCCCAAAGATTACCTAAGGATTTCGTGGGGGTAATAATAGTAGTAATTTCGAGAAAAATGGAACTAGGCAATCTTCCACACCTCCATTCTGCAGAAACTGTCGAAAGAAACATTTTGGTAAATGTCAAGAGAAGTGTAATTTCTGCAAGGCACCGGGGCACCGAGAGGAGGAGTGCAGGAAGAAATCAATGATTTGCTTCAATTGCGGAGAAGCTAGGCATTTTAGACCAGAATGCCCAAAATTGGCCAAACCTGCTGAAGGAACTAATAAGAAGAATGCAAGAGCCTTCCAGCTGACTACCCAGGAAGCAGATCTGATTCCAGATGTGATAGCTGGTACGTTTCTAGTACATGACGTTTACGCCAAAGTATTATTTTACTCTGGTGCAAACCAAAGTTTTATAAATACTTCATTTTGCCAAGCTCTTAAGCAACCTCTAACCAAACTTAGGCAGATTTATACGGTGGAAACGGCAGATGGAAATTCTGTTAATATAGATAAGGTTCTGCAAGAAGGAAAGATAGAACTTTCAGGCCATAAATTTTCTACAAACCTTCTACCTATAAAATTAGCAAGATTCGATGTTGTATTAGGAATGGATTGGTTAGTAGCCAACCATGCTCGAATCCTCTGTGATAAGAATTCCATAGAAATTCATACACCCGCAGGGGAAGTAATTGTGGTTACAGGAGATAAGCCACGTAAACCAATGAAATTCATTTCAGTAATGAAAGTTGCTAGTTATGAACGAAAACAAGGAATAGTGTATATGATTTCGGTAATTATTAACACTAAAGGTGATGAACTTAAGGAAATCCCAGTAGTATCAGAATACCCTGATGTATTTCCAGAAGAGCTACCTGGATTACCACCAGATAAGGAAGTAGAGTTCAGAATTCATCTGATTCCTAGAACTACACCAATAGCTAAGGCACCTTATCGATTAGCACCCACAGAAATGTTAGAACTAAAGAAACAGTTAGATGAATTGCTAGGCAAAGGATTCATACAACCTAGTTCATCCCCTTGGGGAGCACCAGTGTTGTTCGTGAAAAAGAAGGATGGTTCAATGCGGATGTGTATTGATTATAGGGAATTGAATAAAGTTACAATTAAGAATCGATACCCATTACCTAGGATTGATGATCTTTTTGATCAACTTTAGGGAGCTAGATACTTCTCTAAGATAGATTTGCGCTCCGGATACCATCAGCTGAAGGTACAGGAAGAAGACATACCTAAAACTGCTTTCAGGACTAGGTATGGTCACTACGAGTTTACAGTCATGCCATTTGGACTAACGAATGCTCCTGCAGCATTTATGGACATGATGAATAGGATCTGTAAGCCGGTGGATAAATTCATAATTGTCTTCATCGACGATATACTTATTTATTCTGAAAGCTAGGACAAGCATCGTGAGCACCTGCATGCACTCTTAACTTTGTTAAGGAAGGAAAAGCTTTACGCCAAATTTTCGAAGTGTGAATTTTGGCTACAAGAAGTGCAATTTTTAGGACATATGGTGAATCACGAAGGCATTCACGTGGATCCCTCTAAGATAGAAGCAATCACAAATTGGAAGGTCCCGCAATCAGCTACCGAAGTTAGAAGTTTTCTGGGATTAGCTGGATACTATAGGCGCTTCATTAAAGATTTTTCTAAAATAGTTGTTCCATTAACTAAGCTAACTTGTAAAACAGTTAAGTTTGAATGGGGACCTAAGCAAGAAGAGGCCTTTAGGATCTTAAAGCAAAAGTTAACAAATGCCCCAATTCTTGCTTTACCAGAAGGGACAGAAGATTTTGAAGTTTATTGTGATGCTTCTAAGCTACGATTGGGTTGTGTGCTAATGCAACGCAAAAAGGTAATTGCGTATGCCTCAAGGCAGTTGAAAAAGCACGAGGGAAATTATACGACTCACGACTTAGAATTAGGAGCAATATTTTTTGCCCTTAAAATTTGGAGACATTATCTGTACGGAAGTAAGTTTACTGTCTACACAGATTATAAAAGTTTAAGATACATATTTGGGCAAAAAGAATTAAACATGAGGCAAAGATGATGGATGGAAATTCTGAGTGACTACGACTGTGATATTCTATATCACGAAGGAAAGGCAAATGTAGTAGCAGATGCCCTAAGTCGTAAGTACCATGAGAAGCAAAGGCGAGTTCGTGCTCTTAGATTAAACCTACAATTAGACTTGATGGAATAACTGAAAAACGTCCAGGAAACATCAATCAAGGATGATGCTGAAGAAATGAAAGGAAGGGTAACGGAATTAGAACAAGGAGCTGATGGAATTTGGAGATTCCATAAGACAAGAATTTGGGTACCTAGGCAAGGAAACTTAAGAGCTAAGATTCTAGAGGAAGCCCATAAATCTAGGTATACGATGCATCCCGGTAATAACAAGATGTATCAAGATTTGAGGAACAACTTCTGGTGGATAGGAATGAAGAAGGATATAGCTAGATACGTTTCTAAGTGCCTAACTTGTTCACAAGTTAAGGCAGAATACCAGAAACCTTCAGGGTTACTTCAACAATTAGAATTACCTGTATGGAAATGAGAACTAATAACAATGGACTTTGTTACTAAGTTACCCAAAACCAGGAAAGGAAACGATGCAATCCCGGTGATTATAGATCGATTAACCAAATTAGCTCATTTCCCGCCAATGAAGGAGACCTTTGGCATGGAAAGATTAGCAAAGTTGTACGTAGATGAGGTAGTATCTTTACATGGAGTCCCACTCTCCATTGTGTCAGATAGGGATAGTCGTTTCACTTCGCATTTTTGGACAAGTTTCCAAGAAACAATGGGGACACGACTAAATTTAAGTACTGCATACCATCCCCAAACAGATGGACAAAGTGAAAGAACGATTCAAACCCTTGAAGACATGCTCAGAGCATGTGTAATCGACTTCGGTGGAAACTGGGATGATCATTTACCCCTAAGAGAATTCTCATATAAAAATAGTTATCACACAAGCATCAATGCTGCCCCGTTCGAAGCACTGTATGGACGAAAGTGTCGAACTCCCGTATGCTGGGCAGAAATAGGAGAAAGTCAATTATCAGGTCCCGAGATTGTACAGGAAACCACCGACAAGATAACTCAAATCAAGGAAAGACTAAAAACGGCTCGAGATCGCCAGAAGAGTTATGCTGACAATCGACGTAAGCCGTTAGAATTCCAAGTTGGAGACAAGGTACTCTTAAAAGTTTCTACTTGGAAAGGAGTAGTTCGATTTGGTAAGAAAGGAAAGTTAAGTCCAAGGTACATAGGACCATTCACAGTTACCCAACGAATAGGACCAGTTGCTTATAAATTACAACTACCAGAAGAATTAGTCGGGGCACATGATGTGTTTCATGTATCTAATCTCAAGAAGTGTTTGTCTGATGAATCACTGGTAGTACCTCTTCAAGACATAGAGGTGAATGAAAAATTAAAATTTGTTGAGAAACCGCTTCAAATTGAAGACAGAAAGGTCAAGTTCCTCAAACATAAGAGATTGGTGCTAGTCAAGGTAAAGTGGGATTCGAAAAAAGGACCTGAATATACATGGGAGTTGGAATCGGAAATGAAGCGAAAATATCCTCACTTATTCCAGTAAATCTCGAGGACGAGATTTTAAATAAGGTAGGGAGGATGTAAGGACCTGCACGAAATTGTCCTAAAACACTCCGTAAGTGAAAACCCGGACCACTAAAGCCCTAAATTCCATGAAAAATCAAGAAAATCAAAATTTATTGGTTGGTCGCGGGTCGCGTAAGAGTTAAGCAATTCTTACGCGTAGCGCGACAGCTTTAAAAATCTCCGGATAAGCTTTAGGGCCACGTGTCAGACACGTGGCAGACCTACGCCATGACACGGCAGCCCTAGCCATAGCTAGGGTGGCCCTCGCGGGCCGCGTAGGATGCTCTTCGAGTTTACGCGGGCCGCGACAGACTCAAAAATTTGCTATAAATTGGACGTTGCATGGCCTTTCTTCTGTGTTCGAATTTCAATTTCAAAACGTCAAAATTCTGCTTATATACGAGTGTTTAAGGGTCGAAATGCTGCTACGATTACGGGGTAATAACTCGATCACTGCTGCGATACAATGCCCGATCGATTGAAACCGATCCGATGGATGTTTAAGTGCTGCCTGAATTCGGGCTATACTTTGTCATTCGTCGTGAGGGTTTTGATTTCGTGAACTTATCGTAAATGTTGTATTAAGTTACTAACCTAGTTTCGTTTGCATTATTTAACTAGGTTACCAGGCTTAATCAGTAGGCAAAATCTGTCCAGTTAAACTTGCAATGTGAGTCATTCTCTTTTTACCAAATTGTTTCCAAACTATTTATTTTCAAAGTTATAATTACAGGGATTAAGTCTTTGTAGTCTTCAATTACAGCAGGTATGTGGGGTTTTGTATACATTACTTGATAACCGTCACCATTGGACAACGGGTTAGCCAATGGGTGATATGACCATAGTCACAGATACGGTCGAGTGACAAATACCCTTGGGTAGTTGATTGATATATAAACATTGTAATCGCTCTTAATACTGTAAATTATAACAATGTGTCATTTTGTAGCAATTGAATGACTCGCCAATATTTCCCCGCTGATAAAATCTTTTTAAACATGTTTCAGGTGATTTACTGTGAACAAGGAAAAGTGCCGTGTAGCACTACCAGCTTGGATAAAATGGCTCAGTAAATAAATAAACATGTTTTTGTAACCAAGGGATTTCCCAGTGGAATTCCTTTATTGTAAATTACGGGGTTTGTCCCGAAATTTGAAATAAAATAAATGGGTGTTTTCAGTTTAAACGATCCTGTTAAAATTCCGCTGCCTAATTAAACACCAATACCACAAGTTTCTGTCTCGCGACTTCTGAACCGGGTAAAACCGGATCAGGGGCCGTGACACAAACTATCTCTACAATCTGGTTGTGCAGCACCTCCATCGAATCACCACCACCATCACACACCCACCACCATCGCTACACCACTCTCTCTACAAACACTCTTTCTCTCCCTCTCTCTTTCTCTCTCTCTCTACAAGATCTAGTAAGTATTCAGAACTAAATCTCTCAAATCGAATTAGAAATCAGATATAAATCTCTCAAATCGAACTACACACAGATTCAAAATCAGATCTGAATATAAACAACACGTAGATTCATCGATGTCAGGGCAGCCTATGCGCTGTTCCTTCTCGACATTAAAAATTCCAAAGTTGTGGTGTTGCGATGGTGGTGGTAAGAGGATTTTTAGGGGTTTTAGTGTCGCAACCCCCGATCCCTTATCTGTCCCGGGAACGGGCGGACGCGAGCTCAGTGGTGGTGGTATCAGGTTTCATTAATTTGGCAGCGGAATTTACATCAGGACCGTAGTTAGGAAATGTTTATCAGAGTAAAACCACCAGAATTAATATTAATAAACACATGGGCAAAACCCAAGTTTCTTATTACAGTACATTTATAGGGACAAACCCTATTTTATTGAATTTAAAACATCGTTTATTAGATAACTTTTATAGCCACTTATTTTCCAAGCCGTCAGTGCTCTCGAGCTGGCTTTTTCCCGGTTGGCTTTCACATTGTGTTACCTGAAACATGTTTTAAAAATATTTTGTCAGCGGGAAATACTGGTGAGTGAATCCCATCTTAATCAAGAAACATTTTATCAGTTAACACAGTATTGAGAGCGATCACGTTGTTTATTTCTACACAATTACTCATTCAGTATTGTCAATCCTTGACTGGCGGGTCGTATTACACATTGGCTAACTCGTTGTCCAATGGTAACGTACTGTCATTCCGACTTACTACTCGCAAGTAATAAATTTTGTATACAAAACCCCCAACATACCGGCGGTAATTGAAGAACTACAAAGACTCAATCACCGCTTAATCACATTGTAAAATAATTAAGGTTTTGTAAAACATTCCAAAAAGGTTAACAAAAGGAGGATAAACTCACATTGCTATCTTAGACTTCGCGTAAGGGTTTCCTGGATATAATCTATAATTTATACAAATGTACATTGGTTAGTATCATAACCCTTTGAAAATATTAATGATACCCTTCCCGAGACGGCATTCCAACAACTACGTCGGGCAGAACCAACTATTATGAAACTAGGGTTATAATACTTACAACGGAGCAGAACCTTGCTAATTAGGGTATAACACCCGACTATAATGCTTATAACTTCAGAAATTCGAGATTGAAAGAAAGAAATGAACGACGGAAAGTGAAACCCGATGGCCTGCTTATATAGTTGCTGAAACTGGTCTCCACGCGGCCCGCGTAAGGGTAGACATAGGGCTACGCGGCCCGCGTCAACCCTGGTCAACAGGGTAGCTTATCCGACTCACCATGTAGACCCGCCACGATGTCGACACATGTCAGCTCAGGATGTCTCCGCGTTTGATGATCTCTCGCGGCCCGCGTTAACTAAACAAGAACTCTTACGCGGCCCGTTTGAACTAAAGAAATCAACGATATCAGGTTTCCACTCTGATACCGCCCGCGTGAATAGTTGGGGTGGGTCTACGCGGCCCGCCTCAACTTACTGTTTTCAGATTTTTATTTATTTTAAATGTTATAACATACTTCGTGCTCGTTTTTCACATACGGGGTGTAATATAAGACATATTGGGACATTCTAAAATATATTAGAGTGTTAGACATATTATAAGGGTGTCGGTTTTACTGAGGGTTGTTACATTCTCCCCACCTTGTTTAGAACTCGTCCTCGAGATCTATTGAAATAAGTGCGGATATTTTCTTTGCATTTCTGACTCAAGCTCCCATGTGTACTCAGGTCCTCTTTTGGAGTCCCACTTTACTTTGACCAGAACTAATCTCTTATGTTTGAGATTCTTGATTTTCCTATCTTCAATCTGTAGAGGCTTTTCTACAAACTTGAGTTGTTCATTTACCTCTATATCCTTAAGAGGAACTATCACTGATTCATCAGCTAAACACTTTTTGAGATTAGATACATGAAACACGTCATGTATTCCTGCCATTTCCTCTGGCAGTTGTAGCTGATAGGCTACAGGTCCTATTCTTCTAATAATCTTAAAAGGTCCAACATACCTGGGACTTAGCTTTCCTCGTTTGATGAATCTTACTACTCCTTTCCAAGGAGAGACTTTTAACAATACCTTATCTCCTACTTGAAACTCCAATGGTTTTCGCCTGTTATCAGCATAACTTTTCTGTCGATCGCGTGCTGCTTTCAGTCGTTCCTTGACTTGAATAATCTTATCGGTTGTTTCTTGTACTATCTCAGGTCCAGATAGTTGCTTTTCCCCAATTTATGCCCAACAGACTGGGGTTCTGTACTTTCGTCCATAAAGTGCTTCTAATGGTGCAGCATTGATACTTGTGTGATAACTATTATTATAAGAAAATTCTATTAAAGGTAAGTAATTGTCCCAATTACCTCCGAATTCGATTACACAAGCTCTAAGCATGTCTTCCATTGTTTGAATTGTCCTTTCGCTTTGTCCGTCTGTTTGAGGATGATAAGATGTGCTTAGTTTTAATTTGGTTCCCATTTCCTTTTGGAAACTTAACCAAAAATGAGAGGTAAATCGACTATCTCTATCAGTAACAATTGATAAAGGAATTCCATGTAAAGAAACAATTTCATTTACATATAGTTTAGCTAATTGTTCCATACTGAAAGTTTCCTTCATTGGTAGGAAATGAGCTGACTTATTTAGCCTATCTACAATCACCCAGATTGTATCATTTCCTTTCTTTGTTTTGGGTAATTTAGTAACAAAATTCATTGTTATTAATTCCCATTTCCACACTGGCATTTCTAATTGCTGTAACAAACCTGAGGGTTTCTGGTGTTCAGCTTTGACTTGTGAGCAAGTTAAACATTTAGAAACGTAAGCTGCTATGTCCTTTTTCATTCCTATCCACCAGAAATTTTTCCATAAATCCTGGTACATTTTATCATTTCCTAGATGCATCGTATATTTAGACTTATGGGCCTCTTCTAGTATACGATGACGTAGGTTTCCTAATTTAGGTATCCACATTCTTTTTTCATGGAATCTCCAAATTCCATCTGTTCCTTGTTCTAATTCTTTCAGCATACCTTTTAATTTTTCAGAATCATCCTTGATTACTGATTCTTGTGCTTCTCTTATCTGATCATTTAAATCTACTTGCAGATTTAATTTAAGGGAACGTACCCTTTTTGGCTTTTCATGATACTTTCGGCTTAAAGCATCTGCTACTACATTTGCTTTTCCTTCATGATACTGGATATCACAATCATAATCACTGAGCATCTCCATCCAACGTCTTTGTCTCATACTTAATTCCTTTTGCTTGAAGATATATCTTAGACTCTTATGATCAGTGAATATGGTAAACTTACTACCATAAAGGTAATGTCTCCAAATCTTAAGAGCAAAAATTATATCTCCTAACTCTAAATCATGAGTTGAATAATTCTCTTCATGATTCTTAAGTTGTCTAGATGCGTAAGCTATAACCTTTTGTCGTTGCATCAATACACATCCATAACCTAATTTGGAAGCGTCACAATAGACTACAAAGTCTTCAGTTCCTTCTGGTAACGCTAATATGGGTGTATGGGTTAATCTTTGCTTAAGGATTCTAAAGGCTTCTTCTTGTTTTAATCCCCATTCAAACTTAACAGACTTACAGGTTAGCTTAGTTAAGGGAATGGCTATTCTAGAAAAATCTTGAATAAATCTTCTATAATAACCGGCCAATCCTAAGAAACTTCTAACCTCGGTTGGTGATTCAGGGGTTTTCCATTTAGTAATCGCCTTGATTTTCGTTGGATCCACATGAATTCCTTCATGGTTAACTAAATGTCCAAGGAATTGTACCTGTTCTAACCAAAATTCGCACTTAGAGAATTTAGCATAAAGCTTTTCTTTTCTTAATAAACTTAAAAGTGTGTGCAAATGCTTTGCATGATCTTCTTTATTCTTAGAATAAATTAGAATATCATCTATGAAAACAATTATGAATTTATCCAAATATGGCTTACATATTCGGTTCATCATGTCCATAAATGCAGCTGGGGCATTGGTTAAACCAAATGGCATGACAGTAAATTCATAATGGCCATACCTCGTTCTAAATGTGGTCTTAGGAATGTCCTCTTCCTGTACCTTTAATTGATGATATCCTGACCTCAAATCGATTTTAGAGAAAAATCGAGCTCCTTGCAATTGATCAAACAGATCATCGATTCTTGGTAATGGATACCGATTCTTAATCGTGACTTTGTTTAATTCACGGTAGTCAATGCACATACGCATTGATCCGTCCTTCTTTTTAACAAACAATATCGGCGCTCCCCATGGCGACGAACTTGGTTGTATGAATCCTTTTTCCAACAATTCATCTAATTGTTTCTTTAATTCTTGCATTTCTGCTGGTGCCAAACGGTAAGGTGCTTTGGCAATCGGTGTTGTTCCTGGTATTAAATGGATTCTGAATTCAACTTCTCTATCTGGAGGTTGCCCTGGCAATTCTTCTGGAAATACATCTGAAAACTGAGATACTACTGGAATATCTTTTAGTTCTTTTCCTTTAGTGTTAGTGATTATGGAAATCATATACACTATAGAACCTTTTCTTATATAACTTGCAGTTTTCATCACAGAGATGAACTTTGTGGACTTAGAGAGTTTATCTCCTTTAATTGTGATCGTTTTACCTTTTGGTGAATTTACTTGGATTGACTTTTGATCACATAAAATACTGGCTTTATTGGCTATTAACCAATCCATTCCTAAAACAACATCGAATCCTGCCAGATTCATTGGATAAAGATTTGCCCTAAATGTTTGGTTTAAAATTTCTATTCTTGCTCCCTGCAAGATTTCAGAAATCCTAACGGTTTCTCCATTGACTGTCTCTACTAAGCATTCTAGTGGTAGTTTAGTTAATGACTGATTTAGAAATTTGCAAAATGATGTATTAATAAAACTTTGGTTTGCACCAGAGTCAAATAATACTTTAGCAAAGATATCATTAACTAAAAACGTACCAGCTATGACATCTGGAATCATCTTGGCATCATCTGCAGTCAGAACAAATGCTCTAGCATTTTTAGTGTTCTTGTTGTTCGTAGCTGAAGCTAATTTTGGACAGTTTGGCTTGATGTGACCTTGTTCTCCGCAGTTGTAGCATATCCTGCTGTTTTTCTTCCTGCAGTCTTCTTCCTTGTGTCCCGATATTTTGCAAAAGTTACAGTATATAGAGCATCTTCCTGAATGCTTTCTTTTGCAATTCCTACAGTAAGGTGTAGAGGTAGAACCTATATTTTTCCCACGATTAAAATTTCCAGAACGAAATTCTTGTGTGAGCTTTTGGGTTAGGTTCCTTCTTTGATCCTCTTCTCGTGTACGGACTAATTCATCTGTCAAGGTATTTGCAAGTTCTACAGCTTCTTCTATGGTTTGAGGTCTAGCTGCCTTGATTACATGTCTAATCTCTCCAATTAATCCCCAAATATAACGGGAGATTAACACTGGTTCTGGTGAAGCAAGGGTTGGCACTATTCTAGCATATTCGAAGAATATTTTAGTATATCCCTTACTATCCACACCAGTCATCCTAAGGTTTAGGAATTTGTTTGCTATCTGTTCCTTTTCATTGGGTGGGCAGAATTTCCTTTCTACCTTGTCCTTAAATTCTTCCCATTCCATATTGTAAGTTCTATCACTTCCTCTTGATTGGAGGATAGTGTTCCACCATTCTAGCGCTGAATTCTTAAACAGATTAGAAGCAAACAGTATTTTATCTTCTTCAGCACACTTGCTTATCCTTAAGACTGCCTCAGTCTTCTCTATCCAGCGTAAGGTTGCAATGGCCCCTTCGTTGCCCGAGAATTCCATTGGTTTACAAGACCAGAATTCTTTATATGAACAACCGTAAGGCACGGTTCTTCTTCTTTTGGGAATAGGCATTTGAAGTACTGGTCCATTGTTCACGCTGTGTTCTGGTTCAATTGGTCGCTTACTGCTATGCTTACTTTTATTATCAGCATCCTTAACAGTTTGAAGAATAAATGGCATTGCATCTATAATTCCTTGTGCCACTATGTGTTGGATAGCACTATTATCCACTTGATTGTTATTGTTATTGATGCTTGGATTCTCATTAACCACGTTAATGTTACTCTGGTTATCATTATTCAGATTTCCTTGATTTCCTTCGTCGGCCATCTGAATTTTAAACATTTACCCCATATTAATATCACAACATAATATCTAATATAGTCAATCACATGATACGCAATCTAGCCAAAAGCGTCGATCATTGCGACTATACTCTTTTCATATACTATGCGTCTATTACACACTAGTACTAAAATAAAAATTACAATACTAACAAAAATAGAATTACACTAATAGTAATATGCATCCGTACACACATATTTTATTTTATTTTTATTATATTATATTATTATTACTACCATTTCCTCCATTCTCACATTCACGGATATGGATTTATCCAAAAATCCATATTGCGCTCATCGTATTTCCATACGAGACGCTCTCCCACCTGACGCATTCTCTCACTGCTTTCTAAAATTTCCTCCCCAAAAGTCCTAAGTTCTTGGACGTTTTCTGCACTCATTGGTTTTCCGGGTTTTCTATCTCCATGGGTTGGTCTTGGATTGGTAGTTGTAGTTGGGGTGCTACTAATTGTTCCAGATTTGGGTCAGCAGCAGTTGTAGCTAGGATATGGAAATTAGCTAGGCTTCTATTAAGCATATCCTGTGTATGGGCATCTGTTTTTCGCTTAGCAGCTGCTAGAACTCTTTGCTGTTGCAACTTTCGCATTCTCTTCCTATGAGCAAAGGCTTCCTTACTGAACCATCCTCGTTTCTTATGAGGGAATGGCTCTTCTGACTGAGCTCTAAAAGCAAACACTCCTTCCTGATCAGCAGAATACCCAGAAAGGGCAGGTTGTGAAGAAGTACCTTCACTCTTAGGTGAATCAGACAACTGACGACTCATGTCTGAGGGTCCTTGATCACTCATACTATAAACTAACAAATAGTCAAATAACACATAACAAATAAATACAGTTATGCACGTATTTCTATAATTTATTTCCTAACAGAATTTAAGTGTCAGCAGAACACTTCTTTGGCTCAGACCAGTGGCTAGGCTCTGATACCACCTTCTGTTGCAACCCCCGATCCCTTATCTGTCCCGGGAACGGGCGGACGCGAGCTCAGTGGTGGTGGTATCAGGTTTCGTTAATTTGGCAGCGGAATTTACATCAGGACCGTAGTTAGGAAATGTTTATCAGAGTAAAACCACCATAATTAATATTAATAAACACATGGGAAAAACCCAAGTTTCTTATTACAGTACATTTATAGGGACAAACCCTATTTTATTGAATTTAAAACATCGTTTATTAGATAACTTTTATAGCCACTTATTTTCCAAGCCGTCAGTGCTCTCGAGCTGGCTTTTTCCCAGTTGGCTTTCATATTGTGTTACCTGAAACATGTTTTAAAAATATTTTGTCAGCGGGAAATACTGGTGAGTGAATCCCATCTTAATCAAGAAACATTTTATCAGTTAACACAGTATTGAGAGCGATCACGTTGTTTATTTCTACACAATTACTCATTCAGTACTGTCAATCCTTGACTGGCGGGTCATATTACACATTGGCTAACTCGTTGTCCAATGGTAACGTACTGTCATTCCGACTTACTACTCGCAAGTAATAAATTTTGTATACAAAACCCTAACATACCGGCGGTAATTGAAGAACTACAAAGACTCAATCACCGCTTAATCACATTGTAAAATAATTAAGGTTTTGTAAAACATTCCAAAAAGGTTAACAAAAGGAGGATAAACTCACATTGCTATCTTAGACTTCGCGTAAGGGTTTCCTGGATATAATCTATAATTTATACAAATGTACATTGGTTAGTATCATAACCCTTTGAAAATATTAATGATACCCTTCCCGAGACGGCATTCCAACAACTACGTCGGGCAGAACCACGACAGTTGTTACGGAACCCTGAATCAATCGTGCAGCGTAACTATTATGAAACTGGGGTTATAATACTTACAACGGAGCAGAACCTCGCTAATTAGGGTATAATACCCGACTATAATGCTTATAACTTCAGAAATTCGAGATTGAAAGAAAGAAATGAACGACGGAAAGTGAAACCCGATGGCCTGCTTATATAGTTGCTGAAACTGGTCTCCACGCGGCCCGCGTAAGGGTAGACATAGGACTACGCGGCCCGCGTCAACCCTGGTCAACAGGGTAGCTTATCCGGCTCACCATGTAGACCCGCCACGATGTCGACACGTGTCAGCTCAGGATGTCTCCGCGTTTGTTGATCTCTCGCGGCCCGCGTTAACTAAACAAGAACTCTTACGCGGCCCGTTTGAACTAAAGAAATCAACGATATCAGGTTTCAACCCTGATACCGCCCGCGTGAATAGTTGGGGTGGGTCTACGCGGCCCGCCTCAACTTACTGTTTTCAGATTTTTATTTATTTTAAATGTTATAACATACTTCGGGCTCGTTTTTCACATACGGGGTGTAATATAAGACATATTGGGACATTCTAAAATATATTAGAGTGTTAGACATATTATATGGGTGTTGGTTTTACCGAGGGTTGTTACATTTAGGCTGTGTGGGGTGATGGTGAGGTGACAGTTGTGGTGGTGGTGGGTATGTAGTGGTGGCTAATGGTGGAGGTTGAAGAGATGTTGGTGGCTAGGAGTGGTGTTGTTTGGTGGTTGTAAGACAGAGATAATGTGTGTGTGTTTTAGATATATATATATAATATGTTTTATTATTTTTATGTTTGTTTACTTGAGTAAATAAATAAAGATGGTAACGGGTCAAAAGACTAATTTGCCCTTATATGAGGTCTTTTTGGTCAGATTTAACCATAAAACCTAACTGATCGAGTTAGGTTCAAAGGAATAACGTGCAAGAGTTTGTAAACATTGAGTACGTTTTTTATACTTTTTGAAAATAAAGAACATAGTTTCTAATTTGGTGTAAATATAAAAGACGATTTTTGGAATTTACTCTATAAAATAATAAGACGTTTTGGAGATCATAAGCAAGTGTTTGGATATTATATCTAAATTTAGAAAGACAACCTTGTTTACAAGTTATGTTTATCTTTCATGAAGGGATATACTATCCAGATCATGCTAAGACCATGTGTAGTGGGAGGGGGAACACCCTTGGACGTTTTGCTATGTGGCGGTCCAGTCAGCATAGCATTGTGGGGCATTATTTTGTAAGGGGGTGGGGCTTGAAATCTTGTGGAGCATTATATTCTAATAGAATTAAATAAAAATAAAAACCATAAAAAATGCTATTGACCAAAGATAAAGTTCAAGGCGTTAAAAAAATTAAAAAACACGCTTCACCCATTTTTTTCAAAAAAAAAAACGCCGTAGGGGTGGTTACCGGACGTGTTTGGGCTTTTTTTTAGGAAAAACGCCAAAAAACCCTACTACGGGTGATCTAAAAGCCTGAAAATTGTGTCATGGTAGAAAAAGAGAATTAGTCAATGGCAAGACTTAAAAAGGGGTGTTTAAAATTACTTATTACAACAATTTTATACATCTTGGAAGCTATTCTCAAAGGAACTCCTGTAATCCACAACAGAAAATTTAGGTACGAAGGTAGTTCCCTTGCCTAAATTGATGGTAGATAAGCCCAAACTCGATAGGAAAACCAAAATATCTGGCAATAGTGGCTATATGGTTATTCGCGGTATGATACGAGAATTAAATTAAGTTTAATTTTTTGTGTAAGTTAGAGACAAGTATAGTATTATGGTAAGATCAAATAAAAAATTGATTTTGCCTAAGTAGGATGAGAAAGAATCTTAACCATTCATTTTTCAAATCAATGATTAAGATGAAAGTGTAGGAGAAAGGAGGAGTGCAAGGGTATCTTGGGAAAATCCTATTTATGGACTTTCTCTCTCCACATGCAAGGCACATGCATATTCCACCTCCATTTTTTAAACGTTCATAACTTTTTTATACGACATTATTTTTTCATAAAAATTTCACCATAAAATCGATCGGCTTTTTATCTTTAATTTGAGTACCATATTGCTATAGAAAATATGAAGACTAAAAAAACCCACTAAAATGTGTTGTATTTCTATGTTGTATAACATTTTTTTTGCTGGATTTTTGTACTATATTTTTGTACTAAATTTTTTGTACTGGATTTTTTTATCTTAAATTTTTTTTTCTCAATTTTTTGTGCTGTATTTTTTTGTACTACATTTTTTTGCTGAATTTTTTCGTGCTATATTTTTTTGTACTAGATTTTTTTGTACTATATTTTTTTGTACTACATTTTTTGTGCTATATTTTTTTGTACTAGATTTATTTTGTTGTATTTTTAAAAAACAAAAGGGGTGTCACATGTCATTTTCACTCCTATTTATAAGGACCAAAATGCCCTTCATTCCTACTTATTAGGAGTGTCACATGTCATCATCACAATCCTTCTTAGGCTACTTAGGCAAAATTCACTTTTTAGTGGATCTTTCCCCTAGTATTATGTACGTGTTACCTATGTGATTAATTTGATTACATGAGACTAGTTTTGTATCTGTCTACCCGACTGACAACCGAATATGTATCTCACGGGCATTTTTATGCTGACGTACCTATTTTCACATGTGTTTCAGGATATGATGCATAGGATTTATCAAGATACACTTAGGCGGACTTGGGCCTTAGTGACAATAAAAGATGCAAGACTAGTTATTTATGTTATATTTCGTTGATTGTCAAGACATTGTAACTCTTTTAAATCAATAAAACAATATTTTAATTTCCATGTTTTATGAGACAATGATTCTGTTACAACACTCCCCGACGTTTCCGCCACGTTTTGTTGTTTTACGTGGTCGAGGTGTGACAGAAAAGCATATCCTGAAACACATGTGAAAATAGGTACGTCAGCATAAAAATGTCTGTGAGATACATAGGTTTTGTGAAAATAGGATTCATGACTTATGTTTAATAAAATGTTTAGTCATGAACCTTGTAATTTGTTTTGTCTTGTAAATCATTTGAAAAGTGAGAAATAAACCAAATGATATATATGTATAAAAGAATAATACATGGTTAAGTAAATAACCAAGTAAAATGAGTTTGTATTAGATAAGTTGTTGTAAAACAATGTATTGTGAAAAGTAGGTTATTTGTATAAAATGTTATATGTCTAAATTGAAATGTTTCAAATAACGCTACGATATGTAATACCATACAAACACTTATATATAGGAAGTACCAGCGGCGTATCCACCATGCTTGTATCATATTACACACGCCTCGTTACTTAATTCACTTACTCAAACCAAACCAACAATGTAAGATGTCTATGTTTAAACCAATTGCCAAATGTATTGAATAATATGTCAAAATGTTTATGTGTCAAATGTAAATCATTTAAAAAGCGATAAGATGAAATGATATGTATAAATAAAAGAATAATGTATGGTTAAATGTATAACCAAGTAAAATGAGTTGTATGAAGTAAATTGTTTGTAAACCAAAGTCTTGTGAAAATCGTGTTACTTGTGTAAAATGTATAAGTAAAAAAAAAAAAATTTAGATTTAAAAAAAAATAATAAAATTATTAATCATATAGAAATATGATAAATAATGTTTCAAAGTTGTCCTCCATAATAACTTTATAAAACCGTCAAATTTCAATATATTATTAATCATATAGAAATATGACAAATAATGTTTCAAAGTTATCATCCATGATAACTTTATAAAACCGGCAACTTATAAGCACAACACAACTGTTGCATGCAAATGCAACCAACAAGTTCAAAAACGTTGTACATATGCTATCAAAGTCATGATGTTAGATCTCCACGACTTTGGTTATCCCCGCCATAAACCATACAAATAAAATGCTCAGGAGTAAACTGCAATTTTACCCCATGAAGATATAGCCCATTGGCACCCTTACCCCTTCCACGAAATTGTTGCTGTCTAACCCCCCAACAAATGCGAAACGCTGCAATCTTGGACCTTCTTAACGGTCAACGGTTGTTTGACTGTTATAGGTAAGGGTGTTTTTGTAATCTCTCCTTATTATTATTATTATTATTATTAATTAATTAATTAATCAACCATCTAGAAGACACAACCCCATCACAAACATCAATGTTATAGCCCACACTGCCCGTGAATCCCTACCATTCCGACGACAATAGCCACACTGGCGATGAAATCAGTAAGCCCCCACAACTTCTTCTACCCTCTGAACCCCTCTCAATCTCGCAACCAAACCCTTACCTCTTTACCCTCTGTTCATCTCCAACCAACGTGAACGGTGACAGCTAGGGTTCCGCCACACCATGCGGGTGGTGAAAGGTGATGGTTTCGCGGCGGTTGAGTGTCACCGGAGTTCCACTGGGTGATGAAAGGTAATGGTCGTGTGAGATTTGTGGGTTTAATTTTGTTAATTTTGGGGTTTAATTTGGGTTTCGAAATTGTGGGTGTGGTGAATTTGGGTTTTAAAAAATCTTGAATTGCAAGGGTGGAGGTTACAGTTGTGATGATTTGGGTTACATTTATGGTTTTAATTTTGATAATTATGGGGAAATCTGGAACAAAATCCATGATTTTTTTAGTAATGAATCAAATTTGTGAGTTGATGGTGGCGGTGGTGAGAAAGGGGAAGGAGGTGGTGGCTGAGTTAATGGTGGCGGTGGTCAGAAGATGAGAAGGAGGTGGTGGTGGAGTTGATGGTGGCGGTGGTCAGAAGGGGGTAGGAGTTGGTGGTGGAGTTGACGGCGACGGTGGTTAGAAGGGGGAAGGAATTGGTGGTGCAGTTGACAGTGTTGGTGGTCAAAAGGGGGAAGGTGGTGGTGACTGGTGGAGTTGATAGTGGCGGTGGTTTTAGAGAGAGAGATGTTTATACATATCTGAATGGTCTCTTGTTTTTGAAATATTGAATTTCTACTGGTAATAGCTTTTGATACATATCAATTTGTTTTTCATTTGCTGGTAGATTTGAGTTGTTTGTTTTGAGAGTATGAATCTGGGAATGGTTTGTAAATATTGGAATGAAGAATGAACTGATGATGATGATGATGATTAACTTGATGTAATGGATTTGTAAATATTGGTAATGAATTTGGTTGATTCTTGATTTTTATATAATTTTAATAATATGGGGGCAAAAACGACTTTTCACATATTATTAGCAGTCAAACAAACGTTGACTTGATAGAGTTGGGTGCCAGGGGGTAAGATTGCAGCGTTTTGCATTTGTTGGGGGGTGGTTAGACAACAAAAATTTCGTAATAGGGGGTAAGGGTGTCAATGGGCTATATCTCCAGAGAGTAAAATTGTAGTTTACTCTATCAAAACCGGCAACTTATAAGCATAACACAACTGTTGCATGCAACCAACAATTTCACAAACGTTGTACATATGCTATCAAAGTCATGATGTTAGATCTCCACGACTTTGGACCTTTGGTTATCCCGCCATAAATCATACAAATAAAATGCTCAGATATCATTTATTTACATTAAACGTTTTATATAAACGAAAAAAATGAAATAAACTAGCCCAAAAATTAGAATCATATATGTAAATCACTGTTTATAGTAGCCATTGGTAAAGACAAAACTTTAAAAACCTTTTGGTTTGGGGATCATGAGTTCAACTCTCATAGATTACAGGACTAAAGGAATTCGGCATTCTAAAGAAAAAATAACGAGAACTTTATCAATACAAGATCACTAGCGAGAAAACAACAATTTTATGATTCTAAATTGACATAAAAGGATTATATTATGTTTCATGTGTGATGAATTTTACTGAATTTATCACACCTATACAAAAAAACTGAAAATAGTAATTAAGTAAAGGTATACCTTAGTCATTTACAGGGGCAACCTTCTTTCGTCATGGCCATGTAGTCCTAACAAACTCCAACTAAAATTTGATTATTTAGCCTAAACTTTTTTATTTGTATATTCAATAATTATCGTGAGTTTTAATGGTCATAGTTAGAAGTATCTAATCAAACAAACACTTTTTCAAATAAAATTAACTTGATATATTCAATATTAAAGGATACAAGTTTATATAATGTAATTAGAATTAGGATTTGTATACATGATCTTTTTAATTGTAGAATTGTATAGCAATTAGTGTGTTAACATCTGCGATTCGCGTCGAGTTCAAAACGTAGATAAAAATAAGCGAATTTCGAACATGACGATTCTGTTAGCCGTTCAAAGAAAATTGTAATTAGTGAAATTAAAATGAAGAGTAAAATGTGATTTTTGTTAGGTTTGATTAGTTTTGTGATTTTCGTTCCTGTGCTATCATTATCATTTAAAAAGTTTGAAATATTTTCATTTTAATCGCTGGCCAAATTTTAAGGGACGAAAGTCGTAATAAATTGTCAAACTCAAGAATGAAAATGACAATAAAATGCAAAACTTAAGTACTCAAATGTACAAAAAAGTCATTTTGAATGAATCAAACAAAAATGACTAATTTTGACATTTTATAAAATGGATGATTTTTTTATACTTTTATGATTTAAAAGGTTTTACATAAAATAACTAATTTACAAACATAACAAATAAATATATTTTTTTTTATTTTCTCAATTTGTAATACTAAAAATAACTTTAACAGAAAGAATAAAAAAATCAAAAACAGAAAAGAAATTGAAATCAAAGAGTTTGTTTGCCTTGATATCGAGTTCCCGATTAAGGGTATGCAGTGAGGGGGACGGTGATAGGATGTCGAGGGTCGGCTAGGGCCGTCCACACCGCCACCTTCAGCTTTATCCCATCGCCCCATTGCCAGTGGTTACGAGCCTATCTCCACACACACATATACATACATACATCTTATATATGTAAGGGGCTCATCTCACACCCTACACCCATCTCTTGAAACTCATCCCCTATACTTAATGATGTGGCTGCCTATGTTACGGATTATCCCCAAATAACTATCATTTCTGTGCAGTGTGCACCCAATAATAACCTAAGGCTGCACAGTATGGAAGGTGAGGACGGTCCGTCCTCCAGCGGCGCCGGCGTCGACCCCATCCCCCCCCCCCCCCCGTCCTCCATCCCGTCCCGTCTTCAACGTCGAAGATCCTACAGGTGGGGCCCCTTTGTTTCTTTGTTTGTTTGTTTGTGTTATTTGACTTGTACATTAGGCTTCAATACTTGTACATAGGCATAGAAATTAAAAATAAAAAATAAAAAAAGTGGTGGGGTAGGATCATCCTCCCATACCCTCTAGTAACCATCCTTGGGAGGACTATGACGTGCCGCCTACGTGACGGATCATCCTCCAAGGATGTACCATCACCATACCGCATACCCTAACAATTTCTTTAAAAAAAATTAAAAATTTTGAAATGTTATTCAATCAGTCAACTTGACTTAATTTGAATTTGTCCAACAGGACAAGCATACAAACACAAAATAAACAGATACAAAACAACACATGCATCCCTAGTTGTAAATTACGCATTAACACTTGTAACCCACTCTAGACTAGTCAATTTCACCTCTGTAAAAGATCCCACCACCATCTTTTTGCTAGTACACACTACACAGTACCACCTACAAACCCACTTTCTTGAATTTCTACTCACACTCTCCAAAACCCTAATTCCCCCCACCCCAAAATGCCGATCGGAAAACCCACCACCACCACCATCCTCCGCATCGCCACCATCCTCCTCCTCCTCTTCAACCTCACTACCGTAACCCCCAAATCAACAATCGAACCCTGCTCAACCACCGACTCCTGCACATCCCTTTTAGCCTACACCCTCTACACCGATCTCAAAGTCTCCGAACTCGCATCCCTCTTCCAAATCGACCCAATCAACCTCTTATCCGCCAACTCAATCGACATTTCCCAACCCGACGTCGTTTCCCACATCTTACCTTCCCAACTCTTCCTCAAAATCCCCATAACCTGTTCTTGCGTTGATGGTATTCGCAAATCTGTAACCACCCATTACAAAACAAGACCTTCTGACACTCTATCCAACATTGCTGACGCTGTGTATGGTGGGTTGGTGTCGGCCGACCAGATTAAGGAGGCGAATGAGATTAGTGATCCGACGGTGTTGGATGTTGGGGTGAATTTGGTGGTGCCGTTGCCGTGTGTTTGTTTTAATGGGACGGATAATGGTGTTCCGGCGGTTTATTTGTCGTATGTAGTGAAACCGGTGGATACTTTGGCGGGTATTGCCGCGAGGTATAAGACTACTGTTACGGATCTTATGGGGGTTAATGCATTGGGGAATGCTGATGTTGAAGATGGGGATATTCTTGCTGTTCCCTTGTCAGGTAATTTGGTTTTGTGAAGTTTGAATTAAGGGTTTTGGTGTAGGGATGAGGCAATTGTACCCGTTACTGAAACTGAACCGGTACCGAACTGTACCGAGCCATTGCCAGGATGAGTACTTTCAGTTCGGTGCTGGTTCGATACAGTACTGCTGTACTGGTATGTTGGGTTGATTTACCGTACCGAGCACTTTCGGTACATGTACTAGTAACATTTTTTTTGTGATTTTCGGGATTGGTACTTACCGTATTGATACGGTACTGGTATTTTGGGTTGAGTTACCTTCGAATACCGTACTGTATCGAGCACTTTCGGTACCGGGCGCATACCTAGTTTGGTGTGTTTGGGTATGGGGTTAAGATGATTCTTGAAGTTCAAGAAATGGATTTTATGTGATTGGGTGTATGTAACGTTCGGAGTTTTGTAACGACCAATGTTGTTTTTTGTTGTTCGGGTGAAGACTTGTCAAGGGATGAGTAGCGAAACCGAAAATGAAAAAATATATATAAATTGAATACCGTACTGATTATAGTGATATGGTACTGGTAGGGTAAAAATAACGAAGAAAATTGAAAAGAAAATCCTAAAAATGAATAGCTAAACCGATTTTAATTGGTTGGTATTGGTTCGGTATGGTATCAGTGTTCGGTAAAAAATGCTCATCCCTACTTGATTGTCACCCAGTACTCCCAATCACACTTAATTGTGGAGTTCTTGTCTCAATGATAACTGTTGCGTCCAAGACGCACTGGTGATATTTGAGGCAGAACATTTATGGCTCGGTATCTCTTATGTAGATAGAAACAAATGACATGGGATTTAAATAAATTGTCACACTTTGAGTGATTATGGTTATGATTTTTTTGATTATTTAGGTTAGAATGATTAGGTGTGGAGATTGGGGAACAGAGTAAAGGTTGTTGGAATAAATGAATGTAAATTTAATTACCCATGATACAATTTAATCATTTGATTAGCTAAGTGAAATAGTATTTATTCATGTGAATAAATGAATACTATTACTAGTTGCTTCCAGGGTGTTTTAACTGTTGATACCATGCCTAAAATAGTGCGAAATTGTTGAAAAGGTTATTTGAGCTTGAATCTATGCAGTTAATATCGGTGATATATCAGTTATATCAGTCATATCGGTCCCTTAGTAAAATATCGGTGTCAAATATCGGTCAAAATATCGGTACCGATATTATCGGCGATATTGACCGATATTTGACCGATATATCAGTGAATAATTGGTGTTAAATTGCTATATATATAAATTCTGCATTATATTAAAATTACCGATATCTCACCGAGATAACCTATATTTCAAATATCGGTCCTTGACCGATATCCGATATTGTACTGCATTAACTGCATAGGCTTGAATGTTAACTGGATGAAATGTTGAAGGGGGCATTCTTGCTGTGGTTTCAGATAAAAACAAGTGATAGAAGTGGTAATAGTGATGATGAATTGTTTGAATACAGAAATGCTCTGTTTTTGCTTTTACTCGAGAGGTTTTAACATTTAAGTTGGTTTCTAACTTTAGAGTGACATTTTGATATTTGTGGGTCTAGTTTGCTGGTATTGTGGCAAAAGCTTGCAACTTTTATAGTATTATACATTTTTTTCGATTTTTATTTCATCCTCAAAATGAACCTAAACACTTTTCTTTCAGCTTGTGCCTCAAACTTCCCAAGATACGCATCTGACTATGCGTTGTCTGTACCCAACGGAGGCTATGCCGTCACAGCGGATCATTGCGTACAATGTAGTTGCACACCGGGGAGCAGGTTCTATCGAGAACATTTTACGTCCATGCCATTACGAAAAAGTTACTTTTTTCTTGATTATTTTTAAACTTCATGTTGTTTTGTACAGTTTATATTGCCAACCAGCATCATTATCGGTTTCTTGTTCTAGCATGCAATGCAAAAGTACCAACCTCATGCTCGGAAACGTTACCGTTCAACAAAGCAGCGCTGGCTGCAACGTCACGTCTTGCGGTTACGGTGGTTTTGTCAATGGCACGATAATCACAACGTTGTCGAGTTCTCTTCAACCACGATGCCCAGGTAACGTGATCCCGAATCATAAAGTGATTTAAGACGTTAAATTGTTTGCCATATTTGGTGATGAATGATGATGTGTTTTGGGTCGTCAAACATGTTACAGGGCCACAACAGGTTCCGCCACTTATCGCACCGCCAACGATGGTTACCCCAGACATGGGATTAGCTCCAGCCCCTTCACCATTCCAGATCGGTGGTGCACCGATTGGTGGTCTTCCCGGCTCGGTGGTGCCATCGACCAGCTCGGGCATAGCGTTACCTCCGTCTGCAAATGGTCCCAGTGGAAGTATCTCTGCCGCATGCACCTTGGTGAACCCGATATCCGGTTTCTCACTTGCCGTGGTTCTGGTTCTGTTTCTCGGCTTGGTAGTCCCATTCTTGTAATATCGGTACAAACGTGTTTGTTGTATATTTAACCTTGATTTGTGGCCGGAAAAGACGTGTTACACGGGTTTTGGCTGTTTTCCAGTATGAGATTTCAGGTTAGGTGGTTTGTTCTCAACTTTTTGGAACTATTGAGATTTGAATGAATGAATGTTGACCCATTGGAAACTTTATGATGGATTAATAGATTTTGAATGATGCTTTGGGTCCTTTTGGCACTGTGTGATATGTGTGATTTTGTTAGCTGTCTCTTTTGGACTATATAGCATATGCTGCTTGCCTGTAATGGGTTGGGGCTTTTGTTATGATGGTGGGGGTCCCCTTGTATATTTTCATTGACATAACATGCATTTTCTTTTTGTTGTCTACTTGTCTGAATTGTTTTTTTTTTATATAATTGGTAAGCTTAAAATATTAGGAAAAAAATAGTTTCTTAAAGTGTGTAAGTGTAAGTTTTGAATAGACATATGCTAGTAGCTTGTGTCAGAATCAATCCCGAGCACTTTCGGGGCGTTCACTGGACAAACAGAGCACTCCGAGAGTAACCCTAGTCCATCACCAATTCCGGGGAAAACCCGTAACTCACCCGCCCTTAGGCACGACGGTGAAATTAGCAATAAAATCCGTTTGGCTCAATGATCCAACCCAGATTTCCCTGGGTCTCATATCATTACCCAACAATACCTCACTCTGCACCAAATGAGAGTTGAACTTGTATCTCTCAAGAGAAATGCAAGTTTTCTCTATACTGTAGCTTGTGTCAGTTAAATGTGGATTTTGAATCGAGGCTCAATTAACAAGGAAACAGAGAAAATTTTAAATATATTTGTTTTTACCTACAAGTAAATATTATTTGAGTTAGTAGCTGGCTAAGACTCTCCATTGACGGTTCAAACAAACCTCGTTAACAGCCGGAAAACGAAGGTCGTTAATGGGTGTGGTGGTTAATAGGTTGGCGACGTTAAGGGGAAAGAGAGAGATGTTGGGGAGTGAGTGTGGGTCAAACTAGCCGTTGGGTTGGGTGGGAACTTAGGTTGGGTTTTCAAATAAAAAATTAATTAATTTATATACCAAACAACGTCCATATAGATACCACATTTCAGACAAATCACTCCTTTAGTGACATGACATCCAAACGATATTCAAAGTACATGACGAAGTACATGGTTTTCCTAGAATGCTTGGTAGCTTTGATTGTACAGATTGGGGTTGAGCGGCATGCCCAACTGGTTGGTGAGGAGTTCCTGGTGATCATGATGGCCCAACTTTGATACTAGAGGTGGTGGCGTCATAATCTATGGATTTGACATGCATATTTTGGTATGGCCAGGGCACTTAATGATATCAATGTTGTTGAACAGTCACCGTATTTGACGACATTATAAACGACGTTGCACCTGGGACTTCATTTTTTGCTAGTGATGTGGAGTATGAGTACGAGTATTATCTTACAGGCGGTATTTATCCTAAGTGGCTCGTGTTTGTGAAAGCATACTCAAGTCAACTTTACGAGAAACGGGTATATTTCACGGAAAAACAGGAATCTGCAATGAAAGGTATTGAACTTATGTTCGCAGTTTTTAAGAAAAAATGGGGTATAGTTGCCCAACCTACTAGAATATGGGAAAAGGACAGTTTAAGAGTGTTACATACGTTTGCATTATTTTACATAACATGATTGTAAAGGACTCGAGTAAGACGAGTTGTTAAGATTATGATCTAGACGACATGGAGCTACCGGAGTCCACATTAAACCCAAAACAAAGACTAGCTATCCTTATGAAATTACGGCACTCTGAAACACATGATGCTCTACATGCCGATTTGACTACCCATTTATGGGTTAATCGTTCGAATGACAATGATGACGAGGAAGATGGGTAATTTGTTTGGTTCGTAATATTGTAGTTTTTCTGTTTTTTAAATGTATTTTATTATTAATATTTTAGTAAATAAAATAAATAATTAAATAATGATTGTTAAATTAATGCAGTGTAGTTAACCCACAACACCCACAATTTAGTTAATAATATTGTGCTAGTTAACGGAGAGTTTAGTTAATAATATTGTGCTAAGTTGACACTAATGTTATATGCAAAAAAATTCAATACAATCTTCCTATACTAATAAACAAAAATCTTTGTGTACACGTGTCACTCTCTGGTGCCTCCCCACTTTTAATAATAATATTACATATTAATTTTTTATACACAAATTATTATAATGTTTATTAATATAGTTAGAGATAAACGTATAAATTCAAATTTAATTAATAATTATCTATAACTAATATAAAGGATTTAAACGAATATGGGGAAATTGAGATAATGTATGTAACATTTAATTAATAATGATCTATAACGAATATGGGGAAATTGAGATAATGTATGCAAGTAAATTTAGATTAGGATATTTATTTGTGTGATTTATTTTATTATTAATTTATATATTTTAATTTTTTTATATTTAAAGATTCCAAGATCACATTTATTTATTTATTTATTTTTCCTAACAACTTCTATAAAATTATGAATATAGTGTTGCAACATATTTATTTTAGTATATGTTTGATATAAGTTTTATTAAAATTTTTACTGTTAATTACACAGGGTTATAAACTTGTGTATTACACGGGTTTGAGTATTAAATTTATATAATTTAATAATAATGTATGCACAAATTTACATAAATAAATTATTCTCAACCATGCAACTTGAGGGGCAATGGAGATAGTAAATCATGAAACTTTATTTCTGGCCGTGACTTCGTCTAAATCTTAATAAATGGTCAATTGCAATTTTATAATTAACCACTTTGATGTTATGGTTTTTATATCTAAGAAAAAATAAAATATACTTATAAAAAAGTTATAACAATATGTAAACGTTATATATAACGAAAATATAACCATAATCAAATCAAATCAAATGATAACAAAGCCAAGCTATGTAAAAAAATAGTAGTAGTAGCATAAAGCAAACATGTATCTACATCTACATTGGCTTAGCAACTCCATAATAGACTACTGGATAGTAAGATGAGAACATAATTATTATATTATGGACGACTTATTAAAAATGATTGGATATAATTATAAGAAAGTTTCGTGAGTTAAAAAATTAGAAACGTGCAAAATAGTTTAGAAAAACCAATAAAATCACGTAATTAAGGAAATAAAATAGTTACCATAGTAAATATGGTATGGTTACCATATATTTGCGATATTTGATTAAAAAAGTAATTCTGACACCTATATCGGTCATGTATATGAGCATTGCTAAAAAAAATTGTGTATCATTATTAAGTTATAAAATTTTATCCTCAAACCCGTGTAATACACGGGGTCTATAATCTAGTCTATACTATATAATAAAATAAACCATATTAGGGACACATGGCGCTCTACGAGGTATTCTTAATTATTTTTTTTAAATATTTATTATGGAAATTTAATTATTGATAATATTAAATTTAAAATTTAAAATTTATGGAAGAGATTTAATGATAAAGACAAAGATAACTGATAATAATATATTAATTATTATAATCATATATTAATTATTATTATCTAAAAAAAATATATTAGCGTTTTAAATATTTAGAGTTAATTACATAGTTAGTCCCTATGGTTTACATAAAATAACATACTTAGATACTTATAGTTTAAAATCACCTTCTAGGGTATTAACTTTTTCATTTTGTAACGTTTGAATGTATTAAATTCTAGGGTATTAACATAGTTAGTCCCTATGGTTTGCACAAAATAACATACTTAGGTACTAATAGAATGTGATTTTAAACCTACAAATAACGTTAATACCTCCAAACGTTACAAAATGAAAAGTTAATACCCTAGAATGTGATTTTAAACTATTAGTACCTAAGTATGTTAATTTGTGCAAATCACAGGGACTAACTACGTAATTAACTAAAATATTTATAAAGATAAAGATTTTATTTAATTGGTAGTTTTAATTGTTTTTATATTTGATGATAAGAACAAGGATAACTGATAATCACATATTAAAATAAAAATATTTATTCTAATCAGCTATTTCGTTGAAATGATTTATTCAATACATGTAGAACATATATATTTTTATACATGTGGTATAATTAGAATCTTATTTTGAATAAAGGATCCCATTATCCCGTTTTACACTCCAATGAAATAATAATATTACATCATAATATCCAACTTATCTCTTGTGTATTTAATATTTTTTACTAAAATATTTCTTTTTTTTTCTGCTGATTATCCAACATCAAGTAATACGTAAGTTTCTAACCTAATAATAAATAAAAAAACAAAGTAAAATGTTATAAACCATGTAATACACAACTCTCTAACCTCATAAAAAATAAAGTGAGATGTTACAATAAGTAAATAGTACCTCAAAATTCATTTTGTTAGAAAACACATATTGATAACTAAATGTGTTAACGGATTACATTATTCGTGTAAGACATGTGTTTATTCAAATCGTGCAATACACGAGTTTTTAAAAGATGTAACTATTTTATTACTTAGTATATTAAGTTATATTTATTCAACCCGTGTAATACACGGGGTTCTAACCTAGTTTAGCATATAAAAGATCATGCGCGTCTTAACAAATTACAAAGAAGTGTTTCAACTCAAGTTGGTTATATTAAACTCGCAATAATATTATTGTTAATGAAGGAACATGAATTATCATTTTATTTTTATAACTAGCCTAAGATCCCGCGACTTTCGCGGGTGGCTTAACACAAACATATAATATATACTGACAATGAGATGAACTTTGTAATGAAAGAACTTTTCAATATAAACGTATAAAAATATGATTTTTCTCACTTAGGTAAATATGTTTTGATTCATTTTTTATAGGTATTGAGATGTTATTGTACAAATGATTTTATAGCAATTTTAGAACCCAGATATATTTCATTTTTTTAATTATTTTTTTATAACTTTGGTTATTTGATATATATTTTCTTAAATAAAGCATTTTTAACCAATTTTGACCTTAACATATTGACATGAACCTATTTTGAGCAAAACCCGTTTTGACTGACCCGAACCTATTTTGACCTTAACATATATTGAGCAGAACACATATAATCAATAATCAATGAAATAAATCATAGTAAAGCTATTTATGATTAACACATAACTAAACCAAATACCAAATCGCCCAAAATAACGCCCAATCACGCCGGTATGTAGTGGTTATCGGGCGTTTTCCGGCGTTTTTTTCGAAAAAAAATTTACAAAACGCGCCCCATTACGGGCGGTCTTATAAACAATAACAGTCGTACCCTAGGAAAAAAAAGCAAAACAAATCGACTAAAATTATCAGCACCCTACCTTTGCATTAATCATCATTTAAGTTGTTGCATGACACGGTGATTGTTCTTAAATATACCCAATGATGAACTGAATTTATACAGCCTTTAGGCTATGTTTTTAATGTAGTTAAAACAAACGAAAATATAACAAACTTCCCATTATCTCTGTTGACATCTTCTAGCATATTCTAATTTTCTATATGAAATATATATAAGCTTCAGTTTTATCCATGGCAAAGAAAGATGATATACCATACAATTGCTTTATATGCAACAATTTAACATATTATTACTTTTAAGAAAGGTACCCAACTTAACACTTAGCTCTAATGGATTGGCTACAAAATTGTTCAGATCGACCACCAATGGCCACTCCAGGTCTCGCTCCCATTATCTTAAAAAATCTAAACAAAAAAACAAAGTCAGTTATTGGATATAGTGCATTAATCGAACAAAACATTTTCGGTACCGAGCTCATCCTTAGGTAACACAGCGAAAGTTAACCGGAGTGTAATTTTGATGCTTAAAACCTCCTAAATTATTTTATTCAAATGCATAGGTTCCATTAAAAATTAAAATAACATATCTTTAACAATCGTTTGGCATGCTAATCATTAACTGGAAGCATTGGCAATTTTGGGAAAAAAAGTGCTTTGTGTTAACATGAACTCACCCGTTTCAGCGGGTACCAAGCATACCTTCTGAAGGAGATGTTGGGTTTAGCAAACTCATATATAAGAAGCATCAATGTGTAAAGCTACCTTCCCCTGTTAACATTACATAGGCATCTGCAATTGTCAAAAGCGTGTGATGAATAACCTGACATCAAAACAAATATCATGAGTAGATTAGTCGGCATCTATGTTTCCAGCATGTTTGTAAAAACTCCCGTGACTGTCCTTCACTTGTATACTTTTCATTATCTTACTTTGGAGGAAATTTACACTTTTTAGACATAACCTATTTTAGACTCTTTTAAATATTCAGGTGTAAAACAAATGTCTTTAATGTCAGCTTGTCCTAGATATCACACATTACTAAGCAACTTAAATCCAATTCCCTTCAATCTTATCCCATCTCATGTCTCCCACGGCAATACCCTATAGGATCAATATTAACGAAGTGAATTACAGATATGGACATTAATTTCAGTTAAAATAAGAAAAAAATATCAAGTATACCTGCATGAGAAGATTAGGTAGTAGGCGTTAATTAACTCCATTAGACGCAACCGGTGAGAAACAATAAGAAACTATACCTATAAAAAAACAAACAAAAGTCATTAAGAAACACTAAGAATCTATACCTATAAAAAATGTTAATAGGTTATATTCGGTCTGTTTAGACACATTTCTAATTCTGATCGCTTCGGTTTTCGTTTAGGTCCAAAAAACTAACCTGTGCGAATATCAAAAGCAGTTCCAATTCTCGTCCAACAGTATCCACATGCAACAATACATTCCCGCTGGCTCGTAGAGTGAAAACATGTAACGTTTTATGCAGACTAACCTGTTCGAATATCAAAAGCAGTTCCAGTACTCCCAGTACTCGTCCAGCAGTATCCACAGGCAACAATACATTCCCGCTGGCTCGTAGAGTGTTTAATATAGCCTCTAAGATTTCAAGTCACACAAAAATATGATTGTTATTTATAAGAATCGGCTTGCAAATTTTGGTGCACGCAAATAGATGAATGAAACATATTTTTTTTCAGACTACATATTTAAGTTAAAAAATACCTAAAAATTCCTGATCTCTTTAACGTCTAGAAGGCTGATTACTCAAAGCATTATATGCATCTGTTATAAAAACTGCAGGACGAACAAAAGACTCCAAAACTGTTCCATTTAAATGCCTGAAAATAAAAATCAGCAACAACATTATGCAACAGAAATAAATTCAAGAGTTAATAGCCAAAATGGTCCCTGAGGTTTGCTCACTTTTGCCACTTTAGTCCAAAACCCAATTTTTTTAAATCTGGGTCCCCGAGGTTTGCATTTTTTTGCCATTTTAGTCCAAAAATGAAATCTGGTCAGATTTCTAAAAAAAAAACACAAGTTTTGTCCTTTTGCACAGGGGTAAAATGGTCATTTTTATTTTATTATAACTAATTATTAATTAAAAATAATAAACCTACCACCACATATTATATAATATATATATATATATATATATATGACTCTCTCTCTCTCTCTCACTAAAACTCAGCTCTCTCTCTCTCAGCTCTCTCTCTCTCTCTACACAGATCCACCCCCACCACCGTCTCAACACCCCCACCACCGTCTCTCTCTACGCATCGATCTCCTAAAACCGGTTCAAACCGGTGGGTGGTTCATATATATGTTCATCTTCTTCACACATAGTTCCCCATATCCCCTGATTCACCATAAGTTCATCATCCTCACATTATCTTCATGTTTAGGACTCAACCAGCACCGGAGTATGAGTGCTCACCGGAGTCACAGGGAGGGGCCGGAGGGGTTTTGAGTTTTGCGTTTGATTTCTGCATTTGATTTTGAAAACGAAACGAGAGGAAGGGGATTCCGAAAACGAGAGGAAGGGGTTTTGATTTTTGCGTTTCTTTCACCAACACTAATAAAAACACTCAAAGAACCTTATTCCCAGGTGGGTACAAGAGGCCAGAGATCAAGATCCCCAATGTTGTCCTGCAACTGAACCCTGAACAAGTTCTTGATGGTGGGAAGATGGTTCTTGATGTTGTTGATCGGGCTGTTTCTGGGGTTGTTGGGGTGGTTGTGTTGAACCCTGAACAAGTTCTTGAGGGTGCTTTATGATGTTGTTTGTTTGTTGAAATCTGTTGTTAGAGATAGGGCTTATTTGTTGGTTTCTGAAAGGGTTGATGTTGCTATTGCTGTTAATGCTAGTGGTGGTGTTGTTTCTGATCAAGGTTTGAAATTTTTTTTTGAATGTTTGACTGGCCCTAATTTTGAAATTCTGCACATTTTTTTGTGGATCGGTTGGTGTTATAGAGAGAGAGAAGAGAGAGAGTCAGATGTTTGTTTAGAGAGAGGGAGAGTGCAGAGACTTTAGAGAGAGAGAGGTGTTTTGATTTGTTGTATTTTGATTTTTGTGATAGTTTTTTTATTTTTGTGGTAGGTTTATTATTTTTAATTAATAATTAGTTATAATAAAATGAAAATGACCATTTTACCCCTGTGCAAAAGGACAAAACTTGTGGTTTTTTTTTAGAAATCTGACCAGATTTCATTTTTGGACTAAAATGGCAAAAAAATGCAAACCTCGGGGACCCAGATTTAAAAAATTTGGGTTTTGGACTAAAGTGGCAAAAGTGAGCAAACCTCAGGGACCATTTTGGCTATTAACTCTAAATTCAATATATTTGCAGTTGGTATAGGGAATACCTCTCTTTGCGACGATTAAAGTCAACAGCATATATAACATCTTCTCCATCTTTAGTTATTTTCCAAACGATACCGCCCAAAAGACGACCAGCAACATGAGGTGCAATCACAATACCCTCCCCTTTTCCTGAAATAAGTTCATTGAATCAATAAAATAAATGTAAAGTGGACTTAAAACTGAATGATGAGTAATATATGGAATTCCTTGGTACTGTCTTTCTCAATGACAACAACCGTCGTTCTACAGACTTCCGTTGCCATACAGGCCGTTCAATTGTTGGAGCAGCAGGAGTTGTTGGTTCTTTTTCTTTTTTCTCCACTGATGCTTTTGTCTTGCTGTTACTTTTTTCATCACCGCCCTTCTTTTTTGCGCCTTTTTTCGTTCTCTTCTCCTCCGGGGTCTCTTCATGATCCTCTTCTTCTGTCTTTTGAATCAGCAGCTTCTGTATCCTTATTCTCAGTCTCCTTGTCTGGAGCTTTCTTGTCATCAACTTCCATTGGCTCACTCTCGGGTTCTTCATTCCCTTTTTCTTCCCATCCTTCTCATTCTTTCCCATTTCAAACACACACATTACACCTGACACAACATTGAAACATTAAAAGGTAACGAAATAATAATATTCTCCAAAACTCGATTAAAAGACAAAAAATTTGCATACCATGATATGAGAATGCGGATGGTATTGCTGTAATTACAAAAGAATTTGATCTTTGATTTTGAGTGCGTGTTTGTTTTTTAGCTATAAAGAGTGTTCACTGTTCTAAATTTGACTTTTAGGCTTGACTCATGTGCAAAATGAACCAAAGTCAGCTTCTTTTAGTGACACATTTTACATATTAATTTTACTTGTGAACTAAAAAGATACTTGACTAAAGCTCCTCTTTTCATAACATACTTGCAAATTATTTGAATCGACTAAGAAAATTAGTCACCAAAGTCACCAACAACGTAAATTAAAAAGCCCATTAAAATTTAAGAAAATAGCAGATCACATAATAGTCAATGAGAAAGAAAGCCGATGACCACTGTTAATCTAAACCCATATTTAATGTTTAGGGTCTTCGGCTAAGCTTTGGCATTTACTAAATGGGCTCCTTTCAATTATATTACTTTATAATTTGGGCTTAAGTTATTCTATAACTTTTGGGTCGTAAATGGTCCGGGCTTATAAAAATTGGGATTTTAATAACATCAACTATCCTATTTTTTTGTCAGGGGTATCTTCGTATTTATTTAGGGGTATCCTTTGTATAAAACCGAAAAAATACACTACGACTACGGGGTTGAGCCGTAGCGTGTGCTACCCCTATTATTACATGGGCTCCGCCCCTGCCCTCAACTACACCACCAAAACCTTTTGTCCCCAAAACTGAAATGCAACCCAACCCATTGCTAGCATCTCAATTCTCTGCCAATTTACTAAAGTTGACAATTTAGTTTGAAAAAGAAGATAAAATACAATTATAACTTAATAAGTATTTAAAAAAGACAAACCCTTGGATGTCTCATGAATGTAACATGAAAAAGGTACCCGAGAGAATGGCATAAGTAGGCTCAAACAATAGATTAGGATATAATTCATTTATTCTATACTCCATTATTCTCAACATAAAATTTAACTCAAAACCACACCCTCTTAAGTTAGCTTAAAGACCGGTCCAAATTATGTGTGGTTGGGCTTGGACCTAAACCAAGCTTTACGCCTAACCAGTCCTGGTCCTAAGGTGGCACTGAAAAGAATCACAAGACCATCAGGCTTGGATCCAGTCCTATCAATCCGGAATTTTTCACCCTAGTGTAGGGCCAATTCTCGAAATAATCAAAGGCCTATGCCCATTTGTGCATGGGGTCAGATATATTATTGACATATAAACTTGTGAATAGGAGAAAAGATAGAACCTGTGCAGCATGATGGCGAGCGGCTTGTGTTAAAACTTAAAAGACTTCGCCATTCTCCTTCCTTAAGTGATTTTATCCGAAATACACAGAGTCTAGTCACTTGTCATATTCACTTCTTATGATTGATATTACGTAAGAAATAATATGAATGATGATGTAACCATTTTGTCCTCAAACAAAGAGGTTAATACCAAAAACAACTGATGGAAGATGCTTTTCTCACTGATTCCCAACTTAAGATACTTGAGGAAATTGGAACAAAGAGGTTAACCAGAATATTGAAATACATAGAATTAATCATAATATCAAATAGTTTCTAAGTTTTAAAAAATTTTATCATCCAAAAAGGATATATAACATAAGTAAAGGGTAAACGTCATACCTCCTCATACTCTATATTTTTTTTATGTTCACCAGCCAATGAATCTTCACTCTATCAAATAAATTGCCGATGTACCACATTTAAATGAAGCATCATCCTGAACCACAACATAAACAATTCTTGATCAATTAATTGTTTATTTTGTTAGGATTGACCGTTTAAGAAGTCAAATTTTCATAACCTTAATTTATCAATGAATGAACCTTATACTTGCAAAAATCATTGCAACTTTCAAAGCATAGCCGGTTTCATGAGAAAAGGCCAAAAGAGTCTCAACTTGAAAAATGCAACAATGGAGTTCAAGCTGCTGTCAATAATGGAGTTCGACGCGTAGCGTTTCGACGCGTACCGTTTCGACCCGGACCGTTTTCGACCCGGACCGTTTCAAAAACGGTGGTGGTGGTGGTGGTGGTGGCGGTGCTGTGGTGGTGGCGGTGGTGGTGGTGGTGGCGGCGGTGCGGTGGTGGTGGTGTGTAACACCCCGAAAATATAAGACATTATATCGGAATTATAAAGCATAAATAAATGGGAGTTCACTAACTAAGAATTTTAACCTAGTTAGTTAACTAGTCTAGAAATAGCTTATAACTTGATTAAAAGCTACCAAACTATATGTTGAACAAAGTGAGGGACCATAGTTGTTTAATTTGAAACTTAATTAAATGGAACAAATAAAAAAAAAAATAAACCAAACACCCCAAATTGAGGTGTTGGTCGATCAGGAAGAAGCAGGGGGCGACACCCCCATTCCAAAAACCCTAATCTCACAAAACTCTCAAATTGAAGGTGCAATTCTGATCCAAAACGAAATCCGAGTTTAGATTATCGATCCTCATCACAAGAGGATCATAAGGTATGTAAATTTTGATGAAAACTCTAAACTTGAAAATCTCATGATTTTGGAAAATCTGAAATTAGATGTTGCATGAGTGTTATTTGGTTAGATTAAGGATGATATAGTGTTTAGAAGTAAAACCTAGACAACTACATGTGAAATCATGTTCAAATTCAGGAAATTCCATGAACACCTTGAAGGTGGGTTGTGGGTTTTACAATATGATGATGAACACTAGGATTTAGAAGGCATATTGTAGTGTAATTTGATCTTAGAAAATGATTTCAGAAAATGCATGATGTTTAAATGATATATGAAGGTTATATTGATGATTAAGTTAGCTAACTAGCAAGCTATAAACTTGAATACGAAAGATATAAAATTCTGCCCTTAAAGTGTTTGTTGAAATGCCTCTATGAAGGCTTAAAACTGAAATTCTAAGCTTAAACGCATAATCATGATGTTTTGATGTATTATGCGAATTATGATTTAAAGAGAGTTCTAAAACGCATCATAAATGGACTCTATAGGAACGGACGCAGGAGCGTCAAGCGGACAAGCGGGTGGCGAACCACGTTTAAAGGGCAAACTTTGAATGTATGTAACTTGACCCGTTACATTTATTATATCGGATGATTTTATGTGTAATTGAATTTTGAACAAGAGTTGTTTTGAATTAAGCAATGAAGTCGTTATATTGATTGATTGATTTAAATTCGGTTGCTACTCGTTGGTAGTCGTCAACTAGGAGGATTCCTTAGACGAGCCAAACGGGTCAAATAATCAAGTTAGGCATGGTTAATGTTCCGGATTATAATATGTTGATTGTTGATATGGGATATTATATAACATACTAGAAATACCAGATTTTATGTATAGATATCCTATAATACCGAAATCCGAGGGTTGGGGTTTTGGTGTAATGATCAAACAAACAAAACATGAAATTTCCAGGTAATACCGTAAATTACGGTGATACCGTAATTTACGGTAGATGCCAGAAGTTTACGGTGAGGATCTACTGATTTACGGTGGAACCCTTATTGAAAAATTGTCCACCGTAACTTACGGTGGGACCGTAAGTTACGGTAGAGTCAGAAAAGTTTTGAAATTTTTATTTTTCAATTCATCGAATGTAGTTTCGGTTATGTATTATATCTAAGAACTCCGTTATTTATGTTTTGTGATAAACATTTCAGTTTTCAGGAATATCAAGTAGTAGGATGATGATCAAGCTATCAAGTCGAACCGAACAAAAAGTTTAACGCTTCCGCACTTGATCTTTTGTTTAAAAATTATGTAAACAATTGTAATTTATGTCTTGAATATGGTTTCGTAGGATAAATATGTGAATGTTGTGTCTAGATAAAAACTTTAAGACTTGACTCTCTTGTAAACTTCAAATTTTGGCATGATATGCAAAGTATTAAGTCATTAAATCTAGTAATATAACAAGGGTGTTACAAGTTGGTAATCAGAGCTCACGGTTGTCAATAAGTGTTCGGTTCAAGCTTGATCGATCGTCCGGTAAGAATTAACTTGTTTTGTTAACAAATTATGCACTATGTATAAAATGAGAAATGAACAAATATGCATGAAAAGAGTGTGTAAGCTCACTCAAAAACAAGAAATGCATGAAACAAGAATGATTAAATCAAGTCACGGACTTGATTGAATAGAAACAAGAATTATTAAATCAAGTTACGAACTTGATTGAATTGAAACAAGAATGATTAAATCAAGTTATGAACTTGATTAAATCAAAACAAGTAAAGCATGTGTTATAAATGGAATGTTTAACAATCTATGTAAACATTTCAGAAATCGAGATGGCTGATGGAGACAATGATAATGCGGTGCCAAGAGTCACCGAACAAATGAAAGAAGTGATTGCCGAAGAAGTTGGAAAGGCGATCGAAAACAGTTTGTCGGGCTTTATTGATAAAATTCAAAACACAGTTTTATCAATAGTAGAAGATAGAATCAAGAAGCTGGAAGATGATTCAAATGTAGCAAAGGAAAAGCGTGGAGGACGAAAGCCTTGTTCATACAAGGAATTCATGGCTTGTAAACCACCAATATATAATGGGGAGGTTGACCCAATAGTGTGCCAACGATGGCTAAGTGACATCGAAGGGGTATTCGAGAGAACCCATTGTGACGAAGAAGACTACGTAGCCTATGGTACGGGTCAACTAAGGAGTCAAGCGAAAGATTGGTGGGATAACAAAAAGAAGGAGATTGGAAGTGAAGCGGCTAAGGCCATGACTTGGGAGGAGTTTAAAACGCCGTTTCTTAAACACCATAGTCCCAAGGCGGTCATAAATAAAATCAAGGAAGAATTCATGCAACTCAGACACAAAGGTGAATCCATAGACAAGATCACGGGGATGTTTATGGACAAGATGAAGTTCTGTGATGATTTGATAACGAATGAAGAGCAAAAGGTCTATTATTATCATAACATGCTAAGCGCGGAGTATAGAGAGTTCATAACCCCTTCAAAGTACGAGACCCTTACCGAGATTGTCAATGCTGCTCGGGAAAGGGAGATTGAATTGAAAAAGAGTTTAGAACGGGGTGAACGAAGGGCACAAGATGTGAATCCAAACCCTACCAAGAAAGCAAGAACGAATGAAACAGCAAAGAGATCAGATGCTAAAGGTAGTACACCAGGTTGCAAAATTTGTGGGAAAAATCATAAGGGTGAATGCCGTTAGAAAGATAAGCCTTGTCCTATATGCAAGAAAACGGTACATATGGCTATGTCTTGTCCGGAGAAAGTGACGGTTTGTTACAATTGTTATCGAACGGGGCACAAGAAGTCGGAATGCCCGGAACTGGTTGGAAAGAAGGATGGGCAAGAACCTAAAGGTGAAGCCCCAAAAGCAAAGGCAAGATCTTTTCAATTAACCGCAGCAGAAGCGAAGATTGAACCTGACGTGGTCTCAGGTATATTTGCTGTAAATTCAATTCCCGCACACGTGTTATTTGATACGGGTGCGAATAAATCCTTTGTTTCATATGGGTTTATTCGACATCCTTCATTTTTTTTAACCAAATTACCTGTGCCTTTAGAAGTAGAGATAGGTAATAACAAAAGTTTTATTGTTTGTGATGTATGTGAAAATTGTAAACTGAGCATTGATGATGAAGAATATTTGATAAATCTAATCCCGATGTCGATGGGAGAATTCCAAGTAGTTGTGGGGATGGATTGGCTATCTCAATACCATGCAAAGGTCGTGTGTTTTCGCAAAGAGATAAAACTAACATCTCCGAGCGGAAAACACGTCACCATTTATGGCGAAAAACGAGGCAACCCCATAGTATGTTCAATGTTGAAAGCTCACAAGCTCATGAAGCGAGGATGCAAGGCATTCATAATTTATGCAAATGAGACCGAGAAAGAATCACGAAAGATTGGAGATGTACCGGTAGTACGAGATTATGAAGATGTTTTTCCGGAAGACTTACCGGGGATACCGCCTGAACGGGAAGTAGAGTTCGGGATCGAATTGATTCCGGGCGCGAAACCTGTAGCAAAAGCCCCGTACCGACTTGCACCGTCGGAACTACAAGAGTTGATGTCCCAAATCCAAGACCTGCTTGACAAGGGATTCATAAGGCCGAGTGTGTCTCCTTGGGGCGCACCGGTATTGTTCGTGAGGAAGAAAGACGGGAGCATGCGTATGTGTATTGATTACCGGGAGTTAAACAAACTCACGGTAAAGAACCGATACCCGCTCCCGAGGATAGATGATTTATTCGACCAACTACAAGGTGCGAATTGGTTTTCCAAAATTGACCTTAGATCGGGGTATCACCAACTAAAGGTCAAAGAAGAAGATGTGCCGAAGACGGCTTTCCGCACGAGGTACGGACATTACGAATTCCTCGTGATGTCGTTCGGGTTAACAAACGCACCCGCTGCTTTCATGGACCTCATGAACCGGGTTTGCAAGCCAATGTTGGATAAGTCGGTCATCGTGTTTATCGATGATATCTTGGTGTACTCGAAAAATGAAGCTGAACACGCACACCATTTACAAGAAGTGTTAGAGACACTTAGGCGAGAGAAGTTATATGCAAAATTCTCTAAATGTGCCTTTTGGCTACGAGAGGTTCAATTTTTAGGTCATGTCATAAATGCCGACGGAGTATTGGTGGATCCGTCAAAGATAGAAGCAGTGTCAAGATGGAATTCCCCGAAGAGCCCTTCAGAAATTAGAAGCTTTTTGGGGCTTGCGGGGTACTATAGGAGATTCATTCAAGATTTCTCTAAAATTGCATCACCCCTAACCAAGTTAACTCAAAAGAAAGCAAAGTTTATTTTGGGGAATTGATCAAGAAAAAGCATTTCAAACGCTAAAAGAAAAGCTAACCCAAGCTCCAGTACTGACATTGCCAGACGGAGTCGAAGACATGGTGGTTTATTCGGATGCTTCATTATTGGGGCTTGGTTGCGTGTTGATGCAACGGGGCAAGGTAATAGCCTATGCCTCGAGACAATTGAAGATACACGAGAAGAAATACCCCACGCACGATCTCGAATTGGCAGCGGTAGTGTTTGCATTAAAAATATGGAGGCATTACTTGTATGGGGTAAAGTGCACCATATTCACCGATCAGAAGAGTTTGAAATACTTCTTTGATCAGAAGGAGTTAAATATGCGACAAAGGCGATGGTTGGAAACGGTGAAGGACTACGATTGTGAGATACATTATCACCCCGGAAAGGCAAATGTGGTAGCAGACGCTCTGAGCAGAAAAGCGGATTATGTCCCGATACGAGTACGATCGATGCAACTCGTGGTAACCTCGGGTATACTTGAACGTATTCGAGAGGCGCAATTAGAAGCAGTAAAAGAAGAGAATTGGAAGAAGGAAAGAATAATTGGTCAGTTGAAAGACTTGTCGGATGGGAATCACGGGTTAAAGACTCCGGAAGGATATGGGTCCCACATACCTGTGGAGTAAAGGAACTTCTACTTGATGAAGCTCATAAATCCCGTTATTCAATTCATCCGGGTGCGACCAAGATGTACAATGATTTGAAACAAAATTATTGGTGGCCCGGAATGAAGAGGGACGTGGCGAAATATGTGGAAAAATGCTTGACATGTTTACAAGTCAAGGCGGAGCACCAGAAACCATACGGCAAACTTCAACCGTTAGAAATTCCGGTTTGGAAATGGGAACATATTACAATGGACCTGTTAACCAAGTTGCCTAAGACGAATCGTGGTTTTGATGCCATATGGGTAGTGGTGGATAGATTGACGAAAAGTGCTCACTTCATTCCGATTCGTGAGACTTATACGTCAGAAAAGATGTCAGAAGTCTATACCAATGAAATCATAGCACGTCATGGAGTGCCGGTGTCCATCGTGTCCGATAGGGATACCCGGTTTACTTCGAATTTCTGGCGTGATTTCCAAGAACAAATGGGGACCAAATTGTTCATTAGCACTGCATACCATCCTCAAACGGATGGACAAAGTGAAAGAACGATACAAATATTGGGAGATATGCTACGTGCGTGTATAATCGACTTTGGAGGCAGTTGGGATGTTCACCTACCGTTAGTCGAATTTTCGTATAACAACAGTTACCAATCTAGTATTAAAATGGCACCATACGAAATGCTTTACGGTAGGAAGTGTCGAACCCCGGTTTGTTGGGGTGAAGTGGGTCCACCTGAACTCGCCACCAAGATATAGTACGAGCCACGAACGAAAAGATCAATAAAGTTCGGGCACACTTGAAAGCGGCTCAAGACAGGCAAAAGGCGTATGTTGATAAAAGGAAAAGGCCAATCGAATTTCAAGTCGGTGACATGGTCATGCTAAAAGTGTCCCCATGGAAAGTCATTATTAGATTTAGAAAAAGGGGGAAGTTAAGCCCAAGGTTTATCGGGCCATTTAAAATTATCGGGAGAGTTGGCAAAGTAGCTTACCGTCTTGAATTACCGGAGGAGCTAAGTGGGATCCATGGCACGTTTCACGTATCGCAATTAAGAAAGTGCCTAGCAGACGAAACGACATATATCCATTACGACGATATTGAAGTGGATAATAGTCTAAATTATGCGGTGAGACCGGTTGAAATTTTAGACAGAAAGGTCAAACGTTTACGAAATAAACAAATTGACCAAGTCAAAGTCAAATGGGAGCATAGGAAAGGTTCGGACACTACATGGGAGTCCGAAGAGGAGATGCGACGTCTTCATCCTACACTATTTGGTACGTACCTTGGTTTCGGGGACGAAACCCTTTTTAAGAGGGGTGGACTTGTAACACCCCGAAAATATAAGACATTATATCGGAATTATAAAGCATAAATAAATGGGAGTTCACTAACTAAGAATTTTAACCTAGTTAGTTAACTAGTCTAGAAATAGCTTATAACTTGATTAAAAGCTACCAAACTATATGTTGAACAAAGTGAGGGACCATAGTTGTTTAATTTGAAACTTAATTAAATGGAACAAATAAAAAAAAAAAATAAACCAAACACCCCAAATTGAGGTGTTGGTCGATCAGGAAGAAGCAGGGGGCGACACCCCCATTCCAAAAACCCTAATCTCACAAAACTCTCAAATTGAAGGTGCAATTCTGATCCAAAACGAAATCCGAGTTTAGATTATCGATCCTCATCACAAGAGGATCATAAGGTATGTAAATTTTGATGAAAACTCTAAACTTGAAAATCTCATGATTTTGGAAAATCTGAAATTAGATGTTGCATGAGTGTTATTTGGTTAGATTAAGGATGATATAGTGTTTAGAAGTAAAACCTAGACAACTACATGTGAAATCATGTTCAAATTCAGGAAATTCCATGAACACCTTGAAGGTGGGTTGTGGGTTTTACAATATGATGATGAACACTAGGATTTAGAAGGCATATTGTAGTGTAATTTGATCTTAGAAAATGATTTCAGAAAATGCATGATGTTTAAATGATATATGAAGGTTATATTGATGATTAAGTTAGCTAACTAGCAAGCTATAAACTTGAATACGAAAGATATAAAATTCTGCCCTTAAAGTGTTTGTTGAAATGCCTCTATGAAGGCTTAAAACTGAAATTCTAAGCTTAAACGCATAATCATGATGTTTTGATGTATTATGCGAATTATGATTTAAAGAGAGTTCTAATACGCATCATAAATGGACTCTATAGGAACGGACGCAGGAGCGTCAAGCGGACAAGCGGGTGGCGAACCACGTTTAAAGGGCAAACTTTGAATGTATGTAACTTGACCCGTTACATTTATTATATCGGATGATTTTATGTGTAATTGAATTTTGAACAAGAGTTGTTTTGAATTAAGCAATGAAGTCGTTATATTGATTGATTGATTTAAATTCGGTTGCTACTCGTTGGTAGTCGTCAACTAGGAGGATTCCTTAGACGAGCCAAACGGGTCAAATAATCAAGTTAGGCATGGTTAATGTTCCGGATTATAATATGTTGATTGTTGATATGGGATATTATATAACATACTAGAAATACCAGATTTTATGTATAGATATCCTATAATACCGAAATTCGAGGGTTGGGGTTTTGGTGTAATGATCAAACAAACAAAACATGAAATTTCCAGGTAATACCGTAAATTACGGTGATACCGTAATTTACGGTAGATGCCAGAAGTTTACGGTGAGGATCTACTGATTTACGGTGGAACCCTTATTGAAAAATTGTCCACCGTAACTTACGGTGGGACCGTAAGTTACGGTAGAGTCAGAAAAGTTTTGAAATTTTTATTTTTCAATTCATCGAATGTAGTTTCGGTTATGTATTATATCTAAGAACTCCGTTATTTATGTTTTGTGATAAACATTTCAGTTTTCAGGAATATCAAGTAGTAGGATGATGATCATGCTATCAAGTCGAACCGAACAAAAAGTTTAACGATTCCGCACTTGATCTTTTGTTTAAAAATTATGTAAACAATTGTAATTTATGTCTTGAATATGGTTTCGTAGGATAAATATGTGAATGTTGTGTCTAGATAAAAACTTTAAGACTTGACTCTCTTGTAAACTTCAAATTTTGGCATGATATGCAAAGTATTAAGTCATTAAATCTAGTAATATAACAAGGGTGTTACATGGTGGTGGCGGTGGTGGTGGTGGCGGTGGTGGCGGTGGTGGTGGCGGTGCTGTGGTGGTGGTGGTTGTGGCGGTGGTGGTGGTGGTGGCGGCGGTGCGGTGGTGGTGGTGGCGGTGGTGGCGGTGGTAGTGGCGGTGCTGTGGTGGCGGTGGTGGTGGTGGCGGTGGTGGTGGTGGTGGTGGCGGTGGTGGTGGTGGCGGCGGTGCGGTGGTGGTGGTGGCGGCGGTGTTGGTGGTGGCGGTGGTGGCGGCGGTGCGGTGGTGGTGGTGGTGGCGGCGGTGGTGGTGGTGGTACGGTTCGAAACGGTCCGGGTCGAAACGTTTGCTTTTTTTGAATTTTTTGAATTTTTATGACTTTTTATGATTTTTTATGATTTTTTATGATTTTTTGATTTTTTTTTGAATTTTTATGATTTTTTTTATAACTACAGGGACTGTTTGTGTAATAAATAAAACTTAAAACTAGTAAATTATAACTACAGGGACTGTTTGTGTAACAAATAAAACTTAAAAACTAACTTCAGTTAAAAAAAACTAACGGAGGTCTATTGAGTGCCAACATATTGAAACGTAGGATTATTAATTACCAATTCTGTAGGTTGGATTATTAATTACCAATGGGGCAAATGTTAGTTTATTAAAAACCTTTTGTCCCCAAAACTGAAATGCAACCCAACCCATTGCTAGCATCTCAATTCTCTGCCAATTTACTAAAGTTGACAATTTAGTTTGAAAAAGAAGATAAAATACAATTATAACTTAATAAGTATTTAAAAAAGACAAACCCTTGGATGTCTCATGAATGTAACATGAAAAAGGTACCCGAGAGAATGGCATAAGTAGGCTCAAACAATAGATTAGGATATAATTCATTTATTCTATACTCCATTATTCTCAACATAAAATTTAACTCAAAACCACACCCTCTTAAGTTAGCTTAAAGACCGGTCCAAATTATGTGTGGTTGGGCTTGGACCTAAGTCCTGGTCCTAAGGTGGCACTGAAAAGAATCACAAGACCATCAGGCTTGGATCCAGTCCTATCAATCCGGAATTTTTCACCCTAGTGTAGGGCCAATTCTCGAAATAATCAAAGGCCTATGCCCATTTGTGCATGGGGTCAGATATATTATTGACATATAAACTTGTGAATAGGAGAAAAGATAGAACCTGTGCAGCATGATGGCGAGCGGCTTGTGTTAAAACTTAAAAGACTTCGCCATTCTCCTTCCTTAAGTGATTTTATCCGAAATACACAGAGTCTAGTCACTTGTCATATTCACTTCTTATGATTGATATTACGTAAGAAATAATATGAATGATGATGTAACCATTTTGTCCTCAAACAAAGAGGTTAATACCAAAAACAACTGATGGAAGATGCTTTTCTCACTGATTCCCAACTTAAGATACTTGAGGAAATTGGAACAAAGAGGTTAACCAGAATATTGAAATACATAGAATTAATCATAATATCAAATAGTTTCTAAGTTTTAAAAAATTTTATCATCCAAAAAGGATATATAACATAAGTAAAGGGTAAACGTCATACCTCCTCATACTCTATATTTTTTTTATGTTCACAAGCCAATGAATCTTCACTCTATCAAATAAATTGCCGATGTACCACATTTAAATGAAGCATCATCCTGAACCACAACATAAACAATTCTTGATCAATTAATTGTTTATTTTGTTAGGATTGACCGTTTAAGAAGTCAAATTTTCATAACCTTAATTTATCAATGAATGAACCTTATACTTGCAAAAATCATTGCAACTTTCAAAGCATAGCCGGTTTCATGAGAAAAGGCCAAAAGAGTCTCAACTTGAAAAATGCAATAATGGAGTTCAAGCTGCTGTCAAGAAGATTAAGATGAGTAAAACACAAATCGAAACAAACCAAAAATATGAAATCACAATATTGATTCAAACCAACTAAAATCTAGAGCTCAATAACTTAAGCAAAGACCTCAATTAAATTCAGTAATAAAAAAAAAAAAAAAAAAAACACTTTTGAGAACTCCCACTAATCCTACTCCATGAATTCTATTGAAACATATATAAGCAAATCAATTGCAGTGACATTTAAAATAAAGAACAAAAAAAGATTCTAAAGGACACCAAAAATCAGTTGCCATCCTCTTAATTGTTATTGTTATTATAATGACTTTTTCATTAACTTTTTCCTGTTGGGCAAGTATGATTTTATTGCATACTTTTAGAATATGATATTACCTGTTTCAGCTCGCTAGAGGCAACATAATACAAATCAAATCATCAACCTTCATCATCACGAAATACATAAACAAATCTGGAACAATGAACATCAGAATACAAATCGAATCATCAAACATAGGTTATCTATAATACCAGAAAACATAAAACTTTGTAGCATCAAAAACCAAATCAGAGATTATTCATTATTCTGAAACAAACGTAACAAAATAAAAAAAAACTTAAAAACCTAAAACGATTTAGGGTAAAAATTAAGTCGAATTGTATCACTCTTAGATGAACAAATATATGTTAAATCGACGTTAGGGTTTCAAGAATAATCGATTAGATTAAAAAGTTTGGGTTTTTAAAACCCTAATAGATGAACCAATATATGTTAAATCAACATTAGGGTTTCAAGAATAATCTATTAGAGTTCGTATAAAGATTATCGAATGAAAAAATGAATAAAAAATGGAGAATCTAACCTTCTTGCTTGCAAATTGCGATGGAACATGAAGAGTTTTAGGGTTTGTGTATTAGGGGATGAGAGTAAAGGATGAGAGGCGTGGATTCAGGGGAAATTGGATGATAGCTACAGATGAAATCGCCATAGTAGAAATCGCCAATGTGGATGACAGCTGAGATTAGGGTTTTTGATTGTGAGAAGACGAATGAAAAGACAAAGAGCGTGAGGCATAATGAGTTTTGGCGGTCAATTGTAAAAAAGAGGGATTAATCAAATGCCACGTGGCAAGTAATGGCTTAAGCTAATGACATGTGGCTTAAGCTTGTTTTGCTTTATTAGAAGTAATAGATAATACTAGGTTAGTTACCCGTGTATTACACGAGTTGAATACAAAACAAAATATGAAATAAAAAAAGTGTGTACAACACGACATTAGGCCAAATATAAGAGCCGAAAATAGCTTACAATTTTTTAAAATTAAACCAATAACGATAGTAATAATAACAAAAGAGTACATCCCACCTCTAATTAATTAGAGGAATAGCTTATTGAACCAAGATTTGACATAACGTTGACATGACAGCATACACCGTAAATTCAAGTTAAAATGGAGATATACTATAGTCAGGTTTGTAGTTGTTGAGGTATAATATGTGAGGTTGTAACCAATGCAAGCAATGGATCAGAAACCATTACTCTTGCAGCCTCAAGTCAAGACTCACATTGAAGCTTCTTAACATGGTTGCAATGTGTGAGTATCCAAGCAATGCAATTTCAATGTAGTCTACTATTTCTGTCAATTCTACGTCATTGTATATATATCAGCAAATATTATGATTTAAAATGAGTTTTAATTATTAAAATAACTGCTATATGTTCACTTACAGAAGTGACGAAAAAGTAACACCGGCTGCAAATAGTGTCAAATCATAATCTGAGTTGATTTTTAAAAAGTAAAGTGTGTGAAAGAGAAGGTGGAAGTCACCGGTAAAGACATAACAAGTGGGCCAGTTTTTGTAGGCGCGTGTTTAAAATCATATTGCTAATAGAGAGTCACGTGTCATAATTTTGGTTGAAAACATAATGTACATGGACTGAACACCAGCCACGTGCACATCATTTTTATTTATATGTATAATAATAAAGATTTTTTTTATTTTTAGAGTAAATTACGATTTTAGCCCCTGTGGTTATATCACTTTTACCCTTTTTGCCCAAAATGAATCTTTTAACATATGAGCCTTCAACGTCTTTTTTTCTAGTCCTTTTGGCCCTTAACACTAACCCCATCCATTTACTTTTAGGGGCCCAAATATTTAGAGAAAAAAGACGTTGGGGCCAAGAGAGTTAGAAAAAAAGACGTTGCAGGCTCAAATGTTAAAAGATTCCTTTTTGAGCTAAAAGGGTAAAGGTGATATAACCACAGGGGCCAAAATCATAATTTACTCTTATTTTTATTTTGGTTTCTTAATACATTTGATCTATATACCACCCATTGATTTATTTAAACATACTTCTAATCTGAATTTGGCTTTCTTTACAACCGTAAGACGAAACCTTTCTTAACAAAAACATATATGTTAAAAAAGTAAAAAAAGAAAAATCGAAACATTAATGTAGGTTTGTTTTTTCTCCCATGGCCGAATCAACTAATTATCACTATCATATTTTTATTTATAAACTGATATGTTAAAAAAGAAATAAAAAAAAAAAAACTCAAAACATTGATGTTTGGTTTGTTTTCTTTGCCCATGGGCGAATTAACTAATTATCACTACCGTATTATTTTTTATGTATGTATATCTGATTTGAAAATTTTCGAAGAACTCACCTTTGATTAAAACTAACTATTTAAAAAAAATACAAATATTTAATACTTTAAATTAAATAATAACTATCTACAAATAAGGATGGTCTAAAATAATGACAAGTGTCCCTTCATTGGTTTCTTTTATTATAAACTAGGTTAGTTACCCGTGTGATACACGGGCTGAACTAATAATAAATGTCAAAGTAATGGAAATGCTATATAATATTGGCCTTGAATAATGACTATCTACAATTGCTCCCATGACAAACTTTGTGACATTATGCTCATGTTTGAAATCAACCACCATTCTCATTGAACCCTTTTCAGTGAATCCATGCTCAACTAATAAAATACACTTTGAAAATTATTTCAATAGTAATCTATTTATGATTGAAAAATGATACCCACCCCTGATTTGTGACAAATCTGTTCATCTTTGTTAAGAAGTTGAAGCATATCTTGCCATCGCGGGTTGCGAGCCAAGATGCATAGACGTGTATTTTGTGCGCACGGTCAACTGCTCCCAAACTGCACTTCCACAGTCACATTCGACAGTCATTAGTGTGCTCTGAGTTGTTAACTTATTATAAGAAGTAGGACTCGTTTCACGTACCTAATCAGTCGGCTAAAAAATAAACCAAGTATAGACCATAGTATGCACTTCTGGACCGTAATTGAAGGTCGAACCTAATAAAATTGCTTGTACTGCAATGAGAATTTAACAGACTAACTTTTACCTCTTGCTTACTGCAATTAACATGAATTTTATTACGAATAACAATAGTAAGAAGATTTGTGACTTCGGTATAAATATATGAAGATTCTTGAACTAATTCTCAAGAGCACAGAGGAAATTAACAATCCAATTTTCTCTCTTCATGAAGAACGTCTTACAAATATGAAGTCGAAACAAACTCATAAATTAGGGGCACCACATAGTGAGGGGCACGGCTATTCATAAAGCAAAAAATTATTTCTTCTTTTACTTGAAAGCTGTAAAAAAAAACAAATAGAAAAGTTTGAAACAATCTGTTTAGAAAAGCTAATAAAACATCCTCATGAACAGTCTAGAAAAAAATTATAAAAGGTATTAAATGAAATTCTAAAAAGAAAGTGGGTCATTTAACTTGAAAGCTTTTTTTTTACATTAGAATTAACCAAATTATAGTAGCCTAAGATAACCCAAGGTAAGTAACTAATACCTTCAACTGTATTGATTTTTGGACAGGCGTGAGTCACAAAGTACTTACCTCCTCCACCACAAGGTATCTGCGCATATAGTTAACAACCCATCATCCAAAGTCAAGAATCACAAAAAGAAACATCCTTACATCTACTTACATGTTCAGCATTATAGTTGCATAAATGTGGTGCCTAAAGCATAAAGGAAGAATACTTATAGATAATGCAACATAAAAACGTAATATTAGAAAGCTAGATTTTAGATGCAACAAAGAGTCCTTGAACTTAATTTTAAGGCTAAACACATGGTAGTTATATTCTTGGTTTACTTTATAAGTTAAAAAAGGATAAACAACCTGGCAGTTTTTGGTAGCTTTAATAGCAGTTTTGAGTGTTCTTTATATGTAAATAAGCCCAAAAGTAAGGTAAAGATGTATAAGTCTCCCTTCCATCTCTGATTGTTTAGAATGAGCTCTGATTGTTTAGAATGATTAAGTCTACAATTTATAAGGTAAAGATGTATAAATAGATAATGTTTTTTTTTGGGTTATCATGAATTTTTAAAACTGATTTTATCTAGAATTTTATAATAACTTTAGATAAAACTGATTTTATCTAGAATTTTTAAATTAAAAACTGATTTATCTATTGATTTCTTTTATTAATGATCAAGAGATATCGGGAAATTAATACAAAGAATATATATTATTATTAATATTATCTCTGCATTTGAGTATGATTCAAATCCTCATCTAACTGATAATACAACAATAACTACAACAACGAACAAAAAATCATCCTGCATGTAAACTTACACATCCTAGAATACTCAAATCCAGTAAACTCTACCAAATCAACAAATCGTATAAATCAAAACCTGAGTGACTCTGTAATTGAAATACGGATCGAATTCATGAATCACACTCTCATACTTAATAACCTGTAACAAAAACGTTTCTAAACACATCAAAAACGTACAAAAACAGATCAGTATACACAAATCGAAACTATATCATCATATACACATAAAACGATGTTCAGATCCAGTAATTTTACCGAAAAAAGACGGATCGAGAACGCAAACACTCCGATCAACAACAGAATGACACACACCAAGGGTAAATCAGTAACAAACTCACTCATCATGCCTTTATCACCCTCTCAGGAGGCTCTCTCTCTGAAGCCAAAGTCTCCTCTTCGTAAGTCTAGAAGTTGACTCCAAATCTCACACACAGAGGTCGTTAATGGCGGTTCCCGTAGATAGTCTCGCAAAACCACCGCCTGCATCGTCAACTCTACGGTCCGTGTTTGGAAATGTTCTCGCGTTTAATCATTCATCAGAGAGAAGAAATTCAACCGGAGATCTGTTCATATTATCATCAAATTCACATCAGATTCCAGTCCAGCAAGTCCGCCGAAAGCAATCAACAACAGATAGTGAAGATTTGGGGGCGTTGTTTGCAGCTTTACCCATATGTGGTTGCGGTGACGGTGGCGATGCATATAGGCGGCGCAGAACAGCGTTAAACGGCAGCAGATTCGTTTGGTTACTGGGTGCATAACATTCGTTGCAGCACCCATATGGTTACTGGTAGAGTTTTGCCAAAGATTTTATTAGGGTAAGATTTTATTATTAGGGTACATAGAAGATGAGAGGGAAAGAGGATACGGGTTATAATAGGATCCGAAAGTTGTTCATGGGGCAGGAGTTACCCGCATCAATTACCCATTTAACCAAAGGCCCTCTTTGATTGACAAGTGTCTAAAAGAGGTTTTTTTTTATTATATGTATACATAGATATAGTTTTTTATTTAATATATTATAATAATTTATTATTATATTTACTTTTAATAACATAATCTTTTTTTCTTTTTCTTTTTGAAACCTTATATTTTCTTTATCATTTTTTAATAATTTTTTCCCTTTTTAGAACATATATTAATATATCAATTAATTTGATACGTCTTTAATAATTTACGTCTATATTTTTTTCCCTCTACATTCTGTTATAAGTTTTGTTAAAGACGAAGTTGTACTTGAAATAAAATATTTATTTGGTATTATAAAACGATACGATGATAAACTAAACCTTCTAATGGTTTGGCTTTCTAAACAACATGTTTTATTTTCAAATCACGTTTGTTTTACATTATCATTTGCTCGGTTTCGACGCAACGCGTGACCTAAAAAAACTAGTATTTGTTTAAAAATCATGTATTTGTAAAAAGATGTTTAAATAATAACTTGTTACCCGATATATTTGTCGAAATTTCTGAAGTGATATTCTGGATTTTCTCAAAAAAATTGTACAATCACGAATTTAATAGGTAAAATTTATTATTTTAAATATTTTTTTCAAAATACATGTATTCTAGATAGTACTGGACTTTAACATATCAAAGTTGAGTTGAGGGGTTTTCACGTGATTTTTTAATATTTGTACTAGGTTAGAACCCAGTGTAATAGAATAAATGTAATTTTATATATTAAATAATAAAAAGTTATATCTTTATGAACTCCGTATATTGTACGGGTTAAATAATATAATTTTATATATCAAATAATAAAAAAAGTTATACTTTTAAAAACTTCGTATCTTTAAATAAACCTGTGTATAATCGGGTTGAATAAGGTGCTGTTTGTTTTTCAGATGTAAAATGTCTGTAGTCTGCGAACCACATCTGCAAGCATCTGCAAGAGAAGATGTGGCCCAAATGTCTACAGTCTGCAAGGAGAAGAGGGTTTGTTTTTTTTTTCTTCAAAAACAACTTCAACCACACAACACACACAAGCTCTCTCTAGAAAAACTCTCTCTCTCTCTACAACCACCACCACCTCTGCCACCACCACCGCACCACCTCCGCCATCACACCACCGCCTCTCTCTACGGTCTCTCTCTCTCACAGAACACACTCTCTCTCTACAACCACCACCACCACCTCCGCCATCACACAGGTCTCTCTCTCACAGGTCTCTCTCTCTCACAGATCTCTCTCTCTCACAGGTCTCTCTCTCTCACAGGTCTCTCTCTCTCTCACAGATCTCTCTCTCTCTCTCAGGTCTCTCTCTCTCTCTACGGTCTCTCTCTCTCTCTCACATGTCTCTCTCTACAGGTCTCTCTCTCTCTCACAGATGGGTTTGGTGGTGATGGGTTTGGTGGTGGTGGGTTTTGACGATGGTGGTGGTGGGGGTGGTGGCGGAGGTGGTGCGGTGGTGGTGGCGGAGGTGGTGGTGGCAGGGGAGAAGTTTTTGTGGTGTGAGGTGTTTGGATTAGGGTTTTATATTTTTTTTGAATAGAAAAGAGAGGAAGAAAGGTTTTGTTAAGATGTTTGAAGCAAAGGTTCTGAGTTTTTTTTTAAGATGAAACAAGCTATTTGTAGTTCTGTTTAAAAAAAAAAAACCGTCTTCAACAGTTTATGTCTGCCCGCCTGCAGACATAAGCATTTTGCAGATGTTATAAGCAAAAACAAACAGCAACTAAATCTACCAAATAATAAAAAAAATACATCCTTAAAAACCCCGTATATTACACGTGTTGAATAAATCTAAAAAAGAGTTATATCTTTAAAAACCATGTGTATTACACAGATTAAATAAATGTAATTTTGTATATTAAATACTAAAAACGTCGTATCTTTAAAAAACTCGTGTGTAGTCGAGTTGAAAAATCTACCAAATAATAAAAAAATATATCCTTAAAAACCTTGTGTATTACACGTGTTGAATAAATCTAATTTTACATAGCAAATGATAAAAAGTTATATCCTTAAAAAATTCGTGTATTACACGGGTTATATAAATGTAACTTTGTACAGTAAATAATAATAAAAAGTTATATTTTTAAAAACCTCGCGTTTTACACGAGTTGAATAAATATAATTTTGTATACCAAATAAAAAATATATTTTAATAAATTTGGATAACATTTAATATTAAATTATTATTTATATATTTAATATAAGATAAGTAGGAAAGAAAGGTATTTGTTTTAAAAATATATTAAATTAACAATTTAAATTTAAGGATAATATTTTTTTTTTTGAACGGAAGGATAATATTTTATTAAAGTATGATAAGATTTATTATTAATTTATTATTTATTTAATTAATATAAGATAAATATATATTCAAGGATACCTTCAATGAATGACACGTGTCCAAAAATTGGTTTCTTTTATTATATGTATAGATATGTACTTTGATATACCAAAAATATGTTGAGAGGCTTTTGTGTGGAAAATAGAAAAATATTTTGGTTTCGTTAGGTATGTTTGACATGGAGCTATTATGAGCTTTTAGTAGCTTCTAACTTTAAACTTTAAAAAAAAAACTCATGCTTAATAAAAAGTCTTGTTTGGTTGAAGGAGCTTGAATCTTTTATGTTAGGATCTTGAAACTTTTGGTTGAACGCTCCTACTAGTAGCGTTTAGAAGGAGCTAAACTTTTTAAATTTTTAGTTATGTCCATTTTGGTTATTTTGTACATTTTATTAAAAGATCCAGCTACTCTGCCAAACACCAAATATATCTAAAAAACTACAACTACTAGCTTGCTACCACCTACAGTTACCTACAACTACTAGCTTGCTACCTTATATTAACTCTGATATGCGCTTGTTTTATGTTAGTTTCGGCTATGGATGTAAACGAGCCGAGCCAAATTTGAGCTCATTTATCTTGTGAAAGCTCGAGCTCGGCTCAGGCCCGACTCGCTAATTATTTATCAATTAATTAATAAATATTTCTTCATAATTTATAAATAGTAATTATTATTAGTATTAGAGTAAATTGTCATTTTAGTTCCTGAGGTTTGGTCCAAATTGTCATTTTACTCCAAATAGTTTTTTTTCTCCTCTGGGTCCCTGACTTTTCCATTTTCTTGCCATTTTGATCACATTGCCTAACTCAGTCTAAAAATCTGGTTATAACCAGGGGTATTTTTGGCATAACTGTTGTGTAGTGATAACCAGAGGTAGTTTACAACATAATTTATAAAGCTCATAATAATTTAATGTCAAAAATACCCCTAATTATAACCTGGTTTTAGACTAAGTTGGGCAATACGATCAAAATGGCAAGAAAAAGGAAAAAGTCAGGGACCCAGAGGAGAAAAAAAAACTATTTGAACTAAAATGGCAAGTTGGACAAAAGCTCAGGGACTAAAATGGCAATTTACTCTTAGTATTATTGTTTAAATATATATTTAATATATTAATTAGAAATTAGAAAAACAGAGGGCTCGTTTAGACTCGTGAGCCGACTCGGGCTTGTTTACTAAAGGAGTTTGTTTTTATGTTTAGCCTTGGGCTCGAGCTCGTTTAAGCTTTTTGTCAAACCAAGCTTGAGTAGCTCAGCTCGTTTGCACCCTAGTTTCAACGGCAAGTTATTTCAAAATGTTTACAAACAACGTTTAACTCCCGCCGCGTTGCGGCCAGGGGCTTACAAATTGTTCAGCTTACGAATTAGAAACAATATAGTTTCACATAAAGTAGAAGCAAATTGTTTGTTACATTCCGCCTAGTACGTCTGTTCTGTTCTGAAATGTCTTTTTCCCATTTCACGACTCTCTAACCACTTCGCCAGCTTCCCCTAAAAACACCAATATAACAACAATCATCAAGTTCACCAATCTTCACGTTATCTTAAGGGAATACATTTGGCATACGACTAAAACAACCCACTGCCTAGATTAAAAAAACTTATAAAAGAGGAAACAAAATCTTACGCAAGACGGAACATTTCAAATTGTAATGCCACCCGTAATTTGTATAAATGAGCTGCACAATCAGAAGACAACAATGAATACCAGATGACGAATATCCACAGCCTTACTTGTCATGGCCCCCGACCCGGTTTAACCCGTTTCAGGAGTCGCGGAACAGAAAATCCCGTGGTATTTATTTAATTGAGTTAACAGCGGAAGATTTTAACAATATCTTTTTAAAACTGAAATTTCATTTCACAATTCGGGATAAACCCCGATAGTTTACAATCATCTGATTTCACTGAGAAATCTTTATTTTACAAAACATATTTTCTTTATTTTATATTGAGCCACTTCCTTAAGCTTGTAGTGCTTCACGACACTTTTCCTGGTTCACACAGATCACCTGAAACATGTTTGAAAAATGTTTTGTCAGCGGAAAATACCGGTGAATCATTCTATTTACTAAAATGACACGTTTGTTATAATTTACAGTATTAAGAGCGATTACAATGTTTCCAGATATCAACCAACTACCCACGGTATTTGTCACTCGACTCGTTTCTGTGACTATGGTCATATCACCCATTGGCTACCCCGTTGTCCAATGGTGAAGATTATCAAGTAATGTATACAAAACCCCACATACCGGCTGTAATTTGGTGACTACAAAGACTTAATCCCTGTAATTATAACTTTGAAAATAAACATGCTTTTGTAAACAATTTTGATAAAAAGAGAATGACTCACATTGCTGATTTAACACGAGCAGAGCTTAGCCTACTGATTAGTCTTTTAACCTAAATTAATAACATGTACACGAACTAGGTCAGTAACTAATACAGCATTTACGATAACTCACGAGATTAAAACCTTCACAACGAATGATAAAGTGCGATACTTAAACATCCATCGAATTAACGACGAATGACAAAGCATAAACCCTAATGTGGGCAGCACTTAAACATCCATTGGATAGTTTAATCGATCGGACATTGAATCGTAGCAGCGATCGAGTTATTACCCTGTTTTGCGGCAGAAATTCGTGATCGTGTGTGTTTTAGGACTGTTTATGCTATATCTCAGTGTATATAACGAATTTCTTCGTCGTTCAAGTGTCAAAATTCAAGTCCCAAACCCCACTATTTATAGTTAAAATTTAACCCCCTCGCGTGACGCGAGGGGTACCCCCTTGAGCGTCGCGTGGCGCGAGGGGTCACTACCTACCATAGGGTAGCCCCGTGTGTTTGTAGCTCAGGTGAGTCAGCGGATTTTAAAAATTCGATATTGACAACGAGTTATGTGGATAATCGTAAATAGGGAATACCCCCCCTGAGTTTTAGGGGCCCTGATCCTGATTCTGATTGTTCTGAAAATTTCAGGGTTTGTGCAGAATCACTTGGGTGTCTTAATTAGGGTTTCCTATTGGATAAAATAATATAATAAATAGGACTTTTGATGAGAGTTGTTACATTACTACTTTTAGCAAAACCTTACGTAAAAATATATTCCGTATGACAAATTATTTTTGTAGCTATTTGGCTAAAGAAAGCTTAATGTTAACCTATATTAAAGTAGCAATGTGGTTGCCCGAGCATAACCAGAACATAACAATGTACTGTAACATGAAAATGAATGCTTAAAATATTTAACACTAAAATATCCATTACCTATCAGCTCATAACAAATAAAAAATAAGTAAATGGACTGTTTAGTTTGGACTTCCCATTTCTAATTGACATTAATGGGTTGTTAAAATTAACACAGTTAAACTTACTTGTTATGAAGAAAGTAGTAAACATTTTTCGATGCACACAAAGTATTCTTATAAGCTATGAGAAAAACATAATAGGCCTCATTGCGACTCCAACCAATTTTTGAAAATGCTTTTAGGGAATAAAAGTATGAAATGATATAGCATATAAAATTAAATGTGGTTAAGTTGGATATTTAAATCAGAACAAGACAGGGACTCTACATCTCCATGAACTATGTCCTAACTTTGAAGCATATAGCATGCTTCTTATGTATCTTTTAAACAACCAACTTCCGAATCATTTAATTCAAAACAATACCTAATAACCATGTATTTAGAGCATTTTTTAAATATATTTTATCAGGGAAAACTATACCTCTGTTTATGGCTTATCTCTAAATCATTCCTCATTGCTACTCTCGTCACTAAAGTAACTCGCTTTCTTCATCTTCTCTTTTTCCCTTTCTTCCTGCCTTCATCCAGACTCACATCTCCGTCACCCAACAACCTCTCATCAGCCCCGTTATTCACCAACGACACCCAATCAACATTCACAAACACCTCATCTCCACCATTTTCCTCATCATCCCCACCTCATTCCTCCTACAGTCCTACTTTCCCTATCTGTGCCCACCCACACCTACCGGAAGCAAAATGTAACACTTGAAAAACCAAGAAGTGCATACAAAGGTAAAGGCAAAGGCAGAAATCGGAAAGGAAAGATAAACGCACTTGAACTCTGCTAAACTGTCAGGAACGTTTATCGCAAGATACACACCATCATAGACCCCATGAACCCTAAAAGTTGTCGCGTCTGCTGCTTGATACAAAGCTACCATTCGTCTACTTGTGGTGGTTTCTCCACGGGTGTCGCTAGGTGGCATATGCAACATCCCTATGCTAACAAAATCAAAACAAATCATAAGCAAAACCATTTCATAAGAAATTGGACTCTTGATGATCAACAAATTAAATAAATCTGAAATCCCAAATTGCAACCAACATACAATTGTGCTTATGAACGTTATCATCATTAGAAACAAATATAGACTCCTACTTAACATATTAAAAACTGTCAGTAAATCAGAACCGCTGGAACACCGATGCACCTGGAATAGAACATACAGGTGAAATACGACTTACCGAAAAACTCGCTAAAACCCTAACTTCGTTGAAACTCAACTGAACCGTATTAAAAAAAATCCTACCTCCGGATGAGAATCAGGTACGATAGGGGCTTAATAATCCAAATTACAACGTTCCTACACAAATATATGCAAGAATCTAAACCCAACATTGAGCAAAGCAGAAAAGAAATTCAAATAACTTAGTTTTCAATAAACTGATTCGACAAAATCAAGGAGCAGATCAATAGCGCATATACAATGGAATCAAAGCTGAAAAGGTTTGTTCTTACCTCTTCTCATCAAATCTATGCGGTGTGGGTCGCTAGAGCATTGTCGGAGTCTCGCCTGAAATTTGTAACACCGAAGTAGTCTTAATCAACACATCAATAGCCGATATATCTAATGGGTAAACATTCAAGTGAAAATAGGGTTTACCGGAACCCTAACGTCTCGCTGGAAACACAAATACGTACACTGTTAGCTTCCCCACCGCGCCGCTGCCTAGAACCACCCCGTCGGAAGAAAGCTTTCAGGCGAGATTTGTGAGGTAGAGCGGTAAGCTTTTGTGTTGGGGAGACTTTTCTTGGTTTTGAGGCAAACAAAGAAAAGAGGGCAGTCTTTACTCACCTCACACCTATCCCAATAAAACAAAAGAAGTCCCAAATCTGTTAAAAGCCCCATAAAACCTTCTCTGCACAAGTTAGTACAGAGAGTTTTTTCCTAAACTAGTGTTGGTGGAAAAAATATTTACCAAAATGGTGTTCCTTGAAAAGTATTTACCAAAATGGTGTTTATTGCTTATTTTTTATTTGCTTTTCTTTTTAAACAACATATTAAACGTTTATAATATTTTTTTTAAATAAATCAGGTATCTATTTTTTATTCTTTAATGATTTATATTTTTTTCAACTAATCCAATATTTTTTTTAGTTCTTTGATTTCTTCAATTTCTCCGATTAACTCTTTATATATTTTTTAGCAATAACTCTTTTAAAAAAAACTCTTTATATTTTTGATCCATAATTCTTTTTATTTATTTATTTTTTTTAAGAAATAAGAAATTGATTTTTTATTTATCTTCATCTTTAACAGTATTTTAAGATTAATCCAAGTTAGTATTACTAACAATATTAAAATAAAACTTACTATATACTGGGCACTATAGATACTTATTAATAAATACAAATTTAACAAAAAAACACTATTTTGGTAAATAGTTTTCAAATTAAAGAAATCAAAGATTTAAAAAAAAAAACATTGGATTGATTGAAAAAATATAAATCATTAAAGAATAAAAATAGATACTTGATTAATAAATACCAAATTAACAAAGAACACTATTTTGGTAAATAGTTTTCAAGAAACACCATTTTAGTAAATATTTATTCCACCAACACTAGTTTGGGAAAAAACTCTTAGTACAGATATAAGAAACAGATGTAAGAAACACGTGTTAACCAAAAGACCAAAACTGCCCATGGTTTCTTGTAAGATACACGTGTCAATCAAAAGACAAAACCAACCCATGGTTTCTTAAACTGGTTTTCAAAGTACACTTGATTAAACACAAAGTAGAAACTCTGAAGCACAACTGATGTTGCTAATTCATAATAGTTAATATCTAAGCATTTTGAATAAGTTATAGCGATAATATACATAGAAACCGCTCAACTTCTTAATTTTATTTCATTAAGGCTGCTTGAATATAAAAAGTGTACGCACATCACCTTTGTAGACTACTAGTGGGATTTCCCGCACTCCGCGGCGGAATTTCCGTCGTTATTGGTAGGGTTTCTTAAAGTATCGGCTCGGTTCTTATAGCCGCTAGAAGAAATACACCTAAAAGAATATTGGCACGTGTTTTACATCGATCGAGAACTATAGAAACAAATAGCGATACCGGTAGCGATGTTTTTCGGGCAGGGCATCAATTTGGTCACCAACACTTGCTATAGCATACAATACTAAAAATACTATATTGCCAATACAACTTTATTTTCAATCATTTTTATAATGCCACGTTGAGAAAGCATCAACACGCATACGATACCAATACCGATATAGTTCGAACAATATTGTTTCGGTTCGTCACGTTAAAGAACAAAAAGAATCAACTATATTTACCCATTTAATTAAAAGATTTATCGAATCGTAGATAAAAATAAACATGTAGCAATAGTGTATTTAAAAATTTATATTATGTTATTCAAATAACAAAAAAGGTAAACGGTATAACTATATATAAAAAACTCAACGATTTTTATATCTATGTGTCGAAAAAACCATGAAACCAAAATTCTATAACACTTATATTAAAAATAAGTATAAAATTCAATAAACACCATACAATTCGCTTTAGAATATAATTATAAAAATAAAAAAAATGAAAATATCTAACCTGGACAAATAAAGAAAGTACTGTTCAAGTACTTTGAAAATGTTAGGATAGAAGAATGTTAAATTATTGAATATCCATAAAAATATAGGTTTTTTTTACGGCATCCACAATCAATGCTTTTAAAAGTACCTCCAAGTTACCCCTATGTCAAGGAGTTATTCTTGAACTCTCGTGCCGCACATAGAATACTTATAAGTTCAGCCTTTTAGATGGGTTTGGTTATGTATAGCAGCGGAAGTCTTTATTTGTGAGGATCACAAGTATGATTTTGTAGTGCAATACTACAACAAAGATGGTTATGTATTACTTGAACAAAGTTTACAAGTAGAAAGTGTTTACAAGAAGTTGGTTATGAATGAGTTATGAGGGGTTATGTGGGGTGATCTCAAAATGAGACCTTCATCACCTATTTATACTAGTTCATACTAGTTCTAGAGAATTTCATACAAATATCTAGGATATCTATGAGCTGAATTCTAGAGAGTTCCTTCAAAATATCCATGACTTCTAAGTGTTTTCATGGTCATTCTAGAGTGTTCTTGGCTGATCTAGAGTCTTCCGATGTTGCCAAGATGTTCCAGCAACTTGTAGGTTGTTCAGGAAACTTCCGGATAGCCCTAGACGTATCTTTAGTGTTCTGGAACCTTCCATAACTCGCGAAGAAAGTTGTGTATTTAGGCGGATCGTGACACCTACCTATCTTTGCTCTCATCGTTCCATTTCTCATATCATCCCCTTTCCTCAATGTGAGCTAAAAAATACCTCCAAAACATGCATTTCATTATAACTTCGTAATTAATTCGTATACTTTAATTAACTTTTGTAGGGCTGTGCAACGGTTCAGAACCGGAGCGAACCGAACCGGAACCGTTAATTGCTAAATTTAAGAACCGGAACCGAACCGTATTATAACGGTTCTGGTTCGTTTCTGAACCGGTTAAACGGTTCTCGTGTAAACGGTTCTCCCAGGAACCGGTTGACAATTAAATCGTAAAATTAACAATTCAATAAAAACGAATCAAACCATTTAAAATATTAACTAAGAATTGCAACATTCAAAGTTCAAACCAACCAAAATAAAAGTAGCAAAGCAACAATAAAAAATTTCAAGCCATAAAACAAACTCTAAATAAAACTATTACAACCATCGTGTTAACAACAATTAAAACAAACATCTTCAAACTTCATTCGATCTTCATCCTCTCAATCTTCTCATAAACATCTAAATGAAACCAAGTGTCATCAATTAAAAAAAATAAACGAATAATGCATCTACTGTATTTGGTTCACGTGAATAGATTGATCAGTAATGCATCTACTGTATTTACCAAGCGATACACTATTTATATACACATTTACAATTTGATCAACATTGATTTGATTATTTTTGTTCAATTTTTATTTTCACAAACAGAAAACTATATTTATCATAAAGCAAACATCTAGAAAGAAAATATATGCAATCATAAAAAAAGGTCATGTAGAATAGCGTACCTGTATTTGCAGGGTGTTGATGGAGATGAACTTGTATGATAGCAATTAGGGTTATGGTTGAGAGATGGAGAAGAATTAGAAGATGAAAGATGAGATCGTGGAATGAATATAAGAGGAGGGAATAAGAATTAGAATGGTCGTATGATGTTGAAAAGCTCATTAATAAAATAGGGTTTTAAATATTTATAATCCCAATTGGTTCTAGCGGTTCTTTAAGCGAAACCGTGGTTTTAACCAGAACCAAACCGGGAACCGTTTTTACCCAAATTTAAGAACCAGAACCGGACCCTATATACAAAAATACGGTTTGGATCTAGTGGTTCCGGTTCAATTCCCCGGTTCTGGCAGTTCTGAACCGTATACTGCTCAGCCCTAAACTTTTGTAGGATTTTAATGAGTAAACTTCCGTTTTACTCCCTGTGGTTTGGTCACTTTAACGGTTTTGCCCCAAACATTTAAAAATAACCATTTTCCTCCAATAGTTTGCTATGATTTTTTCCATTTTGCTCCATGCGGGGAGCAAAATGAAAAAACCATAGCAAACTATTGGAGGAAAATGGTTATTTTTAAAGGTTTGGGGCAAAACCATTAAAGTGACCAAACCACAGGAAGCAAAACGGAAGTTTACTCATTAAAATCCTACAAAAGTTAATAAATAGAGTTAACTTTCATTTTGCTCACTGTGATTTGATCATTTTAACGGTTTTGCCCCAATAGTTTAAAAATAGCCATTTTCCTCCCTAATTTTTCTAACTTATCGTCATTTTGCTCCTCGCCTCTAACTCCATTAGGGAGGAAACTGACGACAAACTTGAAAGATTAGGGAGCAAACTGGCGACAAACTCGAAAGATCAGGGAGAAAAATGACTATTTTTAAACTATTGGAGCAAAACCGTTAAAATTACCAAATCACAAAGAGCAAAACAAAAGTAAACTCTAATTATATATATTAATACAAAGTTACCATGAATAGTGTTTTAAAATTATTTTAATATTGTTTATTTTTAACATTTAATTATTTTATTAATTTATTTTTAATTGATTTTGCATGTTTTTTTTTTCCTTTTATAACTATTAAGATACGGTATTTTATATAATTTTTAGTATGTCGTTGCGACATGCCTAAATTTTTCTCTGTATTGATACGTTTTTTTCCCGAAACTAAGTTGTGAGTGGTAAAGCTTAAGTAATCGAAGCACAAATGTACATGTCACATTTAGTTTTTTTACATATAAATTAACCTTACTTTTTTTTCATTATTCTAATAGTATAGTGTAATACTTTATAAAGTTCTGAATATGTGCAACATGTTTATTATTGTCTTTGTTCCGCTAAAAGTTTTGTTCAAAATCAAACGGATAAATATAATTGATTTTTAAATGTTCTTTACTGTGATCAACCGAACTTATATCGTCTGTTCTTTACCATGATGAATTAAACTAATACTGTGCGAACAACTTCGATGGTAGTATAGAGTTCTTTTAATATCGTAAACTATAGCGAGTATTTGTACCACGTCAATTCCATTCGAACATCAATACCTGTATCGGTACCATCGAAATGAATACTTATATTCATTTCGGAAGACATTACCGATATTCATTTTTATGGTTTTCGATTTATGTAAAATATGCGTCGATATCCTTTTGGGAATATAATGACTTTATTTTTGGGTTTTACCTTTCGATTGCTATAACGAGTGCCAGTATCGTACCGATATGTTGTTCAGTCAGTTTCAATTCGGTTTGGTACGATAGCACCACCCGCCGCAAAGCGTGGGGGAACCTCACTAGTAAATAAATAATTAAAACTAAAGGGATTTGCCAATTGCCCAACTTGCCATTGTGCTAGTGGCAATGTGGTTGATCAAATAGTTGAAGGATAAACCGGTTCAAACCGATGGGCCGGGCCGGGCCGGTTCTGACTTGAAACACGGACCTAAAAGTCCACACGGGTTTCTCGAATTACGAATAACAAAGTAACCGCTCCTCCAGGAAGCTTCCAGAAACCGTGTGAATAAGAATTTGAATTTGCTTATAAAACCCTATCTGATCCAAACTTTCTCATTTTCTCCTTCAACATTCTTTCAAGGTACGTCAACTTCGATTTTCTATCATCTGTGTCTATTGTATAATAATTTATACATCTAGGGTTTGTCAATCTATTCCCGTGATTTATCTGTTTGTTTGTTGTTGTACGATCGTTGACTGGTTACCTTTTCGCCAATTGAAGGGAAAAATTGTTGCTTTTTTTGGTTCTAGGTTTTATTGGATGTATCTGTTGATGAATCAGGCTTCAGGGATTTGAATTTTTATAAAAGATGAAAAAATTGTTGCTTCTTGATTGATTCTAGGGTTTGGTTGGATGTTTTTCTTGATAGATCAATTTGGAGTTTACTTTGATGCTTAATTTGGGTCTAGGGTTTGTGTTTTGGTCAGTTAATATCGGTGGTTCATATCGGTCCCCTAGCAAAATATCGCTGTCAAATATCCGATATATCACCCATAATTAACCGGTATAGCCGATGTATCACCGATATATCACTGAATTATTAGTGTTAAATTGCTATATTTGTAAATTCTGCGTTATATCAAAATTTCCGATATCCCACCGATATCGCACTGAGATAACCTATATCTCAAATATGCTCCTTGACCGATATCCGATATTTTACCGCATTAACTGCCTAGTGTTTGGTATTACATCTGTTTCAAGAGAAGAATTGAACGTTTCTTGCGTGCATGTGTGTGAATTAGGTTTTGGGCCATCTGAATTTAGGGTTGAGTTTTACCACATCTGTCTTGACAAGGTTAAGAGTGAACTTTCATTGCTGTGGATTTTCTTAGCACGTAGAGTGCGTGATTTTGGTAGCAATATTTTATACCTTGTAGTGCCTCTTCAGATTTATTTTCTGCATGGATGTATAATGCCTCTATGGTTATTGGTAGACCGAAGGAATACATGGTAATTGAGGTCTTGATCACTGCTCTGTCGAGTCTATAAGTGAAACTGGTACATATGTATTTGAAATAGTATTAGTGTTTTAAAATTACTGGACATGGGACGATGAGAGATTGTGTAAATTTTGTCATTATCTACTGTTTCATTTGGTTTTGGTTTTGGTTTTGGTTTTGCACTGTCATTATTGGATTAACAGTTTTTTTTTTTTTTTTTATTTTTTTGTGGCTTAATATTGATATGATTTTTTTCAGATTATTTTATAGATTCGACATTCAAGTTTGGGATTTTGCGTTCTTAAGTAATCTCAAACTTTGGCGTGTTTGCTGTTCAAATAAGGTAAGAGTCCCAAACCAATTCTTGTTTTTCTGTTATACTTTTTGTATTTTTGGATACTTATTTTTTTTAAAGGCTTGACGTATTGTGGTTGTGTAATTCAAATTTTTTAGTTCCGTTAATCTTATTTAGTTTTTATATTTGTACATGTTTTTATAGTTTTTATAGTACTTATGATATTTACTTTTCTTATTCTTTTTTTTACTTTTCAAATATTTGATTTTTTTGATAAAGTAACTAACATTGTGTCATTCTCTCTTTGAGATGCACCTCTGGTCATCATCATACCATAATGCAGATATTGAGTTGGTTTGTACATCCGAATGGACGCCAAGACGTTTATCCAGCTGGTTGAAGAGAAAAAGAAGCGCGTATTGGCAAAACAAGAAGCCCATTTGAAATGGCAGCAGAAGCTTGAAGCCGCTATTGAAGCCAATGAAAAGAAACAGAAAAGGCATAAGAGAAGATCCGTGTCATATGATACCAACAGTGAAAGTGAAAGCAGCCGTGAGGTCAGAAAGTCAAAGAAGAGAAGTCACAAGAAACATAGAAAGCATGATGATGAGGAGAAGAAAGAAAAGAGATCAAAACGCAAACCAAAGAGAAGATCTTCAAGTTCAAGCGATGACAGTGACAGTTCATATGAAAGTGATTTAGAACAGCGTAGAAAAAAACGTGTTCATAAGAAACATAGACATCATCATCACCACTCGAGCTCGGGCTCTGATGATGATTTTGATTCTTGGAGTGATGAGGATGAAGGTGCGTTGAAGAGGAGACACTCGAAGCATCATAGGCAGCATAGCAGACACGTGAAATCGAAGGGTTCAGATTCTTCAAGTGAAGAATATGATGATGATAGGATGAAGAAGAGAAGGCATTCAAGGCATCATCATCACAAACGGCATAGGCGTTCAGACTCGAGTGATTCGGATGATTCTAGCTTTGAAGACGGTGTTAAAAGGCATGGCGTTAAACACCATAAGCATCATTGCAGGTCTAATAGCCATGAATTGAAGTCTGACTCTGATAACAAGGAACACGATCGTCATCACCGCCGCCATAAAGATGACTTTGTTGATCCACATGATAGGGAGAATGAACCTGAGTTGAATGGAGGTCTTCCTGAAGGTGGTCGTTATACGAGTGTGGATAATGATGAAGCTGAAGAGGGTCAGATTGTTTAGGTTTATTATTGCCATCATTTGAAATGCACCTGTTTTTAAGACATCTTTGAACTGAGCTTTTGCTGGCAATTTGTTGTTCTTGTAACTCATTGACCTTGAATTGTTTCAACTTTCAATTAACAAGTTTCTTTATGTCTTTGATTGATATACATGAGCTATAACTCAGCGTGTGCACACTGCCGGCCATTGAACCAATGCTAATCTGAATGGCAGAAGCTCTTCTGCGCGGCATACTCATGATCGCCAAAGAGTTGGTGCAAAACTGGACCTCAGAAGTTCTTCTCATTGGGTACTCCATTGCCAACAAGAATAGAACCTGATAAGCCATTTTTGAAGTTTTCTTGCACCTTACATCTGATCCCTTGTCTGCACTAAAGCCTGATTCGATCATATATCGAATGGGGCTGCATGTGATACATTATCATAGATAAGTTGATTGTAGGATTTTAATTATATTTCATATAATTTTTACCTTTTTAAGTTAGTTTATATATATTTATAAATAGTAAATAATTAAAACTAAAGGGATTTGCCAATTGCCCAACTTGCCATTGTGGACTAGTGGCAATGTTGGTTGATCAAACAATTTCTGTTTGAACCATTGGGCCGGGCTGGTAGAAGACTTTACACGACCCAAAACTCCAAAAGTTCCTCCAAATAATCATACAACATAGCCACCAAAACTGGACCTCAGAAGTTCCTCATTGGGTACTCCATTGCCAACAAGAATAGAACCTGATAAGCCATTTTTGAAGTTTTCTTGCACCTTACATCTGATCCCTTGTCTGCACTAAAGCCTGATTCGATCATATATCGAATGGGGCTGCATGTGATACATTATCATAGATAAGTTGATTGTAGGATTTTAATTATATTTCATATAATTTTTACCTTTTTAAGTTAGTTTATATATATTTATAAATAGTAAATAATTAAAACTAAAGGGATTTGCCAATTGCCCAACTTGCCATTGTGGACTAGTGGCAATGTTGGTTGATCAAACAATTGAATGATAATTTCTGTTTGAACCATTGGGCCGGGCTGGTTCTGACTTTACACGACCCAAAACTCCAAAAGTTACACACGGGTTTCTCGAATAACAAAGAAACCGCGTGAAAAAAGCTAACAAACAAGAATTTGAATTAGGGATGGCAAAAAAAGCCCAAGTCCGACGGGTATACCCAAAACATACGGGCCGGGTATACCCGAAGCCTAATGGGTATGGGTTGGGTACGGGCTTAAAAAAAGAAAAAAAATCAGATACGGGTACGGGTATGGGATTTCGTGATACCTGCCTGATACTCGGCGCATTTACCCGAATAATACCCAAAAGTATCATATTATAGATTTCCATATATATAAACTTAGCACATGTACTTGTTACCTATCTATAATCATATGTGGATATGTATTTGACAGGTGATTAATGAACAAATAACTTATTTTTTAGCATGTATATTGGATATGGAAGCTATCACCCTTTGTTATGTGGATGTTTATTCAATTAGGTGGTCATGATACAATTACTTAATTAAGTAATCGATTTAATTTAGTTTGATATATGTGGTTTGAATATGATATGTAAGTTATTAATCATATTTTCATTTGTTATAGTCATTAAAATAATAAATTACATAAACATCAAAGTAAAATTGCACATTTGTCCCAATGGGTATTTTATGAAATTAATGGGTATACCCGATACCCGACAGGTAACGGGCCGGGTATGGGACAAAGAATTATAACTGGGTACGGGCCTGGGATTACCAATACCCGGCCCAAGCCCGGCCCATTGTCATTCCTAATTTGAATTTGCTTATAAAACCCTAAGGCGTCCAATCCAAAACTTTCTCATTTTTTCCTTCAACATTCTTTTCAAGGTACGTCGATTTTCATTCCCTCATTCTCTGTTGTCTTTTCCTGCATTTATCGTATTATAATTTACACATCTAGGGTTTGTCAATTTGTTCGCATGATCTGTCGGTTTGGTTTGTTGTACGATCGGTTACTGGTTACCTTTTAGTTGATTGAATGGAAATCTTTTTGCTTTTCTTGATTATAGGGTTTTATTGGATGTACCTGTTGACGAATCGAGATTTAGGGATTTGAATTTCATAGTTTGAATGAATTTAAGATTGAGCAGGTAAATATTTGTTTTCTTATTATTTTTTTGAGTAAACTGCAATTTTACCCCCTGGGGTTTAGTGCAATTGGCACTCTTACCCTCCCTAAGGAAATAAATGCAATTTTACCCCCCAACGTTTGGTGTTATGTCGCAAGTTTACCCCCCGGACCATGTCAACGTTAATATTACCGTTAATGTGTGTTGAAATGTCCAACGTGCCCTTTGTCTTCCTCGTTTAAGAAGCTTGAAGCCCTAAATTGTCTGCCCTAAACGTTGTTCTCATTGTGTTCTTCAATCGACCCCCAAATTCATCGTTCTTGCTAAACATGTCTTCATCTTCTTCCTCTATGCTTCGATCCAAAGAGACAATGGGTAAAACTCAAGCTTTAGACATCATCTGTCCTTGTGGTGGGAAAACAGTGTTCAAACAATCAGAATCCAAAGCTAATCCTGGTCGATGGTATCTTCGATGTGTAAGTTTCTTCTGTTTTATGCTTATTGAAACTCAAGTTTCTTTGTTGTGTTGCTTATGATGTCCGATAATAGGTTGGAGGATGTGGATTCCTCAGATGGGCTGATGTTGGTGAAGAACAGGGATGTCCGATTTGTCGAGAGGTAATGCCTGCTTTAATTCAAAGCATTAAAGATAAGGATGAGTTGGCTAAGTGCAAAGACCAGTTGGCTCGGTACAAGAATGGCGATGTGTTCAAACTGAAGATGTACTTAGGGATTACTTGGGTCTTGATTGTTCTACTTTTTTTGCTTAAGTAGTTAAATGTGGAGAAGTTTGATTAGTTTGTGTATTTTGACTCTAACTGTATTTGAGTTATCATTGTTCTACTTTACAAGTTTATGCAATGGTCCTTTTCAAGTTCTTACTTTATGTTTGTTTGGTAATTACAAGTCAAAAAAGTCAAAACAGGAATTGAGCAAGGAGAGACAGATCGCTATTAGCAATCTTTTCTTCCTTTGACTTCAATCTTGACTTTGACTTTGACTTTCGAAACACGGGGTGTTACAGGCTCGGCTTGGTTTGGCTCGATTTTAAAAATAGAAATAGTACATAGCTCTCAAAATTCAGTATTCTAAAAAAATATTCAATACTTCAAAAGAACATATTCAAAATAAGTTCAACCTAATACATTACAAGCCAAAATCAAGTTCAACGATGCAAAATAAGTTTTATATTTTAAGCAGTGTTGTAAAAGTCGCTAGGCGGTCCCTAGTCGGCCGACTGGGGAGTTGGGAGTAATCGGAGTAATCGGAGTACTCGGAGAGTACTCGGGGAGTACGTGGACATGGTAAATATAAAGAAAATTAATTGTTATATATTATTTATGTGTTAAAATAAGCATAATTCATGTCAACTGAGTATAATTTAAAATGAAACATGTTTAAAGTTCAAATATTCTGAATACAAGTCCGACTAGTCCGAGTACAAGGCCGAGTAGGCCGATTTTGACCGAGTTTGACCGATTAAAAGTCAACAAACCACGTTGACCGCCTAGACCGACTAGGCCGACTACGTCCGACTATGTCCGACTACGTCCGACTAGGCGCCGACTAGGCCGACTAGGCAACGAGTACTCCCGAGGCCGACTAATTGAGACCGCCTAGGAGGAAGTCGCCTCGGAGGGGGTCCGAGGACCGAGTACTCGCCGAGTACTCGGCCGAGTAATCCGACTTTTACAACACTGATTTTAAGTAAATACAATATTTGTTCATTAGCACAACAATCAACCGTTAAATATGTCATAAATATCAAACTACAAGTCTAAATACATGTAAATAATAATCATTTTTTTTGTAATATATTATATGTATATAAAAATAAGAGTTAAATGCTCGGATAGTCCCTGTGGTTTGGACTTTTTTCACCTTTAGTCCCTAACTTTCTAAAATTACCCATATAGTCCCCAACTTTACAATTTTCGTTTCCGGATAGTCCCTGCCGCGGATGTGGGTTAGTTTTTGGTGTTAGATTGGTGATAAATGACTAAAATACCCTTACTAATAAAAAATCTTATTAATTGTATATTTTATTAATTATATAATAATAAAAGAAAGTGGGCCCCACCCCACCCCTCTCCCCATTTTCTTCTCTGTCTCTCGTTTTTCTCTATTTCATCTTCTCTGTAACTCCCACCACCAAGCCACCACCATCACCACCCTTATCATCAGCATCAATGGCCATCATACACTCGCGAGTCTAAGCTCGCCCGTTTCCTTGTGCCATACATACTCTCGCGAGTCTTCACTCCCGCTACGGTTCACCTCTGTCACAACCACCACCCACCGGAGAATCCTCCACCAGCCACGTTTTGAGCTCAAAAACCATCCAGTGCTATTCAAGAGGAAGCTGTGGCAACTTACTCGTATCAGTACACCGTAAATGTTGCCAATTTTGTCTCTGTGAGGCTCTCAGGCCACGACAATTACCCGTTGTGGCGAAAACAAATGCTTTGCCTCATGGAAGGTCATGATATGCTTGGTTTCATCGAGGGCATACGACCCGAGACTGAAACCAAAAAACATCACTGGTGTCGGAGGTCCGACGCCCTAACCCAGGGGTGGATATTAGGGTCTCTAAGTGAAGATGTGCTTAGTACCACCATTAACTTAAAAACTGCGAAAGATATTTGGCTACATTTAGGAAAAAGTTATGGTTCTTCTTTGCCATCACAATCTGGATCAATTCCGGAGTTGAAAAAAGAAACTGCATGGAAATTGGATATGACGCATTGGAACTCTATGCCTGTACTTCCGGTTCGTAGTGTGTCGCAGCAAATCGATCTGAAAGGGGATTCGGAGTTGGGTGGTCGGTCGGAGTTACAATGGTTGGGGTTTTGGTGCTCGGAGTTGGGTGGTTGGCCGGAGTTATAGCGGTGGGGGTTTGGGGTGCTCGGAACAACCGGTGGGTGTGGGTTTGTCGGGAAGACATAAGGAAGGAGGGGGATAGGGGTGGGGTGGGGGGGGGGGGGAGTAGAGAGTTAGTTTTATATTTTTAAGAAATTGGTAGGGCCCATTTATAAGGATTAATTAGATTTTTTAATGTTTAAAGTATTTTTTATTAGTAAGGGTATTTTGGTCATTTCACATTCACTTAACACCAAAAACTAACCTACATCCGCACCAGGGACTATCCGGGAACGAAATTGCAAAAGTTGGGGACTATAGCTGTAATTTTAGAGAGTTAGGACTAAAGGTGAAAAATGGGCAAACCATAGGGACTATCCGGACATTTTTCTCTAAAAATAAAATATATTATAAGTAAATAATTCGAGCTAAGCCGAGCCGAGCTACCAAGCGAGCTAAACCGGGCCAATTTGGCTCGTCACGAGCCGAGCTAGGCTCACCTTCTAACCGAGCCGAGCCGGCTCAGCTCACTTTCAAACCGAACCATATCAAACGAGCTTTTTCCAAACTAAATCCAAGCGAGCTCCGAACCGCAAGCTTCTTGAACAATCCTACCTACATCTAGAATTACTAGTTTTGAAATAAATATGATGTAAAACACTTTTAGACCTTTAATTACCAAATATTTGATCCAATTTTCGACCATTGAAATGGAATAACAAACACAAGAAAAAATAAGAAACAAATTCAATGAAAACAATCTCCACTCACACAAACAACACTATATTAGTCACCACCACATCAACCCACTCTCCCTCCGAGTCAACTCGGTTCTCCTTCTCACTCATCTCCACCAAACCCTAATACTCTCTCTCTCCACCATGGCTTCCCGGAGGCTAGCAACCTCCCTCCTCCGCCGCTCCCTCCACCGATCCCCATCCAGATCTCCCTTCTCCACCTCCACCAGATCCACACGCGCCCTATCTCACTCCCCCGCCCCATTTCTCAACCGTACAGTCAACTTCTCCACTTCCGCCACCGCCGCCGCATCCAAACCATCTCCGGCCACAGCCGCCGACGGATCTGTTGGAAAGATCACTGACGAGTTCACCGGCGCCGGTTCGATTGGACAGGTGTGTCAGGTTATTGGTGCGGTTGTTGATGTTAGGTTTAGTGAGGGTTTGCCTCCGATCCTTACGGCGCTTGAGGTTTTGGATAACTCGATTAGGTTAGTTTTGGAAGTGGCGCAACATTTGGGGGAGAATATGGTTAGGACTATTGCTATGGATGGGACTGAAGGTCTTGTCCGTGGTCAACGCGTTCTCAACACTGGTTCTCCGATCACTGTGAGTTTGTTTTTGATCTTGAGATGATTGATTGTTTGAGATCTGCTTGTTGATTGTGTTTGTAGTGTTCTGATTTGTGGTTATGATTTAGTTTTGAAATTTGGTTTGTGTTTGGTTTGATTTTTATGTTTAAAATGAAATGCGTTTAAATGCAGCTAATTTTTGTGCTTTTGGGGATAAAGTTTTGCTTTTTTGCTATGCAGTTAACGCCGTAAAATATCGGTGAAATATCGGTGGGATATCGGTAATTTTAATATAATGCCGAATTTATATATATAGCAATTTAACACCAACAATTCAGTTATATATCGGTCAAATATCGGTGATATATCAGTTATATCGGTCAATATCACCGATAATATCGGTACGGATATTTTTACCGATATTTGACACCGATATTTTACTAAGGGACCGATATGACCGATATAGCTGATATATCACTGATATTAGCTGCATAGCTTTTTTGTTTAATTGCTTTTACATTATGATTTTGCTATTCGTACACTGAATGTTTTTGTTTCTTGTAATATTTATTCTGATTTCGATTCTAGTGTTTTAGCATGGTTGTTGACTAGTTGTAATGTTGCATAACGATTCAAATTTGGTTGTGTACATAATAGTTAATATTATCTATTTAAGCATATGATTCATATCACTTGTAACTTTTTTCACAAGCTTGTTTAAAGAAGTTACAGTTAAGGGTTTGTATGGATCCGATTATTGCCTGCATTGTTGTATTCATTTTGTCTGGGAATATGTTCATTTGCTTTCTAAACACGGTGTCTTTTAACTCTTTGAAGACATGTAGGAAAAGATTGATGGACTTAATTTGGATGATTTTTTTTTCTGATAGGTACCTGTTGGTAGGGCAACTCTTGGCCGTATCATTAATGTTATTGGAGAGCCTATTGATCATAGAGGCGAAATTAGTAAGTTCTATACTTTTAATTGCATGGGATGGTGTTTTTTGTTATCTTGGGATTTGCGTCTAAACATTTTTTGGTTTTTTTCAACAGAAACCGACCACTACTTGCCAATCCATAGAGAAGCCCCGGCTTTCGTTGAGCAAGCAACAGAACAACAAATTCTTGTTACCGGTATCAAGGTGAAGGCACCGTTGACATGCATTTTTTGGTCTCTTTCTTTCTATGTTATAAGTACTTGATGCATAGGTGTGGTTTTGTAGGTTGTTGATCTTTTAGCTCCATATCAAAGGGGAGGAAAGATCGGTTTGTTTGGTGGTGCCGGTGTAGGAAAAACCGTGCTTATTATGGAACTTATTAACAATGTTGCTAAAGCTCATGGTTGGTTGATGCAGTATTAAGTTTTAAGATTTTGATTTAAATATTTGATTTAACATGCATATGAATCCTTCTTTTTCATTTTTTCACAGGTGGGTTCTCTGTCTTTGCTGGTGTTGGAGAACGCACCCGAGAGGGTAATGATCTATACAGGGAAATGATGGAGAGTGGTGTCATTAAGCTAGGTGATAAGCAGGTTTGTATACCGGAGTTCAATAGCTTATCACTTCTACAAATTTTAAATTTTACTGTAAACTGATGTTTTTTCTTTTATGTTTGTAGAGCGAGAGCAAATGTGCTCTTGTGTACGGTCAAATGAACGAACCCCCAGGTGCCCGTGCTCGTGTCGGTCTTACCGGTTTGACTGTTGCTGAACACTTCAGAGACGCTGAAGGACAAGATGTGCTTCTTTTCATCGACAACATTTTCCGTTTCACTCAGGTATTTTTTACTTCTGTCTAAATCTATTTTACGTCACAAGTTTAATAATATATAATGTGTGTGATTAAACAATAATGATAACTTTAATCTGCAGGCTAACTCTGAGGTGTCTGCTTTACTTGGTCGTATTCCATCTGCTGTCGGTTACCAACCAACTTTAGCTACGGATCTTGGAGGTCTTCAAGAGCGTATCACCACCACTAAAAAGGGTTCTATTACATCCGTTCAAGCTATCTACGTGCCTGCTGATGATTTAACGGATCCTGCTCCTGCTACAACTTTTGCTCACTTGGATGCCACAACTGTGCTTTCCCGACAGGTAATTCATTATATCCCACCAAAAGCTGCTAATTTTGTGGTTAGCGTATAGTGATTTTATATTTGCGCAGATTTCTGAACTTGGTATCTACCCTGCTGTGGACCCACTTGATTCTACATCCCGTATGCTTTCACCACACATTTTGGGAGAGGACCATTACAATACAGCTCGTGGTGTACAAAAGGTTCTTCAAAATTACAAGAATCTCCAAGATATTATTGCTATTCTTGGTATGGATGAGCTCAGTGAAGACGACAAGTTGACTGTAGCACGTGCCCGTAAAATTCAAAGGTTTTTGAGTCAGCCGTTCCATGTTGCTGAAGTTTTCACCGGTGCCCCTGGTAAATATGTGGAACTCAAAGAGAGCATCGGCAGTTTCCAGGTCAGCTTTTCCAATAGATTTTAATTTTTGGGGCAATTTCATACGTACTCTTAGGCTGGAGGGTGTGAGGCGCCACCCCTCCGCCACATCTACAACTATAGCGCCCCCCTTCTATTTCGACCACACCGCCGGCGCCATAGGCGGGGCGCCATTGATGCCCCGCCATCGTGGTAACGAGCTTTAACGTGAATTCATGTGGGACCCATTAGTTTTAAACCAATCAAAATTTTTTTTTTTTTTTAAATTTTGTTTAATAGGGGCTCCATCCACACCCTCCAAATTAAAGGGGGACTCCATGGTACACGTGGATCCTATGTGGCACCTATAAAGCCCCATAGAGCCCCATCCACACCCCATAGCCTTAGAAACAATTTAATAAATGACACTTTTACTCTTATTTATCTAAAACTTTGAAATCTCATATATGACCTTTAACTAAATATTATACTTACTCATTTCTAGCTTAATTTAGCTTAAATATTATATATGAAGAATACTATTGTTTATGAAAAAACGGGTAAAAATAAATTTAAGCTTAAAATGTGTTATATAAAAGTAGGAAGTTAAAAGATGAGCATAAATGACAACTTGAAGTTAAAAAAATGATGGTAACATGATTATTTATCATATTGTTTTTAATAAACCGGGTATATTTCAATATTTGATATTTTAACTATTTTGTTAGGGCATATATAATATTTTTAGTTTTGGTTGGGTATATATGAAAATTTTCAAGTTTGCAAGGGTATATATGAATTAATCCTTAGTTTTTTATTTTATTTTATTTTATCAAGAACACCATTAAAAAATGTTTGATGTTGCTAAATGCTAATTGGGTCTCATTGATGTGTGTTTAATACGACAGGGAGTGTTGGACGGGAAGTACGATGACTTACCGGAGCAATCGTTTTACATGGTTGGAGGAATTGATGAGGTTATTGCAAAGGCTGAGAAGATTGCCAAGGAAAATGCTTAGATGTTTATTTACATTCATCGTCGATTTTCTCACCACATCTGATAGTTGCGAAAAAAAATTGAAATAATTTTTACTAATATGGTGCTGAATGCGCCTGGAGTTTAATTTTCAAAAACTGAGATTTTTTGTGGATCCCTGTTTTTTGAGTTTTATTGCAATGAAATGAAGACGAGGTTGACCTCCCTGCAAAATCTGTTCTTGGGCCCTTTTGTTTTCTTGTACAACACTACCTTTTTTTTTTTCGTAACTAGGAGCAATGCAAGTGTAGAAAGTAAATGCTTGAATCATGCCTGAATCTTGTTCGCAGACAAAAACATTTGAGGAGATAAAAGACTTGAAATATGTTGATTTTAGTTTTAAAAAGCTAGAGGCACACAGAAGCGATGACGAGGCCCAAAACCGAGTCAAGGGGCGTAAAGCGCAAAAGCGATGGGTATTTTGTACCTGAGACGCAATGAGATTATGTAAAATATTTATATATCCCATAGGTTTTAGCATCCCTCATCCAAAATATATGATTTTACCTATATGTACCAACCAAATAACCTATTGTACAACACTTCGATGCATAAAAACAACATAAAACGGTCATAGTACACACCTCAGACCCTAAAAAACCCAAAATTTGGGTTTTTTTTTGTGCTTTACGCGCCTCGGGTGACATGCCTTGAGCTGGGTGCGCCTATGTTGATATAAAAACTATATCCTTGAATTTAGTAGGGTATTAAATATACAAGCATAGGAAAATATATTTATAGGGTATTAATGGTACTAGTAGAAAATATTGTTTTTTAAGAAAACAGAAATGTTATATTGATTTGAACATGATTTTTAAGAATTACATAAGCATATATTTAAACTGAACCATTAAGAAAACAGAAATGTTAAATTGATTTTTTAGCATCATTTTATAAAAATTACATGAATGTCAAAAGCATATATAAACTGAATCTGGTTCACGTATCAATATTGGCAGATGAAAAAGACATAGTTAAGAAATTTGGGAATTCGAATGTAATTTGGGTACCATATTTTGAGCATGAAATAGAGAGTTCTTTCCAAGAATATGCGAATCTAAAAAAAAGTGATTAAATATAGTTCCCACACTTTTTTTGTTTTGTTTCTCTACCATGGTGTGGACTCTACCTTGGTGCAAATTAATTTATAGGTAGGTCACTTTGAATTTAAATTAAAAATTAAAATATTGACAAATTTTTCTAAAAAAAAGTTTAATGGAGGTCAAAGGAAAGCCTATAGACTTGAAACAACCATCATTTCAATATTGCAAGTGAGATTAAAGAAAACATATACAACTAAATCGCTAACGATGAAAATGGGTTAGTTTGGTTATGAGTTGAAATGAACGTATAAACAATGTTTTGATTTTTAGATTTCATAACCAATTCAACTATAAACTTTATGACTCGTCACAGTTAAAATGAATGTATAAACAATGTTTTGGTTTTTAGATCTTCCGCGTATGCCCCGCATACAACACAACATACAGAGAGATATGTACTAGATATGTATAAGAAAGTCTTTAGAGTAAAAAGAGCGAGAAAAATGGTAGGAAAGACTTCTATATATAAGCAAATCTGTAAAAAAAAAAAAAAAAAAAAAAACATGAGATGCTAGAGCATCTACAAGTTACTAATTTTAGTCATTATCAAAACAAGTTATTAGAGATCATTAGAAGTGTAATTGAATTCAAGATGTATATTGACATCAACATGAACTTAATACTTTTTTCAAAAATGTTTTTTCTTAAAACATAAAAACTAAACAAACACATAATTCATAAAAGACCCTTGATGCAAGCTTGAAGACCCACGACACATGCGTGCATGACCCGGTACGTATCAACTTTTTTAAAAACGAAACAGAACCCGCAGGGAAAAAATATTAGTTAATAGCATTCACTTGCCAATAAAATATATTACATTGATAAATAATAATATTCACTTATCAATAAATTTAAAAATTATTATTATGTATCGAAAAGTTAATTTTTATTTGACTTAGAGTAAACTGCCAAAATGGTCATTGAGGTTTGGTTACTTTTGCCACTTTAGTTCAAAACTCAAACCTTTTGAATCTGGGTTCATGTGGTTTCAATTTTGTTGCCATTTTCATTCAAAAGCAAAATCTGCTCAGATTTTTCGGTTAACATTCAACTTTTTTGTCTTTTTCATCTCTTTTAATGAAGGACAAAAATAGTTAGATTTTTTTAATTTGTTATAATAAAACGTTAAAAGACCATTTTGCCTTTCGTTAAAAGGGAGAAAAAAAAGACAAAAAACTGGATGTTAACTGAAAAATCTAACCAAATTTTGATTTTGGATGAAAAGGACAACAAAATTAAAACCACATGAACCAGATTCAAAAAGTTTGAGTTTTGGACTAAAGTGACAAACATACCAAATCTCAGGGACCATTTTGACACTTTACTCTTTGACTTATTAAGTAACCTTTCCCATGCATATTGGAACTTCGTACTAAAGTGTACTAAAGTGAAATTACATAAATGCCCTCACACTTGCTCCCTACAAAATAAGCCTAACAAACTAACTAATTAACCATAACTTCCTCTCATTCCGTTTGCTGGTCGGAGATGGAAGAAAGATTGATACTCAAGCCAACAGTTAACAGATTAACATGGCGCGTGTTGGCGGAGGAGTTGAAGAAACTAGGACTTATTGCGGGCCCGATGACGGCGGTAACTCTGTCGCAGTACTTGTTGCAGGTTATCTCCGTCATGATGGTAGGTCATCTCGGCGAACTTTCTCTCTCTAGCACTGCCATTGCTATCTCCCTCTCCGGCGTCTCTGGTTTCAGCCTACTGGTAAGTACTTAGGGGTGTTCATGGTTCAGTTTAAAACCATGAAACTATTTAAACCGGTCATCGTTTGGTCTACAGAACGTTTTTTTTATTTAACTTTTAGTCGGTTGGTTTCAACAGTTTTTAAACCATAACAAACTGTTTGGTTTATGGTTTGTACCGGAAACTGGTCTTATAAAACCATACTGAACGGTAAAAAAAGTATATTTTGTTAATGAGTTAACTGCCATTTTAGTCCCTGTGGTTTGGGTCATTTTGTCAATTTAGTGCAAAGGTTTTATTTTTCGCCTCTGTGTCCAAAAAGGTTTTATCGTTGCTATTTTAGTCCACTGTGTTAACTTCATCCATTTTTTCTGTTAACGAGAAGGGCAATTCGGTCATTTTATATGCAATTCTGTTAACTAGAAGGGCGACTTGGCCATATAAAATGACCGAATTGCTCTTCTTGTTAACAGAAAAAATGGATGAAGTTAACCTAATGGACTAAAATGGCAACGGTGAAACATTTTTAGACCCACATGTGAAAAATGATACATTTGGACTAAACTGTCAAAATGACCCAAACCACATGTACTAAAATGACATTTAACTCTTTATTAATTTAGATACTTGTTGTTAGGCATAATTAATTAATTGCAATTTAAGTTTAATTGAATTAAAAAATTAAACTAATGAATGGGCTCAGTGAACTAATGGCTAACCTCTATCTAACTGAACATATAAACCCTATAATCATATATTTAACCTCATTCCTTTGTGCATTATTAGTATGTGAACTATGTATAAATTTAGTAGTACAAAAGCTCCAAATTAATATCAAGGATACGAATTTTGTTGTCGGTAGATTAAGTCTTTTAAAAACGCGTCAAACTGTTGGTAACGGTTCAGTTTGGTTTCGTTTTAAATCTTAAATTGTTTAAGGTTGGGTTTGAGTATTTTATAACAAAAAACCATAACTAACGGTTTAGCTCAAGGTTTGACCTAAAAACAGTTAAAACTGCACCATATAATTATCAATATATTTATTATTTTTTGGTTTTGACAGTTGGGAATGTCTAGTGCACTAGAAACTTTATGTGGACAAGCTTATGGAGCTCAACAATACAAAAAAGTTGGAGTTCAGACTTACACTGCTATTTTCTCACTTTTAATTGTATGCATTCCTGTTGCAATCCTTTGGAGATACACTGCATCATTACTCATTTTATTGGGCCAAAGCCCATTGATTTCACATGAAGCTGGAAAATACATCACTTACCTCATTCCTGCACTTTTTGCTTATGCAATTCTTCAACCACTTGTTAGATATTTCCAAATGCAAAGCATACTATTACCCATGCTTGCTAGCTCAATAACTGCTTTATGCCTACACATTCCTCTTTGTTGGGCCCTTGTGTTTAAAACTAATTTGGGGAACATTGGAGGAGCAATATCAATGGGGGTTGCCATGTGGGCAAATGCTGTTTTCCTCTTGTTTTACATGAAGTATTCCCCCTTTTGTGCGAAAACGCGTTCTCCAATCTCACTTGAAGTGTTTCGCGGGATGAAACACTTCTTCAGCTTTGCTATCCCGTCAGCTGTCATGATTTGGTAGCTAATCTCATCAAGTCAAACTAATTACTTAAAGAATTTATTAATCAATGATTATTAATATTTGTATGAATTTCCGACGGTTGCAGCCTCGAATGGTGGTCCTACGAGTTTCTCATATTGCTTTCTGGGCTTCTGCCAAATCCAGAGCTTGAAACCTCAGTTCTTTCTGTTTGGTATGGTATCATCCGTCAACATTATATAAAGGGAAAATCATGAAAATGTCCAATTTGACCGAGAAAATTAACAAAACAACCTTAACTTTAAAAAGTTACCGATCAATCAGAGCGCAACAAGTATCTTTTGGCGCAGCAAATCTATGCTGCTGCGCCAAACACCTCGCCCATGATAAAAAAAATGAATAATATAAATAGGAAGGTGGCACATGAGGTTGAAAAGCGGCACGTGAGATTTAATTGAAGTTCTAATGTGTAAGTGATCGGTGACATGTTTACTCTTGAGATGGGCGGAAATTATTGGAAAATGATGTGGTGGTGTCCATTGGAAAAGACAAAGCCTTTAAACACTTTGGGAGAGGGGGAGGTCTTGGGTTTAAGTCCCAGAGACAGCAGGGAATAAAAGAAATTTGCCGTTAAAAAAAAACATAGACGCCTTTTTTCGTAATTTTAAAAAAGTCAAGTTTATCTTGTTAATTTCTTTAGTCAAAATGAATATCTTCATGGTCTTCCCTTATATTTATATAAAATGTTTGGATGTTTTGAGACAAATAATAATATATGATATTAATTTGTTTGTTTCATGAACAGTCTCAGTACTATTGTCACACTCTATGCTATAACATATGGATTTGCTGCTGGTGTAAGGTTTGTCCAGAATCTCCTGGTGGTGTACATTTTTTATACTCTGCACTTATATAGTTATGCATGCAAGGCAATATATATGCTTATGTTATGACTAGTAGGGTGCCCGCGCGATGCGGCGGGGCGACACGTTGGATTGCGACACTCGTTTCTGGTAGTTTTCTTATTCGTATAACATTTATGATAACATTATTGTGGTGGATATATGTCATTAGTATTGCACATATGTAAAGCTTGTTTTTTTTATAAAAATTAATAATCAAAAGACAAAAAAATTATTGTTTTTTTTATAAAAATTAATAATCAATAGACAAAAAAAATTAAGTTGTTATAACTGTAAAGTATGTTTATTTTATTGATTAAATTATAAGGTATAATTTTATTCTTTAAAGTTCATAACTTTTTTTTTTAAATATCCACATAGTACTCATCCAATAAACTTTAAGTTTAAAATTTTCGTTTTTATAAAAATAAAAAATAGTATTTGACTCGTAAGTACGTTTTAGAGCTTTAACTTAAATTGTTAATTTTCGTTTTTTACAGATATAAAAAATTATATTTTTATAAAATTTCAAGAAATGTTTTTATAAAAAAATAGGATGTTAAGAGTTTATATCTTTATTAACTTTATATCATACTAAGTTTAGATTTTTATTTCCTAACTAATCTTATCTATATGAGTCTACTTTTAACTTATAATCACTAAAAATATGCAACACAATCTATTATGTATCTAGTCAAGTTGGTGAAAAATTCTTTTGAAACTGACTAATATTATCTATAACAATATAGTTGAAATTATAATTCCTAAAAATTTGCAACACAATTTAGTATCTATTTAGTAAAGATTGTAAATTTCTAGAGTATTTTATTTATATTACTTATTATAAAAAATGTTTATAAAAAAATATTTTTTTTATAAAAACAAAATGTTTTGTTTATAAATAAAGTAAAAACTGCTTTACACATGTAAAGTTTCGTTTTTTATAAAAATATGATAATCAAATGACAAAAATAAAAGATAAGTTGTTATAGTTGTAAAGTAAGTTTATTTTGTTAGTTAAATGATAAAGTTTATAATTTTATTCTTTAAAGTTCATAACTTTTTTTAAATATCCACATGGTACTCATCCAATAAACTTTAAGTTTAAAATTTTTGTTTTTATTAAAATACAAAATATTAGTTGACTCGTAAGTACGTTTTACACCTTTAACTTTAATTGTTAAATTTCCTTTTTATATATACAAAAATTTATATTTTTATAAAATTTTAAAAACAATTTTTATAAAAAATAGGATGTTAAGAGTTTATATCTTTGTTAACTTTATATCATAGTAAGTTCAGTTTTTTGTTTAGCTTTAGAGTTTATTACTTTATTATTTTTTAATTTAGAAATACAAATTATTAGATTAATATCCAATAATAACTGCAATATTTTATAATTCCAGCTTGACTATATCTAACTACAATATCTATTTATTGCAACTTTAGGATATAAATTTAGGATACTAACTTTATTTTGAACTTTATTAATATGGTTAATAACTGCATTATATTAACACCAAAAATAAAGTTCAAGTATAAAATAAACTTTATTCATACGTCTAGATCAAACATAACAGCTGAAAATGAAAAAAAAAAACATAAAAACACTTGATAGATTTAATATTAGACTGCATGAAAGTTGTCCCGCTTTTGAATTGACACTCGAGGTATTTTTAATCGGGTTTTCTGGTTTGTGCTTGAATCGGCAGTATCTTCTAATTCCTCTTCTTTGTCATTGTCCTCAGAATCGTCTAAATTAATAACCTCACTCCATTTCCATTCAGAGAGTCTCTTGGATCTTTTCCTTTGAGTCTCAAACTTTCGATCCCTAGAAAGGACAAAAATTGAATACAAAAGTTAAAAAAAGATTAAATAAACCTTAAAATTACATCTTCACTAAATTCATGTTGAAGATTAGATTTGTATGGAATAAACATTGCACCATAAGAAATAATATCAACACTTTTATCACCATCATCCTGCAATAAAACACACATGTAATAACATAACGAACATGTTAATATGAAAAATATACGCAAAAATAATACTTAAAAACCAGCAAAATCAATACCTTAGATGCTTTTTTCACAAATGGGTTGTTTAAATTGGCATGTTCATCATGCAACTGAATCTGAAAAATCAAATAAGTTAACATTCACATAAATGTAAATAAAAGAAAACAATATTCACTGTTGCGATATAACAAAACTGACCTTAGAATTTCAATCTCGCATTCTTGTTTTTTCGCAACAATCGAATTAAGAAGTGAATCCATTTTTTAACTTTGTTTAGCAACAGATATATAGGTGTCCTGCTATGTATTTATAGTAGTAACTATAGAAGTGCATTAGGGTTTAATTTTAGATTTGTCATCCCTTTATTTAGGAAGTTTGTTGTAGTTAGTTTTAAGTTTTTATAAGATATATCTAAGTACATATAGTAGGCAGTTTTAATAAAATAAAATGTGACACATAATATCTTCATTTTATGTTATGGTACTTTTAGTTCTTTTTGTTTTTATTCGCATAGATGGACACATCTTTGTAGATTAGGCACATTAGATCACAAATATTAATTAATTGTACATTAAAGCATTATCGACTTGTACCTTTTAATCCATGCGTCGATATTGAACAAGACAACTATCGAAACGTCGACAAAAATGTGTAGGTCGTCATGCTATCTTTGGATTTTTTTTAAACAGTATAGTTTATAAGATCTGTCAAGAATACGTAAAAAAATTATAAGTTTGTTGTGAATGGGTGAATCGTAACTAACTATCTATAATTTTGTTAAAACCTTAGGGATTTAAGTGTAATAAGTTTAGGGGCTAAAAAATTAATAGTGTTTAAAAGACTAAACTACCCGCATTTTAAGGGTCTTTCTATAAATAAAGTGGGGGAAAAGTTCTTCTTTTTTGGGTATCTTAAAATACCCGTCCCTCATGCATTATAATATAGTATAGATGATCGATGATTATGGTACTGTTTATTTTTCAGCACAAGAGTCTCGAATGAACTTGGAGCGGGGAATGCAAGAGGAGCGCGTGTGGCAGTTTATGCCATCATGATCCTTGCAATTGTTGAGACAACTATAGTCAGCATGATAGTTTTTTTCAATAGGCACACTTTTGGGTACATTTTCACAAATGAAAAAGAAGTTGTTGATTATGTCACAAAAATCACCCCTCTTCTTTGTGTAAACATCATAATGGATAGTCTACAAGGAAACTTTGCAGGTAATATTACCTCCGCGCATTTTTTTTTCATTTTTTTGTGTTACTACACGCGCACACACCATACAATGACGTTCATCACATAAATGTTGTATGATTGTTGATGAAATAGGTATTGCAAGGGGTGCGGGATGGCAACATTTAGGGGTGTATGTGAATCTTGCTGCCTTTTATCTTGTCGGAATCCCGGTTGCTGCCTTTTTAGGGTTTTGCACCTCACTAAGAGGAGAGGGCTTGTGGATCGGAATACTAGTTGGTGCAATCATTCAAGTTATTCTACTTTCGGTTGTTACATTTTGTACAAATTATGAAAAACAGGTATTGCCATTGCTTTCATTTCCTTTTAATTTTTCTTCCAACGATTAAATAAACACAACCTTCAAGGGGTGATGTAGTGGTAAATGTTTTGAAATGACTTTCACTAGTTTTGTGTCTTTAACCCCACTTAACCACCTGCCTAACTAAAGTTTTTACTTGATTTATCATCGGTTATCAGAATATCGGTGGGGTCTGTAAGTTTACCGGCAACACAAAAAAGATAAAAATAAAATAATGATTGGTCAAATATTTAATTAAAGGAACTGTGTTTGTTGGTCTCAGACCACCCGTAGTGGTGAGAAATTGGGGCGTTTTTTTGGCCTAAAACGCCCATTCATGGCCCCCAGGGCGTTTTTTTTTTTTGAATTTTTGCTGTTTGGCGTTGTATTTTCCACGCCCGTGTTCAAAAGATTTGGCCAAGTAGTGATGTTCTACTTTCTCTTGTCCAATAAAGTTTTTTGATGTTTTTTTTATTTAATTTTATTTACAGCCCTTTTTAAACATAATGCCCACATCCCCACTATACCCATTTTAGAAGAACGTCCATTGCTGACTGGGCTGTCACATGGCGTACAACGCCCATGGGTGGGGCATTATTCATGTGTACCACTACATATGGTCTATGACAACACAAGTAATTTTGGTGCGGGTTTGGTTTGTGTTTATTTAAAAAAGAAATACTTTTTTCTATAAGTCTTCAATGAATAATTTGTGTTAAAAATCGAAACATAATTTTTTTAATTTTATATACATTGAAAATATGTAATTTCTTTGTTTCCCTAATTTTTTTTTTCATTTTATTTGGGTAAAGATAATTCAAATGACATCACATGAGTCGAAATTGCGATTATGGGTATCTAATGAGGGTGGTTGATGGTACAGGCAACAAAGGCAAGGGAGAGGCTATTTGAGGAAGAATGCACAAGAGAAGATATATTAATGTGAAGCCACATATTACACGTATACTTTTTTTAATCTCTTTTTAAAGCTTTTGAATTTTTTGGAATGTTTTAGAGATAAATTAGTTATTTGTTATTATTTTATTTGATATTATTATAAGAAGCCAAAAAATTAAACTGAAAAGCTCCACAAGAAATGATAAACTAGTTTGTGATTGTTCTTTGCAATGCATCTAAAAATATATGTTTTATTAATTGAAATATATATAGGGGATGGTTCAAATGAAAACCATTTTTATTGCGAAAACTCGAAAACTAAATAAAAAAGCCTAAAAAACATACATTTTTTTTCAATTTTTTTTATAAAAATTGCTAGTTTTTTATATAAAAAAAAACTTTTTTCAATTTTTTTTGTAGTGCACATGTGTAATAATTCACATGTGTAGTACACATACACATGTGTAATATTACACATGTGCACTACAATTTTTTTTTTTGAAAAAAATATTTTTTTATATAATTTAAATAGCGAAGATTGATATGAAAAAAAAAATTGTATGTTTTTTAGGCTTTTTTAGTTAGTTTTCGCGATAACTAGTGGTTTTCATTTGAAGCTTCCCCAATATATATATACCTTTTAACGAGAATTTCTATATATAAATATAGAAAACCTGCTGAACAAACAAAGACTCCCAATTACATTATACTCACAATATCAAACACACCATTTCTCCTAATTATTTGTATTTTTTAATACTATGTAATATAGTAATACAGTGGAGGTTCAAATGAGAAGAATTTTTTTGTAAGAAGAAAAAAGAAGAAATTTTAACCAATAAGAATGCTTCATTTTACTTCATTTAATATTTGCATTTAATTTTAATATAAGGGTATATTGGTAAACTTACGTAAATCATTAATTTGTATTCTTCACCTTTAATAACTAACTAAATTAAATTTGTAACTCCTTTTCAAAATATATACTTTTTCCAAATTAAAAAAACCAACTTAATCTAAAGTGTAGAATAAATTACTAGTTGTGTAGGATAAATTACGAGTTGTGTAGGATATATTTCAAGGTGTGTAGGATAAATTTCGGTTGTGTAGGATAAAATTCTATAATGTGTAGGGTATATGTAGGAAAATTTTGATACGTGTAGGTTTTGTAGATTGTATGTAAAAATAATTAATGATTAGTTGACTAATTAATTAAAGAGATAAAAATTAATGATATGAGTTATAAATGAAATAGTATTTTACTAATATGCCCTTTCTTCTTTTTCTTCTCACATTAAATTTCTTCTCAAATGAACCTTTCCCTAGTAATATATTGAATTGTGTAATTAAAATTTATTCCATGGTCAAAAAATAATTTTGAGCTATTTTTAGCTAGGCATTAATTTACAGTTAACCGATCTGCTATAACCTTCAAACCGGTTAACCAAAACCGTCATAACAGATCGGTTATGATTATGGTCATCCATTAACCAGTATCGCGGTTATCGTTATGGTTTTGGCCCACAAACGACCCATGCACACCACTATCGAAAGCTACATGGAAACCAACTTGAAATATATTTAAATCTCTCTGATTTAACTAAATTTGAGTTTCAGTAATTTATAGTTTTATAATTTTTAAATTATTTAATAGTTACTATATATTCGGAATGATAGAGTAGAGAAGGCTTGTGGATAAAGTTGGGACGATGATCAAAAAGGGGTATGAAAGTGATTCATAAGAGATTATTCGGGTAGTAGGCATCTCACATTCTGGAACAATTGGGTGTCAAAAAAGATAAACATATTTTCTTGGAGAGCTAGCTTTGACTGTATCCCGACAAAGGAAAATCTGGCTCACAGGAACATCACATTTGCTCATCACATGTTCTTTGGCTTCTTATGTTTGGCAAGCAATATCAATTTGGTGCAATGTGACTCCTATTTATGCTTTCTCAATTCTAGATCTCTTGAACTTTCATAAGCACAGTCATTTTGATAAGAAGAAACGCGAAGCTCTTCAAGGGATTATTATGATAGCTTGCTGGTGCATTTTAATGCACACCCAACAACGCCCACATATGGCCCCCCTGGGCGTTCTTTTGACAAAAAATGGTTTTGACGTTTTATTTTCAACGCCCTGCTTCAGTTTTTTTGGTCAATCACCTGTTTCATGCTCCATTTGTCCAATAACATTTTTTATGGTTTTTTATTTAATTCTATTACACGACAATACTCACATCCCTACTACACTCATTTTAGAAAATGCCCCATAATGCTTCATTGCTGTTTGGGCTGCCACATGGCGCAAAACGTCCAAGGGTAGGGACATTAACACTATACATGGTCTAAGCTTTTTGTGGATTAAAAATAGGTCTCCTTTTAAAGCTTTAAGGTGGAGTAATTGGTGTAACTTCTCTTTTTAAGTGTATGTTTGTCCTTAGGCTGCTAGTTTCTTGCTAGTTTGTCGTTTTTGTAAAAGTTGGCTGTTCGAAAAAAATATTTAAAGAGATTATTCAGCGATTTCCAAACTCTAAAATCTACTATATCCTTCTATGTTTCACATCATGTGTGCAAAGTCAAAGTCAACTAAGGAACTAAAGAGGCAATTTAGTATGAAAGAAAGACAGAAAAACATAAATTATGATTGTCCACATATGCTAAGATGTAATATTAATTTTCCCAGTTCAAACATATCCTTATTTGTTTCACATGTTCACAAATTGACAATCATATGTTTAAGAAAGTAGTCAACTAGAGAACAAAAGTTTCATTTTGGTATGAAATTTGAATAAAGAGCCTTTGCTGCTGCCTCTTCTTCTTTCATGTGCTTTCCTCTTTCACTATTCTTATTATTGTCTTCCTAAGGAAAAAATCATTATCTGTTAGTTATAATTTATAACAGGAAAACGATATGTTACCTTACATAAAAAATTGGACATGTGATTCCCACTTTTTTGTTTTGTTTCTCTACCAATAATGTGGACTACTTTGGTGTGAAAAACGTGCTAAAATAAATTATTCACTTGATTGCGAATTAATTTAAAAGGTAGATCACTTTGAATTCAAAGGTAGTCAAAAGAAAACTGTAGACTTGTAAACAATGTTTCGGTTTTTATACATTCATAACCGATCGGCTTCAATTATGGATGTTTTGTTAATTCGATTATTAGGCTATAGGGTGACATAGGTGTCATGTCATCAATCTTTAGAGAAAATAGTTTGGTTAATTCAAATAATTAAGGTGGGTATATTCAACCTTAATACAATTAGTAAATCCAATTATAATCTCTAATCAACTAACATATTAGCGATACTTTTAACTTATAAATAAGAATTAGCGGCAAAAAAGGTTAAGGTTCTTGTACAAAGGACCCTTTACCTAAGAAATGTAAGAAGAAATATGGTGAGAAATTGTAGCATTGATTAAAAGTAGAGTTTAAAAGTAGTAGTGTAATTTTGCATAAAGATTCAATTGGTCTACGTTTTTACGTAATTTTGTTCAGAAACGAGTCGGGTCAAATATAATATGTTTTCATTAGATGGTATTAATTCAAGTTACTTCACGTTTCGACACCACCGCAACACACAAGAATTTTTACTAGGTATTAACAATTTACAATGCACGAATAGTGACCTTACCAATAGTTTCACGTCACCGCTTGCTAAAGGTGACCAACCCAGCTGGGATGGAGGGTTGGAGCGTGTGTGTGGCAACCCGAACTTTCAAGGTTAGTACTAGTTTGATTTAGTGATTCTAACTTCTCATAACTCTCTCCTTCCACGCTCTTGTTATATTAAACTTGTCGAATGTAAATTTACTTGGTTATAACTTGGTGTGGTTGGATCCGTTTAAGTGTTGGGTTCATTTATAGGAGCTGCACATGAAACTGGGCCACCGTATACACATTGGGCCGCGAGTGTGTCGGGCCACACTCACACGCACACATGCTACCTGATGCGTGTGAAGTGTTATATATATTAGGTGTATATTTTAAGCCCCTTTAACACTTATTTTTAGCCAAGTTTTGAATTTATAAAACACGATATTTTACTAACACTAAACACACATATGGGCAAGTGCACCCATCGTGAGCGTAGTATAGTGTTGGCAAGATACCGAGGTCGTCCAAGGACACAAGAGCTTTTAGTACCGGTTTATCCTCAACGTCTAATCAAAATAAAAAGTTTAGAAAAATGTTTTAAACTAAGAAAAATAAAAACTAACTAAAATGCTGAAAATAAAAATAAAAACAAAAACAGATAGACAAGATGAATCACTTGGTTCCGACTCGTATCTAGTGTAACCTTTGATTATTTCCGCACTTTTGCACATAATTAAGAGATTATCTTAGTTATTGTAGTAGGCCCCTCTTTTGAAGGTGACATTACCCTCACCCCAGTAGTTTGAGTCAGCAAGGATACAATCCTAAAAGGGTGGATTATTGGAAGATAATGAATTAAGTTATTAATGCAGTATTATGGTAGGCCTCTCTTTTGGAGGTGACGTTACCCTCGACTAAGTAGTCTGAGTCAGCAGGGATACTGTCCTAAATAGCCGGGTTATAGTATTAATAGTAGTTAACTTATGAGGGGATCAAAGAGTTTGGACCCCCGCCATCCAATACCGTGAAGTATTGAAGGAGGTCCTACTAAATTTGACCCAGGTCCATTGCAGGACCTCTAAACGCTGAACAATGGCAAGACCTTTACCAAACCGTTCCCTTAACCCCCGACCAGGTAGCCAACATACCTCCATATAGACCGTGGAGATATGAATGGTGAAAATCTTTTATTTTATATAGACAGTAAAATAATTTCAAGACACCACGGACAAACGATAAGGAAAGAGCACCTTCAACATAAGCAACTAGTTATTAAAGTCATTAATACAAAACCAAATAAAAAGTGCAAAAGATTAGAAATAAAAAGTATTACACTAGAAACTTTGTCTTCACCAAGTGATGTAAGAGACTTAGGCAAACATGGCCTTGATTGTCAAGAACTCTTACGATCAATCTTGGATCCCGAGACGACTCACACACTCTACGATGGACAATGGATGATGGTGGTGGATGATGGTGTTATGGTGGTGGTGGGTGGGTGGTGGGTGAAGTGTGAGAGAGGTGGTGTGCCAAAGGATGGTTTGAGCTTGAGCCAAGCACATCTATTTATAGGCTGAACAGAAGCTCGGACACGGCCCCGTGTCCAGTGGGCACGGCCCCGTGTCCACATCCTTCTCTGTCTTCATTAAATGCAGCTTTGTCTTATTAGTTGACCACGCCCCCGTGTCCGCTGAGCACGACCCCGTGGTGCAGAAGAATCTTTGTACTATGCAGATTTGCTGGATTGTGCGAATCTTATAGTTGACCACGGCCCCGTGTCCGCTGAGCACGGCCCCGTGGTGGGCAATAGAAGCTTCTACCACTTTGTCTTTTCTGCTGACACTTGGGCACGCCCCCGTGCTGGCTGAGCACGGGGCGTGTTCAGTCTTCTGTCTTCTTGTTTTGCTTGGGAAGATGCTGTCGTGGGGTCGGGCATGTCATGTCTTGTTCCTTTTCTTGTATTTATGTTAGATTTTGATGTCTTTTTGCTTCTTTTGTTAATTTGAGCTCATTTAATCCTGAAAATACAAAAGGAAGACAAAAGCACACTTTTTCCAACATTAGTACTAAAAAGGGGTTAGTTTTATGCCTCATTTGATGAAATTTATATGTTAATATTTGAACACATCAAATACCCCCACACTTGAATCTTTGCTTGTCCTCAAGCAAAACTCTTTAATATGTGGCTATTTACACTCCCAAATGGAATGGGTAGAGAAGAAGGTTTTTGGGCTTGTCGTAGAGTGTCGGGATTCCCAAGATTCTTTATTTAATTTAATTTTTATTTATTTACAATCCTATTCGTCATGATTTATTTAAAACTTTTCATAAGATAAATTACTTATTAGGGCATAACATGCCTTTGTAAAATTCTATTTATATACAAGTTCACATACCTCACGGGGATCACTCAACACTCGGCCGAAAATGTATTTTTGTGGATCACTCGAGAGCGGCATGGAACTTACTCCTACCATAGGCTTGCCAAGCAATCAATCCTCCTCCTTTTTAACTTATATACCTTTGTAAATATCAAGAGGACTTTATGGGTTAAGGGTTAGGCTTGGGTTAAAGGTAGGTGGTTGGGTTGGTGGTTAGTAAAAAAAAAGGGCGAAAAGCGTAACAAGTGTCGGTTTTCGTATGACTTTCTATTTTTGTAACTTTTATTTTTTTTTGAAGCAATTTATTCAAACAAAGTTATTTTTGATGAACTTGTTTGTTTATTTTCTTTTGCTTCACAATCAACAACAATTTTTTTTTTTTCAAAAGTCATATAAAGAACCGAACTTGTTACTAAAATAAAGGGGTAAAAATGAAAAAGGTTTTGGTGGGTAAAAAGGGTGTTAGGTTTGGGTTATGAAATGAAAAGGTTTAGGCTCAAATGGGCTAACTAGGGGGATTTTGGGTAGGTGGTAAAAAAAAGAAAAGAAAAATAATGGTGTAGAAATAAAAAGGGTTAGTCCTAATGCCTCCATCATTTACTTACTCGGGTTTAAGTTGGTAAGGACTGGGAATGTATCGTCATGGCAAGTTCTAGAGTCGTAAGAACCAAGCGGCTATTCACACAAGAAACGAAAATGAGCATTTAGTCAAATGATATGTAAGTGTTTGCTCAATAAAGGCTCAAAACTCACTTTTGTGGGAATGGGTTTTTATGTGATCAAGTATATATAATTAAATTTTAACTAAGCTTGTCATGCCTTTTCATAATTTTCTTATGTTGGTTCTTTTTATCACGACGCTATCGGTTGTAAATTCATAAAAATATAACCTTTTTAAGAACTTGAATTTCCCAAATTAAACCTAGACAAGTGAAAAAAAATGAAAATTTTTGAAAAAAAATTGGGGTGATTAGCGGTTCCAATAGAGTTTTGTGTAAGGCTTGTATTTAGGACTTGCAAGTTTCAAGGTTTTAGCATCCCTCCACACTTAAATTACACATTGTCCTCAATGTGTCCCAAAAATAAGTTTTTAGGTTGATTGAATGTGTAAAAAGGTGTGAAAAGCAAAAATTTTGTGTTACTGGGCGCTGAACACGGCCCCGTGTGATCCGGGCACGGCCCCGTGCTCAAGTGCCAGTAACAAAATTAAACAAGAGAAGCAGAAGTCTGGACACGGGGGCGTGTTGGGTGAACACGGCCCGTGTCCAGTTACCTGAACTGGGTCTTTTTCTGCAGACAGTGCAGCACGGGGCCGTGTTGGGTGGACACGGCCCATGCCGAGCTTACTGTAAACGAAGAATTTTGTCGGACGGTCCTGTTTTCCTGTATGGAGTGTTGGTTCAAGTTTCCCTTGCATCCTTTGCCATCTCAAGTGTGTTTAATTCATTTCAACACCATCCAAAACACCAAATTAACTAAAACCATCATTCATTAATCATAGAGAGAATTACATAATAGTCCTAAAAATTAAAATACTAGCTAGTTAGGTCAAGGAAACACAAGAAATCCAAGAAGTTTCTAGCCTACTAATTATTCTACTTAGCAAAATTTCCGAAAAGATAGATCTCTCGGTTAAAAGTGGCTTGATAACTTCTCCCTACGGGTATGGGCTCCTTATACATCGGCGAGCCACTCTTCGATCTCCCTAGGGAGAAGAAAAGCGGGCTCATGAGCATCGGGTTGAGGAGGTGTAACTTCCACCGGAATTTCTTGGAGTTCTTCAAGAAGAGGTTCCGCCGGAATGTCGTCCCAACCGGTAGGATTTTGAATTCCAAGTGCGAGGTTCCAGTCCTCTTGAGGGAGGATTGGTTCCATAGGAGGTGTTACCAGAATGTTTAACCTCTGGTGCAAGAGGTTTATTTCCCGGAAACTGTTTTCCAACCCCACCGAGAGATAGTTTATACGGTCAATGAGGACCTCCTCCACTGAAGTCATCTCGTCAAGTGCTTCACGTAGCGCCATTACGTACCTTACGAGAGTTGCTTCAATCGATGGCCTCCTTTCCCGTCGGCTGTTCCTTGAGTGCGCAGAAGAGGTTCCGCTGTTTTGGCTAGACATTCTACGAAAACAAACTAAAAACAGTTCGTTTTAATGAAACAGTACCACGGGCACGGCCCCGTGCTCAATGAACACGGCCCCGTGTTCAACTTTCTGCAGATTTCTAGAACAAGGAATCTTGGGGTTTCAAATTATTTTCTTAATTTATGAAGCATTTTTTGAGCAGAAATAACTTAAAACCATGTTGTGTAACTTATTTTTAACAAGATTCCTTGAATAGAAATTCAATAAACATCACAACAAAGCTTGAAATCAAGCTTTTAATGGAGTTTTTGGTGCAAGAAAGATGAAGAAGAAGGCAATAGATAAAAGAGGAAAGGACAAGATGCTTGTAGGAACCTTCTTTTACAACATACCTAGGATGGTAAGTCAGAAAATCCCTCCAAATCTCTGTCCCTGGATGGTCCAAATGTGCAGGGTTCTTGGCTGCATTTATAGAAAACGACAGCGTGATGAACACGGCCCCGTGTCGGCTGGACACGGCCCCGTGTGCAGGCAAGATCCTGACACGTTTTGTCCGTATTCTGACAAAAGTCAGAAGGGAATCTTTTAGTGGACACGGGGGCGTGTTGACCTGGGCACGGCCCCGTGTCGGAAGGCTGTTTTATGAAGTTCGTCTATTTTTAAGGAACTTTTCCGGATCGGGCGGCTCCTTACTGGATGGAACAACCCCAAAGTGCCTAAGATACCTTAATTGATCTAGATTAAGACGAGAACGCAAGAGGTTGTCGGTGAGGGTGATTCCTATGCTATATGTAGGTGGACAAGTCCAACCCTTTCCCGGGCTCTCGTTAAAGAAGGTGTATGTCGAATCGCTCAGGTCTATGTATGCATCAAACGAAGTTGACGGGAGTCCTTCACGGCACAATCGACACAGGGACGACTATCGCTCAAGTCCTCACTAGAGTTAGAAGTATCATTGGAAACAATGAAGTTGTTTGAATGCGGTTCCAACCTCTCTTCTTGGTTATTGTCTTGGAAAAGATTATTGAAATCTTTCCTAAGTTCTTTTAACCAATTAAAAATTAGATCTTCTAGTTGAAATAATTCATTGAGAAGCATTTCCCCTAGAATATCCGGTTGGGCGCATTCGAGGGAGCGATAGGGATTATTTTTACTTTCGCCCCCCTTAAGGATACTAGGAAATGATGGGTCTATATAGTGGGGTTTATAGTTTAGAAAAAAGCATTCTAATTTTTTATGGTTACCACCACATAATTGACACCACATAGTACCATAAGAGTGCCGAAAGTAAAAAGTATCAGTAACACTCATGTTTGTGTCAGAAATTACCAACCGTCGGGATCTTACGGTTCTGTTTTCAGTAACTAAAACTTGGGCACGAGGGCGTGTTGAGTGGGCACGGCCCCGTGTTCAGCTTACTGTCTGACTTAAAACAGGATTGCCAGTTCCAATGATTGGACACGGGGCGTGTTCAGCGGGCACGGCCCGTGCTGAGTTCTGCAGAAACTGAAAAATCTAAAAAAAAAATCCTAAAAAAAAAAATGAAAAATAAGAAAAACGATTAGGCCGTTGATTCCTAACTTTCTTAAAATCCTTGTGTCCCCGGCAACGACGCCAAAAATTTGATGCGTGTGAAGTGTTATATATATTAGGTGTATATTTTAAGCCCCTTTAACACTTATTTTTATCCAAGTTTTAAATTTATAAAACACGATATTTTACTAACACTAAACACACATATGGGCAAGTGCACCCATCGTGAGCGTAGTATAGTGTTGGCAAGATACCGAGGTCATCCAAGGACACAAGAGCTTTTAGTACCGGTTTATCCTCAACGTCTGATCAAAATAAAAAGTTTAGAAAAATGTTTTAAACTAAGAAAAATAAAAACTAACTAAAATGCTGAAAATAAAAATAAAAACAGATAGACAAGATGAATCACTTGGTTCCGACTCGTATCTAGTGTAACCTTTGATTATTTCCGCACTTTTGCACATAATTAAGAGATTATCTTAGTTATTGTAGTAGGCCCCTCTTTTGAAGGTGACGTTACCCTCACCCCAGTAGTTTAAGTCAGCAAAGATACAATCCTAAAAGGGTGGATTATTGGAAGATAATGAATTAAGTTATTAATGCAATATTATGGTAGGCCCCTCTTTTGGAGGTGACGTTACCCTCGACTAAGTAGTCTGAGTCAGCAGGGATACAGTCCTAAATAGCCGGGTTATAGTATTAATAGTAGTTAACTTATGAGGGGATCAAAGAGTTTGGACCCCCGCCAATCAATACCGTGAAGTATTGAAGGAGGTCCTACTAAATTTGACCCAGGTCCATTGCAGGACCTCTAAACGCTGAACAATGGCAAGACCTTTACCAAACCGTTCCCTTAACCCCCGACCAGGTAGCCAACATACCTCCATATAGACCGTGGAGATATGAATGGTGAAAATCTTTTATTTTATATAGACAGTAAAATAATTTCAAGACACCACGGACAAACGATAAGGAAAGAGCATCTTCAACATAAGCAACTAGTTATTAAAGTCATTAATACAAAACCAAATAAAAAGTGCAAAAGATTAGAAATAAAAAGTATTACACTAGAAACTTTGTCTTCACCAAGTGATGTAAGAGACTTAGGCAAACATGGCCTTGATTGTCAAGAACTCTTACGATCAATCTTGGATCCCGAGACGACTCACACACTCTACGATGGACAATGGATGATGGTGGTGGATGATGGTGTTATGGTGGTGGTGGGTGGTGGGTGAAGTGTGAGAGAGGTGGTGTGCCAAGGGATGGTTTGAGCTTGAGCCAAGCACATCTATTTATAGGCTGAACAGAAGCTCGGACACGGCCCCGTGTCCAGTGGGCACGGCCCCGTGTCCACATCCTTCTCTGTCTTCATTAAATGCAGCTTTGTCTTATTAGTTGACCATGCCCCCGTGTCCGCTAAGCACGACCCCGTGGTGCAGAAGAATCTTTGTACTATGCAGATTTGCTGGATTGTGCGAATCTTATAGTTGATCACGGCCCCGTGTCCGCTGAGCACGGCCCCGTGGTGGGCAATAGAAGCTTCTACCACTTTGTCTTTTCTGCTGACACTTGGGCACGCCCCCGTGCTGGCTGAGCACGGGGCGTGTTCAGTCTTCTGTCTTCTTGTTTTGCTTGGGAAGATGCTGTCGTGGGGTCGGGCATGTCACGTCTTGTTCCTTTTCTTGTATTTATGTTAGATTTTGATGTCTTTTTGCTTCTTTTGTTAATTTGAGCTCATTTAATCCTGAAAATACAAAAGGAAGACAAAAGCACACTTTTTCCAACATTAGTACTAAAAAGGGGTTAGTTTTATGCCTCATTTGATGAAATTTATATGTTAATATTTGAACACATCACTACCTGTTTAGACCACTTCGGCCCACTCATGAACCGGCCCGAGTTGTTTAATAATTGAGTTGGTTGATAATTGTTTGAGTCCACGCATACACTTAGTTCACTTAAACTTTTATAAACCTTTGGCCCAGTTCTTTCAAGTTGGAACCCAAACCGAGCCCATCTTCCTAATTCCTTGGTTACGTAGAGTTGTATAAGAATACTTGAATACTTGCAAACCCTATATCCCTCTAGAAGAGAGATGGCAGTAGATACCCCCCCTTCATCGAGGCATTATTTGGTTAGTGGATTCTTGTTTATGTAAATTCTCAATTCATAATTATTGATCTTGTTCATGTGTGAGTCTTATACGTATGCCATATGATGATTAGGTTATGTGATTGTCTTGTGAAACAGGATGTTTGTTATTATGAGGATTATGTTGAGGGCCGATTGACATGCTAGTGAATTGTATTGTTATATATGACAGTGATTTGATGTGATTTTATGTGGACAATTGATGATAGTCATTAACAGATTTCGAATTGCATGAACTTCTTGGAATTGGAATTAGGGTTTGTTTGTGTGTTAATGATCACTGTTAGATTTTAATTATATATGTGTGTGGAATGGAAATTGTCACGCGTGTATGATCGATGAATGTTCATGGTAGGGTTGGTTAGATGAAACAAGTAACTGCCGTTGATCCAATACTCATGTTTAGAAAAGTGTTAGCTGTTGACCACGTGACTTTGATGAAACAATGGTGATGTTTCGTCATGCATAACCCCCGACGAAAGATCAGAGCTTCAACGAAACATTCATGTCGACGAAATACATGTATTTCGTCACAACCTGTCCTCGACGAAACACTGGAGTTTTGTCACCGGTGGTTGTTTGTCGAGGATGCATGGTCAGAATAGTATATGAAACAGTATGTTGTGCATGATGTTAAATGGAACTGTGTGTGTTGGGCCACATGAGATTGATCCTGTATTGGGCCGTACTTCTGAACTCGGTCATACACTTCATCGGGTGTGAACGATGGGCCGCACATTTATTGGAATTATGTGTTAAGCTGTTAACTGATTATTTGAGCAATGGGCCGCATAATTATAATAAACCTGTGTGAGGCCCAAATACTAGCTAGATGATTACATGAGGATAATCGGCTGAAATATGTTACATGATTTCTTGTCACAATTAACATGTTCACTTGAATGCGAACCGAACCAATTGACATGTGATATGGTTTGGTATGAACCTGTATGTGGAATGCAACATAAACCCGGATACTTCCTAGGACTAGTATAATGATATATGCATTGCTTGATTGATACTGGAGTAATGTGTGCGACGAATACGTGTATTATATGCATACAAAACTGACTGTCCTTGGTAACCTCGGTAGGGTTTGGTTGATCAACTTGGAACGGGTAACGTAATGAAACATACCGAGCAATCTAAGGTGAGTTCACTGCTCTTTTTCCAAGTATGCGTCCCGGGGAGGGACATCTGGTAAACGTTCTAGGGAGGAATGCTGGGTAATTGGGTTTGACTGGAATGTTAAACCTGGGTTGTTGGTTAATACACTTCTATATTTATCACTCAAGTCCCTCCTACCGATTGTTGCCGGGGAGGCAACGGGGTATTAGTTAGTAGCGCTACTTAGGTTTGGCACCCTCACACCGCACCGGGGAGGTCGGTGATGAACTAATGACCCCCATCTTGACCATTGCTTTGATAGAGGCAATGGGGTTTAGGGCAAATAATCTGGAGCCATCTGCGGTAAGCATGTGATTAACAACATCGAATCTGTGAAATGTTTTAATCTGGTAACTGGTAACTAAACTTTTTAACAAAACTTTGAACTCACCAGCGTCGTCTGACACACTTGTCTGCATGCTTGCAGGTCTGTAGGTTTATATCATTGGGACTTGCTATCTGGGATGCTGGAGTGGTCATGGCTCGAGATACTTGGAATCGCAATACAAGCCTAATGGTTTATGTACGCATAGTTTATAAAACACTTAACAAATGAGTTATGCTTCCACTGTATACAAGAATGATATGTAACGTTTTGTATTACTTTATGATAATGAATGAAAGCTTTATTGAAATATATGAATGAGTTCAATGTGATTGGTGGCTAAGATCCTGGTACGTCACACGCCCGCGGTGTTTCCGCAAGTGGTATTTTGGGGGTGTGACAGTTTGGCATTAGAGCCACTGGTTATAGTGAACTTGGTTTTAAAAACGTTTTATAAAACCAGACTATAACCAAACAGTTCTGAATACGTGAATGCGACCATGACACTCAGCTCCAGATTGCAAGGTTCGTCTCTCGTTTACTCATTGTACTGCATAACTAGTGAACACTTACATATGATATTGCATGTGATTGCACGTTTAGCACAACAGTATGGATTTATGTGTTACTTGCATGTGTTAAGTGGTTGATAGTGTGGTGCTACCTTAGACATTCGTGACTCATGTTTTGAGATGTCCTTTATTTGTTTGCTATTCGAGTCTGAGGAACCATTTGATATGAGTTAGGAGGAACTGAGATGAGCATACAAATCGCAATATTATTGTGGGTGCACACATAATAATAATGTGGGGTGCATGCGAGTCCCAGTGAGGTTTAACAAGTGAAAAAGGGGTTCCGTTCTGTTGTTTGATCGATGTGAAACGTAACAAGTCTACAGGAGACATAGCAGTGATTGTCTCCTACTCGAATGTGACCTTTTCACCTCTCTCTGAATCTTACAAATCTTGATGCTATCGAGTATTACCTGAACAACCATCTGAACGCCTAGCGAACTGTGTAGAATGTTAGGTGCTTGTATGAACATCCCTGAGTTGGATGTTGCAGCGTCGAATGATTGGTCGATACTTTCTCTCTCCTTTTCATTTGTTGGAACTCTGTGTATTAACGCCTTAGATTCCGTAAGTGCGATCGTTTCTGCAACACCCTAGCAACGTACCGTGTATTACTCAATCAACTTGCTTGACCGATGGACAAGAGGATGAGTGTAGTACTTTACCGACCTCAGTATTTGCACGACCCTGATTACCGGCAATGAACGCCAGCGAATTGGCTTCAATCGAATCATTAACCCTAGTTAGCGACTTATGGGAGTCAACTCTTACGAATTGATCGGGATATGAACGATGACAATTGACCATGGTGTGGAATGTGTAACTGCCAGCACAATGGGTAGCGCCTTAGGACGTGACGCGGAATGTGAAAAGATAGACCCTGTTGGTGAAAGGACGCAGGACACCGTTACAGGCAACAACATTAGAGGCAACAGTCACGGCAACATCAAGGTACTTGTAATCGTAGCCTACGGTATGGAAATGAAGGTGCCCATGACATGGATTGGCCGTTGATAATTCAAGACAACAACCAAGAGGATGACGACAGCAATGGAAATTCTCGTAACGAAAACAACAACACTAGAAGTTGTGTTCGTGGAAGAGCATTGAGGATTGGCGTAGGCGACACCAGGCATAAAAGAAACGTGGTAGCTTGTATGGGTAGCTAATCGCTTCATCTCTGTTCTGCTTAACCCTGAAGCTTTTGGAAATCAACCCTGTTGTGGGACAGACTGATGGCGAGTCAATGGAACCTCCTATGTTCGTGGGGTTGCAAACTCGACCTTGTGGGATAAGTGTTTGACATCTATCCTCGATAGTTTGATGCAGTAGTTAGTATGGATTGGTTATCCATACGCCGCGCAGATATACCCTGTGAGAAGAAAGCTTTGCGTATCCCTCTCCCTAGTGGAGAATCGTCATCTGTTCCAAAGTATCAGAGTTGTGTAAAGGTTAGCATCAATTCTGCAATGAAAGCCCAGAAGTGTCTATGGAGGGATTACCCCGCCATTGTTAGCAACCGTTACTGATGTTAAGGCTAAGGAAGAGAGGATCGAGGATCCACCCGTTATTTGTGATTTCTTCCGATGAGCTACTTGAAGAACTTCCAGGATTACTTCCACAGCTGTTAGGCAGAATCTTAGTTTGATCTCACGCCAGATGCAGCTCCGAATACTCGTACTCTTACCATCTTGCACCAGGAGGGTTGCAAGAGCTGTCTAATCAACTACAGGAACTGTTGAACAGGAGTTTTGGAAGACCTAGTTTTTCACTTTGGGGAGCCCCGGTTATATCCATGAAGATAAGCCTTTTCGTATGTGTTCGGATTATCGAGAACTTAACAAGGTGGCAGTCAAGAACCATTTGCCTCGACCAGGTATTGACAACCCATCGACTAGTGTGAGGGACAAGCTTCATTCGAGGATTGGCTAACGAACGAGCTATCGTCAGAGGGAAGTCCAATGGGAGGATGTTCCTAAAACGGCATATCAAATGCAATGCGGTCATTGCGACTTTGTATTCCATGGCCTTTGGGGATTAACAAGCACTGGCAGCTATATGGATCACATGAATCGACCATGTTTATTGATGACGTTTCAAATCATTCCAGGAGAAAGGAACATCATGGGTGGTATTTGCATCTATTTTAGAGCTCCTGGGGGAGGAGTCACTCCGTGCGAAGTCTTGTTAAGTGTAACTTCTGGATTCGAGGGGTACATTCTTGGTCATGTAATCAACGAAGTGGAAATACACGTGGATCTCGCTAAAGACCCATTCTATTAGATATTTATCGGCGCCAAAGAATCCATCGGGGATACAATAACTTCTTGGTCTAGTTGGATATTATCGCAAATACATCGTGGAATTTTTGAAGATTGTGCAGCTTTAACCTCTTTAGCACAGCAGGGTGCTGTGTACTAGTGAGTAGTGAGTGACAGAACAGACGGGCATCTTTTCAGCCTTTGAAACCCAACTCTGCAATGCACTGAGCATCGCTTCTATCCGAGAGTATTGAAGATCTAGTGGTATACCATGATGGTTCGAATCAGAATCCCAGTTACACACCGATGCAACACGAGAGAGTGATGACTTGCGTAATGGAGTTACAAAGAGGAACTGCACGACACATAACCGGCGATGGAAACCATGGTCTTTGGATTTAAGTTGGAGGCATTACTTGGACGGTACCAGATGCACTACTTAGACCGATCACAAGGGCCCCCCGTGTACCCTTGTCTCGAAAGAGCTAAAACACGTGATGGCATCGCTGGTTGGAACTCTTGAGCGATTATGACTATGGAACTTAAATGCGTATGAGCGTGCAGCTCATCACCGACTCTAGCCTACCCAGCCAGATTCACCCTGTTTAAACTGAAGCGCTGGAGGAAGAGGATATTCGAGTTGGGTCCATGCGGGGCATGGAGGAGCAACTTTTGGCAAGGCGGACGGTACTCGCTACTTTATGGAACAAATATGGATTCTACTGTACAGCAATCCGAGGGTGTAACACCCCAAAAATAGTTAATAGCTAAAATGCCATATAATAAAAGTATGAAAGAAAATGATAGTTTAATATTAGTCAAATAAAGAAAACTAGAGGGACTAATTCAGCAAAAGTGAGAAACTTGGTTTTTACTAAAATAAATAAAAATCAAGAAAATCACACACACACACAAACGTGTGTGGGTGTGTGCGACCAGAGAAAGAAAACAGGGACTAAAACCCTAGTTCTTGACCTTGCCCATCAAATTCAACCCTTAAATCACATGATTTTGATTTGCATGTTGCTGAATTGGAGTGCCTAACACCTTCTCTTCATAAGGTATGTTGGGAATTTGATGCATACTTGTGTATTGAAATTTTGATGAAATTTATGATGCAAAATTGAGTAATAATCTGCTGAAATTATGTTAAAAATAGTATAATCTACATGATTTCAAGTAAAGTTTTGATAAATATGAGTAGAACATTTGTTATGACTAGGTAATCGGTTGAATGCACAAGTATGAACAATTGGGTTTTTGATGTATAATCGGAGCTCATGAAATCTGAAGGTAAGTAATGATGTTGAAACAAGTATAATCAGAAATTAGATATAAAAAGAGGATAGTAAAAATTCTACTTGTTAATAAGGGGTTTTTGTGGTTGGAAAACTTCAATAACAAGAATGATATGGCTAATTGTGAAGTATGCACACAAGATGCTTGATAAAACGCCTAAAAGAAGTTGATAGACACTAATTGTGGTGTTTGGCTAAGTTAACAAGCTTAAGTTATGAGCCGGAAGGTTCTAATGATAATTGGCTTGTGTATTTAGGCAACACGAGCGAGGCGTCGGGAAGTCAAGCCGGTGCGGACACTCGCTTGAAAGGAAAGCTTTAAGGTACGTGGCTAACGCTTCATTACTATTGTTAATTAGTCTTTGTTATTGATATTTATTGGAAATTTAGAATGTGAGATTTAAGTGGTTTGGTTTGCTTGAATGATGGACTTCATAACGGCAAAACCAAACGGGTTATCAAGGGTAGGTACAAACCGGGTAACGGGAGTACCTTATCCGTAAACTATAAGCCCGGGTGAGGGGTAGTAACGTATTAAACACGCAAACAGGTAATGGGTGCGTGAGTGTTGAATATAAAGAACCCAAAGATGGGTCACCTTGATACAAAGTGATATCCCGTATTGTAATTTGATGTTTTAAAAGTACAAAACAAGAACAAATAGGTCAAAATGGCCAAAACAACAAAGAAATCGCTGCAGACGAGTCTCTGGCGGCCGCGTAAACTTGGCCAGGCTTTTATGCGGGACGCGAGGGAGCTACCGTAAGTTACGGTAGCTACCGTAACTTACGGTAGCAATTGAACTTGTTACGCTGGATTTATAGTACCTTACGACATCCCCTGAATGCCCAGTGGCTACCGTAGCTTACGGTGGCCACGTTAAGCTACGGTAGTGCCCAGTATTTTTGGTGAAGTTTTGCGTGTTTTAGTTAATCGGATTAATTTAAAAGCATAGTTTCGATTATGCTAATTTCTAGGAATCCTTAATACTAATGTTTGTTAAAATTTTCAGTTTTTAGGTAAAGCAAACACGTGGATGATGATCAAGTCAATGCTTCCGAACCGAACACATTCAAGATCTTATTCCGCAATTTTTGTCTTATTCAGTTGCATGTAAAACTTATGTAATATAGGGAATACTTATGTAACCTAATGTTGTTTTAAATGTTCATTAAACTCGTAAGTACTAAACTAAGGATAATGTAAATGTTTTGGCTTTACGTTTATTAAGCTTAGTTCTATTTGTTGGTAAAAGCTTATGTTATAAGAATGAGTGTTACAGAGGGAACTTGTGTTGAGCGAAGCACACCAGCCTCGATATGCTTGTCATCTGGATTTGATGGAATATGTTAGGATCGGAGGATCTTGTACTGGCAACTGGGCTTGAAGGCCTACACATCGAAGCATGTGAACGACGTTTGACTTGTGCGAAAGTCAAGGTGGAACATCAGAAACCTTCTGGTTCGTGTCAGTAATCAGAAACACCTATTTGGAGATTGGAACAGACAGCCATAGAGTTTGTCACTAGTTTACCAAAAAAACTCAGAACGGAAACAATATCATCTGGGTGATCGTTGATTAACTCATGTAACCACTACACTTTCTTGCAAATCAGGGAAACTGACGAGTCTTCGCAGTTTGTGAATATTCCTCTGAGAGAGGCGGTTTTTAGGCACGAGGTGCCAACTCCTGATTCCTTTGATTTTGATCTATACCTGATTTATGTCAAACAATACACGACAGTCTTAGATCACGTCTAGGCATGAGCATTGTTTGTCACCATATGACAGATGGTCAGAGTAAACGAACCATCCAGATACTCAAGGACATGCTGCGAGCATGTGTGTGATCGAATTTAGTAAGAATTAGAAGGATACGTACCTTTGGCTGAGTTCTACCGTAGCAGTTACCATTCTAGTATTTAGACAGCCCTGTTTGAGGCATTGCATGGACGATAATGTCGATCTCCTTGCTAAACAAAGGTGGGTGGCAACCTAATCACACGTCCAGGACTTGTACTCGGAACTATTGGGAAGATTGTTTAGATCGAAAATTGTTGGCAGCAATGCGTAACCGTCAGGAAAGCTGATAAGCTTAGGAAATACTGGAAGATCGCTGTAGGAGATCGTATCATGTTGCAAGTCTCACCCTGGGAGGGTGTGGTACGCTTGGGAAGCGTGGCAAGCTTAACTTACATCACTTTGAGCCATACAACATTCTGGGAAGAATAGGTAACGTGACTTACAAACTCGGGTTACCCAACAAATTGGATAACGTGCATGATATCAACTATGTTTCGAATCTAAGGCAGTGTTTGTCTGATGAAACGATTGTGATACCCTTATTAGGGTCTGAAGTTAATGACAAGTAGCAGTTGTCGAGGAATCTACTGAAATCATGGACCAGGACGTCCAGAATCGTTAGCATAGTCGAATTCCAATCGTGAGAGTTCGTTGGAACTCAAAACGTGGACCGGAGTTCACGTAGGAACAAAATTATCAGAGTAAGCTCTAGCATCCACAGTTGTTCAAACGGTTGCATCAACTTCTGGTATCATTGACGAATTTCAGGATGAAATTCCCTTTCAAGTTGGGGATGATGTGGCACCCGAGAAAAATCCACAGTCATCCTGATTTAACACTTTGCCGTCTTGGTATAACTTGTCAAATTTCAGGATGAAATTTCTTTCAAGTTGGGGATGATGTGACAACCCGAACTTTCAAGGTTAGTACTGGTTTGATTTAGTGATTCTAACTTCTCATAACTCTCTCCTTCCACGCTCTTGTTATATTAAACTTGTCGAATGTAAATTTGCCTGGTTATAACTTGGTGTGGTTGGAACCGTTTAAGTGTTAGGTTCATTTATAGGAGCTGCACATGAAACTGGGCCACCGTATACACATTGGGCCGCGAGTGTGTCAGGCCACACTCACACGCACACATGCTAGCTGTTTAGACCACTTCGGCCCACTCATGGGCCGGTACGAGTTGTTTAATAATTGAGTTGGTTGATAATTGTTTGAGTCCACGCATACACTTAGTTCACTTAAACTTTTATAAACCTTTGGCCCAGTTCTTTCAAGTTGGAACCCAAACCGAGCCCATCTTCCTAATTGCTTGGTTACGTAGAGTTGTATAAGAATAATTGAATACTTGTAAACCTTATATCCCACTAGAAGAGCGACGGCAGTAGACACCCCCCTTCATCGAGGCATTATTTGGTTGGTGGATTCTTGTTTATGTAAATTCTCAATTTATAATTATTGATCTTGTTCATCTGTGAGTCTTATACGTATGCCATATGATGATTAGGTTATGTGATTGTCTTGTGAAACAGAATATTTGTTATTATGAGGATTATGTTGAGGGCCGATTGATATGCTAGTGAATTGTATTGTTATATATGACAATGATTTGATGTGATTTTATGTGGACAATTGATGATAGTCATTAACAGATTTCGAATTGCATGAACTTCTTGGAATTGGAATTAGGGTTTGTTTGTGTGTTAATGATCACTGCTAGATTTTAATTATATATGTGTGTGGAATGGAAATTGTCACGCATGTATAATCGATGAATGTTCATGTTAGGGTTGGTTAGATGAAATAAGTAACTGCCGTTGATCCAATACTCATGTTTAGAAAAGTGTTAGCTGTTGACCACGTGACTTTGACGAAACAATGGTGATGTTTCGTCATGCACAACCCCCGACGAAAGATCAGAGCTTTGATGAAACATTCATGTCGACGAAATACATGTATTTCGTCACAACCTGTCCTCGACGAAACACTGGAGTTTCGTCACCGGTGGTTGTTTGTCGAGGATGCATGGTCAGAATAGTATATGAAACAGTTTGTTGTGCATGATGTTAAATGGAACTGTGTGTGTTGGGCCACATTAGATTGATCCTGTATTGGGCCGTACTCCTGAACTCGGTCATACACTTCATCGGGTGTGAACAATGGGCCGCACATTTATTGGAATTATGTGTTAAGCTGTTAACTGATTATTTGAGCAATGGGCCGCATAATTATAATAAACCTGTGTGAGGCCAAAATACTTGCTAGATGATTACATGAGGATAATTGGCTGAAATATGTTGCATGATTTCTTGTCACAATTAACATGTTCACTTGAATGCGAACCGAACCAATTGACATGTGATATGGTTTGGTATGAACCTGTATGTGGAATGCGACATAAACCCGGATACTTGCTAGGACTAGTATAATGATATATGCATTGCTTGATTGATACTGGAGTAATGTATGTGACGAATACGTGTATTATATGCATACAAAACTGACTGTCCTTGGTAACCTCGGTAGGGTTTGGTTGATCAACTTGGAACGGGTAACGTAATGAAACATACCGAGCAATCTAAGGTGAGTTCACTGCTCTTTTTCCAAGCATGCGTCCCGGGAAGGGACATCTGGTAAACGTTCCAGGGAGGAATGCTGGGTAATTGGGTTTGACTGGAATGTTAAACATGGGTTGTTGGTTAATACACGTCTATATCTATCACTCAAGTCCCTCCTACCGATTGTTTCCGGGGAGGCAACGGGGTATTAGTTAGTAGCGCTACTTAGGTTTGGCACCCTCACACCGCACCGGGGAAGTCGGTGATGAACTAATTGTCACACCCCAACCGATGGCGGAAATCATCGGGGCATGGCACTGAGCGAAACAGATTGTCCAGAAGTTTCCATAACAACTATCATTACCATTCAATTTAAATTAACATTTCCCATACCATGTCTCAAATAGTAAACAAATTATTACAGATAACATCAAGGCAAATATTCTGTTCCGACAACTCAGATTTAAACATAAATAGTTTATTTATTGGTTTCTAGGACTCCTTTTCCTAGCTTCGATTTCATCACAGCACAGAGAGCATACAAGCAACCTAAGCACCTATCACATACGTTAAAATAAAGTCAATACATAAAATGTAAAGGTGAGCATACAAGTTTGATAATAGCATATAGAGTTCAAATTCGTTTACGCATAACCAGCACGTACACATAGTGAAATGAAGCACGTTAGTTATCGACATAGATCCATCGATACCAATAACTGCGGGTTGACTGCCCGAGGCAGTTCGCAATACATGATTACCACCGTAATCCATGCAAGTAAAAGATCCTTAACAACCCCCGTGTGAACGGGTGCTGAGTCCAAACTATAGTACTATCGTTGCTAAGGCAGGTAGACAGAATTCCATGTGTAAACATAACAAACAAGCATTCATAAGCCACGTATAACATGCATTAACGGTTAGCGTTCAAATAGCTTGAGTAGTGTGATAGTTGTAGTTTGAATATTCGTAACGTATGTAACACCCAAAAGTGCTTAAAGCAAAAAGGGATCGAGTATACTCACAGTGATTATGGATTGAAGGGAGCGCTTAGCGAGTACGGTTAGCCTGAATAGATTCGGTAGCATAACGATAAGTGAAACGTAAAATAGGAAACAAGTGTGGAAGGGTCGGACAGCTGGTCGATCGGACGGTAGTCCGATCGGACGGCTAGCCGTTCGGCTGACAGTCCGCTCGGACCGCTGTCCGGTCGGTTGGTAAGCCGATCGGATGGCTGTTCGAGTGGATTGTTTCTTCCCTTGAGAAGGATGTGTTTGTGTATGATGGCTTGACTTTTGAAGTTTTCGTTGTAGCATTTGAAAACACTGAAGTACCTTTACCTTTCAGGTCGATCGATCGGACGGCTGTTCGATCGGTCGGCAACCCGATCGGCTGGCCTTCAAGGAGTTGCAAGGTTTAGTCTTTGGATCGGACAGGTGTTCGATCGGACAGGTCAACAAGTCAAAGACTTTAATGAATATAGATGCGATGCAATGGATCGGATGGTTGATCGATCGAATGGCACAACTGCTGTTCGATCGGTCAACAGGGTGTCACCTGATCGGACGGCTGTTCGATCGGGTGGCACTTCGAGTGCATTGAAAATTGATTAAGTATTGAAGCATAGTATCTCATGATCCGAAGAGTAATCCGATCGGACAGTAGTTCGATCGAACAACAGTTCGTTCAATACTATTCCTCAAGATAGGTTGACTGTGTTTGACTATGTGTTAGCCGATCGGCTGGCCAGTCGATCGGCTGACTATCTGATCGGCTGGCTGTCCGTTCGGACAGCAGTCCGATCGGTCAGCATCCTGACCTGATCAGCCTCTTCGTCTAACACCTGGTTGTTCTGTTTGTCGTTTTATCGAGGTATTTTGACAGCGGGTAAAACCATAGATCTCTCGTCCTTACTTGGTCCCCGGGTCGGATAGGAATCACCCAAATCCGGTCGGTGGCCTGTTCGGAACGGAGTGTGCCATTCACTCGAAGTCGGTTTACCTTGTGGGTAGAATCCGGATCTCGAACCATACAACCACCGAGTGATTTGTAACCGGCTCAGATCCCGTTTCTACCGATTTGAAGGCATTGAGTGTAAATGAGTTGAAAGAAAGTTGGTAGAACCATCTTTCAATCCTTTTCCACCGTGCATATGTTCAGATCTACTAAGGATATTTGTTTGTTTATGTGGAAATCGGTTAGATCCAAGTTATTCTTGGTGGATTGAGGCCAAAACATGAAGTTCTTTAAGAACTCATGATGACATCATCCTAGAACACTTGATTCTTGGTGATTTCACGGTTAAAAGTTAAGATTCGAAAGATAGAAAGGTGTAGGAGTGTGTGTAGATTAAGAAAGTACAAGATTTAGGATGAAAACTTACCGGAATCGAGAGAAATCTGCGAAATAGTGGGCTGAGCGTGCTGGTCGGACAAGGGTTTCCAAAAGTGGAAAGGTATGACAATGACAGGGGTATTTATAGGATGGCAAAAGAGGAAAGGGCTGGCCGATCGGCTGGCAGCTCGATCGGACAGCCTGTCCGATCGGACAGCAGTCCGTTCGGCTGGCCGTTCAATCGGCTGGGAGCCTGATCGATCGGTTGCCCCTTTCGAGTGTTTCGTGCGACGATTTTTGATATTTCGATCACGATTGTGAGTGGTTCGATTCGATAGGGTTTCCTAGTCAACTTACTTTCAGTACCAACTACTTCGTACCTTGCATAATCTATTTTCCACCATCTATCTTGGTCATGATTCGAGTTCGAGTTCGAGTACGTTCGAGTTAGATTTCGAGTTTCGATTGAGTTCGCTTGATTACCACAACACAACATAAATAAACATGCACAGGTAACACGTAAGGCACACACACACACGTATAAGCAGTAAGTAAATCACATAGTTCGAGTTGCGATTCGATGTCGATTCGATTAACATAGTTTGATTATTTGTTGATTAACTTTATCGCATTGTTACTTCCTATAGTTCACAGTCATAGGTCGATTGAAATACAATTAACACGATTTGATTATAGTCATTAACAACACTTACTCCACATAATACAAATAAAATAAAGAAATTTCTATAAGTCAAGTTGCGCGAAATCGGTCGTTGACTTTGGCCTTGACTTTGACTTTGACTTGTGAAAACACGGGGTGTTACAGCCTCCCCTTGTTTAGGGAATTTCGTCCCGAAATTAAGCTGAAAGCTGTTACAACACCGTGACTCACGTTAAAGACTTTCTCTTTCTAGACTTTCTCTTCGAATAACTGCGGGTACTTAGCCTTCATGTCGCTTTCGAGTTCCCAAGTGAACTCTGCGCCTCGTTTGCCTTCCCATCGGACTTTCACAATAGGAATGCGTGAGCGCCTGAGTTGCTTGGTTTGGCGATCCATGATTTCGACAGACTTTTCCACGAAGTGTAATGTTTTATTCACTTGCAGATCGTCTAGAGAGACATGTAAGTCATGGTCGGCTACGCACTTTTGGAGGTTTGACACATGAAAAGTTGGGTGGACGTTACTAAGTTCCTCTGGTAGTTCGAGTCTGTAGGCGACTTTTCCGATCCTTTCCAGAATCTTAAAAGGTCCAACATATCGAGGCGCGAGTTTCCCTTTCTTGACGAATCGGACTACACCCTTCCAAGGTGATACCTTTAGGAGTACGTAGTCACCAACGCCAAATACACGGGGCCTGCGCTTTTTATCGGCGTAACTTTTCTGTCGATCCTGTGCCTTCTTCAGATTGTCTCGAATCTGGAAGATTTTGTCTGTCGTTTCTTGTAGTAGCTCGGGACCGGTTAGTTGCGAATGACCGATCTCGTGCCATACAATAGGCGATCGACATCTTCTTCCATATAATGCCTCGAATGGTGCCATTTGGATGCTAGACTGGTAGCTATTGTTATACGAGAATTCGACTAACGGCAGGTGTTTATCCCAATTGCCGCCGAAGTCTAGAACACACGCACGGAGCATGTCTTCAAGAGTACGGATCGTTCTTTCAGTCTGACCGTCGGTTTGTGGGTGGAATGCGGTACTTAGATTAAGCGTTGTACCAAGTGCCGCTTGAAACGTTTCCCACAATCGCGAAGTAAACCGAGCATCACGATCAGATATGATGTCATGAGGCGTCCCATGATTACAAATGATCTCATCGGTGTAGATTCGGGCTAATCGTTCCACCTTGTAGTCTTCTTGTATAGGCAGAAAGTGAGCTGATTTGGTCAATCGGTCGACTACAACCCAAATGCTGTCATGACCTGATGACGTGTGCGGAAGTTTGGTTATAAAATCCATAGCTATACTCTCCCACTTCCACATGGGAATTGGTGGTTATTCAAGTAAGCCAGAGGGTCTTTGGTGTTCGGCCTTGATCCTAGCACAAGTTAGGCATTTTACGACGTAGAGAGCGATATCCCTTTTCATACCCGGCCACCAGTACTTATAACGAAGGTCCTGGTACATTTTGTCACCACCGGGATGAATAGAATACCGGGACTTATTGGCTTCGTCCATCAGAATTTGCCGTAAATCGGTTCACTTGGGAATCCAAATTCGGTCTAAGAAGTGGAATATCCCGTTTGATTTGCTCACAAGCTGGGCTCCATCGTGGTAGATTCTTTCTTTCTTCAGGGTGCGTTCGTTAAAACATGCATGTTGGGCGTCGCAGATAAGAGTTTCGAGGTTGTGCTGAGCTTGAACATTATGAGTGCTGAGCAAATAGCTTCGTCTGCTAAGTGCGTCGGCAACAACGTTCGCCTTGCCTGGGTGATAACGAATCTCACAGTCGTAATCGTTGAGAAGTTCTACCCATCGGCGTTGGCGCATATTGAGTTCCCTCTGATTAAAGATATGTTGTAGGCTCCTATGATTGGTGAAGATCGTACACTTGGTACCATATAGGTAGTGTCGCCAAATCTTTATTGCAAAAACAACCGCGCCTAGCTCGAGATCATGGGTTATATAGTTCTTCTCGTGGATTTTGAGCTGACGAGATGCGTAAGCTATGACCTTGTCCCGTTGCATGAGAACACAACCAAGACCAAGGTTGGAAGCATCACAGTAGACAATGAAATCATTGTTTCCGTCGGGCAATGTGAGAACAGGAGCATTGCAAAGCATGTGCTTGAGGGTTCGAAAGACAGACTCTTGTTTAGTTCCCCAAACAAAAGGCTTGTCTTTATGTGTAAGAGAGGTAAGCGGTACAGCAATCTTCGAGAATCCTTCAATAAATCGTCGATAATAGCCCGCTAGTCCGAGAAATGAACGGACTTCAGACGGATTCTTAGGCGTAACCCAGCTCTTGACGGCTTCAATCTTCGCAGGATCGACGTGAATGCCCTGACTATTAACAATGTGACCCAGAAATTGAACCTCCCCTAACCAAAATTCGCACTTGGAGAACTTGGCATAGAGTTGGTTCCCCTGGAGTAACTCGAGAACCAACCGTAGATGTTGCGCGTGTTTGGCTCTCGATTTGGAATAGATCAAGACATCGTCGATGAACACGATGACGAAACGGTCGAGATATGGTTTACACACGCGATTCATCAGATCCATGAAAACCACTGGTGCGTTAGTTAGGCCAAAAGGCATGACAACGAATTCGTAATGGCCGTAACGAGTACGAAATGCGGTTTTGGGTATATCTTCCTCTTGTATACGCAGCTGATGGTAACCTGAACGCAGATCGATCTTCGAAAAACACGTAGCACCTTGTAGTTGATCAAACAAATCGTCGATACGAGGTAGAGGATAGCGGTTCTTGATAGTCAACTTATTCAATTCCCGATAGTCGATGCACATCCGGAACGAACCATCCTTCTTTTTGACGAAAAGGACTGGCGCGCCCCATGGAGAGGTGCTCGGGCAAATGAAGCCTTTTTCAAGTAATTCCTGGAGTTGGGTTGAGAGTTCACGCATTTCAGACGGCGCGAGTCGATAAGGAGCTTTAGCGATAGGGTTAGCTCCAGGAATGAGGTCGATACGAAAGTCGATATCACGACTTGGCGGTAGTCCGGGAAGATCCTCTGGAAAAACATTAGGAAATTCTCGAACCACAGGAACGTCTTTCACTTCCTTCTTCTCTTTCTTTTCCTTCTCCGCTACTACGATGTTGGCCAAGAAAGCTCTGTATTCCTTGCGGGGATACTTGCTAGCTTGTAGACATGACATAAGCTTGAGCCCCTTTGAAGTAGTATCGCCGTATACACATAATAAGTCACCATTTGCGAGCGAAAATCGAATCATTTTGTCAAAGCATACAACTTCAGCATGGTTTTCTTGAAGAAAGTCCATGCCTATTATGACATCGAAGCTTCCGAGTTGCATCGGAATGAGATCAATCAAGAAGATGTGATTGTTGAGCTCAAGAGTACAATCACGGATAACGGAATTAACAGCGACGGTTCCTCCGGTAGCGACTTCCACTTTGAATGCCGAGGAGAGTTGGGAACGTTTACGACTAAGGAGTTTCTCAAATTCGAACGACACAAAGCAATTATCCACTCCAGTATCAAACAAACAGGAAGCATAAATACCATTCACAAGGAACGTACCATTGACCACGTTGTTGTCGGCCTGGGCTTGACGCACGTTGAGGTTGAAAGTTCTGGCACGTGCGGCCTGTTGTTGCTGCTGCTGTTGTTGCTGCTGTTGCTGCTGTTGAGGTTCTTGTTTCACTACCCTGTTCGGGCACATGTTGGCGAAATGATTCGGGTCACCACACGTGAAGCAGGCTCTGGCTTTGACTGCAGGTGCCGGAGGAGCTTGTTGACCCTGTGGGGCAGTGAGTAGAGCTTGGTTGGCAGGGGCTTGACGAATACGGCAGTTGGCAGTAAAGTGGCCGTATACGTTGCAGTGAGCACAGAAACGACATTGAATAGCAGTCGGGTGATGGTAGGTGCAAGTAGGGCAGAGCGGGTGTGGTCTAGTGTATGCACGCTTTGCAGGCGGTGCATTGGCCACAGGTGCCACTACTTGACGCTGTTGGGCAGGTAAAGCTTGAATTGGTGCAGCAGTGATCGCACAATTCTTGTTGTTGGAGTTGTTCTTTCTCTTGTTCTTTTTTCGGTTGCTCGATGAGGTGGTTTCAGCAGTGGGTGCGGTAGCAGTAGCTTGATGCAGATGCTTCGAAGTCTTATCCCAGACACCAGCCTTAACCCTTTTGTCATTGATTTCAGCGGCCAACAGATAAGTTTCCTCAATCGTCGTAGTTTTAGCCGCTTGCACGAAATCAGCAACGCAGTCGGGCAGGGCTTGGATGTATTTCTTGATCGCGATCTTTGGAGTCTTGACTTGATCGGGACAGATAATGCTGAGCTGTTTGAAACGAGCAGTGAGAGCAGCATTGTCACCATCCTTTTGCTGTATGTGCCAAAATTCATCTTCTAGCTTTTGCCGTTAGTGAGGAGGGCAGAATTCCTCTAGCATAACCTCCTTGAGCTCGTCCCACGACAGACCGTAGGCTGCATCGTTCCCTCGCTTGTTCCTCTCGGCCGTCCACCAGTCTAGTGCACGGGACTGGAAAACGCTGGTAGCATTCAGAGTTCGAAGGTCATCAGGGCAACCACTTTGTCGCAGAGTAACCTCAATGGAATCAAACCAGTGAAATAGTGCAGTAGGACCTCCTTCGCCAGTGAATTCTTTTGGCCCACACGACTTGAATTGCTTGAAACTGAAAGGCCTTGCGTTAGCTTTGGGAGCTTCAGTCCTCGATTCCTCGGATGATTTGCTGGCATTCTCGTAAACATCACTCACGGCCTTTGCTACACTTTTCGCGATGATGGAAGCAAGGCGTTTGTCCCTCTTGTCTTAACGAGAGAGCATATGACGGGATCCAGATGACATTGTCTGCAACAGACATCGTCACAGGACTCAACATATTGCATTCGAATCTCACCTCACACGTTTGTTACTTACTAAAGCTCAGGAACACGTGTACTTACGTAAATACTTATCACGAATTCACATAATCACATAGCACATAGAACACATAATCATTTAGTACCTAAGCACGTAAGCACAGAAGCAAGGAAGCACCTACGCATTTACCCAATAGAGGCAATCAGAAAACAGAAACCTATCATTCCAAGTCTGCGATCGTTCGAAAAGAGCGTAATGTAAGCTAGGGAGAGAAACTAGAGAGAAAGGCAAAAGGTGATTCATGTTTCTTGTACGTTTTCAGATCTATCAAAGAATCACAGTTATAATTACGTCTCGTGTGTTCGGACCCGTTCGTGTACGGATTCCGCACGTCACACCTTTGGTTCGCGATCGTTTCGGAGTCAAAACCGAGACATAGCAAGAATCATGGTAAATTGTACATCTAGTGTGCTTGGTCACGCACGTTCGTGGATTTCACACGTTGAACGTGTCGTCACGCAATCGTTTGGAGTCAAAATAAGCACAAAATCGCAAGATGTAGTGCGAGTCGTGTGTGTCGATCGAAGTAAAAACAAAAATTGAGGAAATTCCAAAATTTAAAACACATAAACAGGTAAACACACATGTAAACTCATAAAATCGACGAATTATCCTTGAAATGCATAGAAGTCGGGAGGTAGATTGTCTGCGGCTAGTAGACTTCGACTAACCAAAGAGGTTCGACTATTCACAAGGATCCGTTGTGCACATTCAACCCTCAGGACTATGCCTTTGCCTCGATTCTTGGGCGTTTGGCACACATCCCGTTGGTCATATTGTGACTTCAGATTGTTGGAGTCCGTCGAGACTTTGGTGAGAGTTTTTGTATAAAGGCGGAACAAGTCGTCAAGGTTAGGGTTTCACCCCTGGCTTAACAACTCCGTTCCTGTTTTGATAAAATTGAGGAGTTTATTCATCAAAATATGGGTTTCACCCCTAGTTTGGTATAATTTTCCTCGTTTGTAGTTAAAAAGGCGAGTTGATTAAGCAACTTTAGTCGAGAGTTTGCGGTTTTCACACCTATTCTCGGCCTTATTGCTCACTCATAGTTGAAAATCCGTGTGTAGTGATAGTGTAGAATAAACGAGAATAACGAGGAATTAAGCTCGTACATAGTCCCTACTGGTCATGCACAAGTCGGTCTGCTGGTTCTTAACTATAGTCTAGGTATCTAAGACTTCGACCCGGACTAGGTCGAGTCTTGCCTAATTCCCTATAGTTATGGCTCTGATACCAATCTGTCACACCCCAACCGATGGCGGAAATCATCGTGGCATGGCACTGAGCGAAACAGATTGTCCAGAAGTTTCCAAAACAACTATCATTACCATTCAATTTAAATTAACATGTCCCATACCATGTCTCAAATAGTAAACAAATTATTACAGATAACATCAAGGCAAATATTCTGTGCCGACAACTCAGATTTAAACATAAATAGTTTATTTATTGGTTTCTAGGACTCCTTTTCCTAGCTTCGATTTCATCACAGCACAGAGAGCATACAAGCAACCTAAGCACCTGTCACATACGTTAAAATAAAGTCAATACATAAAATGTAAAGGTGAGCATACAAGTTTGATAATAGCATATAGAGTTCAAATTCGTTTACGCATAACCAGCACGTACACATAGTGAAATGAAGCACGTTAGTTATCGACATAGATCCATCGATACCAATGACTGCGGGTTGACTGGCCGAGGCAGTTCATAATACATGATTACCACCGTAATCCATGCAAGTAAAAGATCCTTAACAACTCCCGTGTGAACGGGTGCTGAGTCCAAACTATAGTACTATCGTTGCTAAGGCAGGTAGACAGAATTCCATGTGTAAACATAACAAACAAGCATTCATAAGCCACGTATAACATGCATTAACGGTTAGCGTTCAAATAGCTTGAGTAGTGTGATAGTTGTAGTTTGAATATTCGTAACGTATGTAACACCCAAAAGTGCTTAAAGCAAAAAGGGATCGAGTATACTCACAGTGATTATGGATTGAAGGGAGCGCTTAGCGAGTACGGTTAGCCTGAATAGATTCGGTAGCATAACGATAAGTGAAACGTAAAATAGGAAACAAGTGTGGAAGGGTCGGACAGGTGGTCGATCGGACGGTAGTCCAATCGGACGGCTAGCCGTTCGGCTAACAGTCCGCTCGGACTGCTGTCCGATCGGTTGGTAAGCCGATCGGATGGCTGTTCGAGTGGATTGTTTCTTCCCTTGAGAAGGATGTGTTTGTGTATGATGGCTTGACTTTTGAAGTTTTCGTTGTAGCATTTGAAAACACTAAAGTACCTTTACCTTTCAGGTCGATCGATCGGACGGCTGTTCGATCGGTCGGCAACCCGATCGGTTAGCCTTCAAGGAGTTGCAAGGTTTAGTCTTTGGATCGGACAGGTGTTCGATCGGACAGGTCAACAAGTTAAAGACTTTAATGAATATAGATGCGGTGCAATGGATCGGATGGTTAATCGATCGAATGGCACAACTGTTGTTCGATCGGTCAACAGGGTGTCACCTGATCGGACGGATGTTCGATCGGGTGGCACTTCGAGTGCATTGAAAATTGATTAAGTATTGAAGCATAGTATCTCATGATCCGAAGAGTAATCCAATCGGACAGTAGTTCGATCGGACAACAGTTCGTTCAATACTATTCCTCAAGATAGGTTGACTGTGTTTGACCATGTGTTAGCCGATCGGCTGGCCAGTCGATCGGCTGACTATCCGATCGGCTGGCTGTCCGTTCGGACAGCAGTCCGATCGGTCAGCATGCTGACCTGATCAGCCTCTTCGTCTAACACCTGGTTGTTCTGTTTGTTGTTTTATCGAGGTATTTTGACAGCGGGTAAAACCATAGATCTCTCGTCCTTACTTGGTCCCCGGGTCGGATAGGAATCACCCAAATCCGGTCAGTGGCCTGTTCGAAACGGAGTGTGGCATTCACTCGATGTCGGTTTACCTTGTGGGTAGAATCCGGATCTCGAACCATACAACCACCGAGTGATTTGTAACCGGCTCAGATCCCGTTTCTACCGATTTGAAGGCATTAAGTGTAAAAGAGTTGAAAGAAAGTTGGTAGAACCATCTTTCAATCCTTTTCCACCGTGCATATGTTCAGATCTACTAAGGATATTTGTTTTTTATATGGAAATCGGTTAGATCCAAGTTATTCTTGGTGGATTGAGGCCAAAACATGAAGTTCTTTAAGAACTCATGATGACATCATCCTAGAACACTTGATTCTTGGTGATTTCACGGTTAAAAGTTAAGATTCGAAAGATAGAAAGGTGTAGGAGTGTGTATAGATTAAGAAAGTACAAGATTTAGGATGAAAACTTACCGGAATCGAGAGAAATCTGCGAAATAGTGGGTTGAGCGTGCTGGTCGGACAAGGGTTTCCAAAAGTGGAAAGGTATGACAATGACAGGGGTATTTATAGGATGGCAAAAGAGGAAAGGGCTGGCCGATCGGCTGGCAGCTCGATCGGACAGCCTGTCCGATCGGACAGCAGTCCGTTCGGCTGGCCGTTCGATCGGCTGGGAGCCTGATCGATCGGTTGCCCCTTTCGAGTGATTCGTGCGACGATTTTTGATATTTCGATCACGATTGCGAGTGGTTCGATTCGATAGGGTTTCCTAGTCAACTTACTTTCAGTCCCAACTACTTCGTACCTTGCGTAATCTATTTTCCACCATCTATCATGGTCATGATTCGAGTTTGAGTTCGAGTACGTTCGAGTTAGATTTCGAGTTTCGATTGAGTTCGCTTGATTACCACAACACAACATAAATAAACATGCACAGGTAACACGTAAGGCACACACACACACACGTATAAGCAGTAAGTAAATCACATAGTTCGAGTTGCGATTCGATGTCGATTCGATTAACATAGCTTGATTATTTGTTGATTAACTTTATCGCATTGTTACTTCCTATAGTTCACAGTCGTAGGTCGATTGAAATACGTTTAACACGATTCGATTATAGTCATTAACAACACTTACTCCACATAATACAAATAAAATAAAGAAATTTCTATAAGTCAAGTTGCGCGAAATCGGTCGTTGACTTTGGCCTTGACTTTGACTTTGACTTGTGAAAACACGGGGTGTTACACTAATGACCCCCATCTTGACCATTGCTTTGATAGAGGCAATGGGGTTTAGGGCAAATAATCTGGAGCCATCTGCGGTAAGGGTGTGATTAACAACATCGAATCTGTGAAACGTTTTAATCTGGTAACTAGTAACTAAATGCGTTAACAAAACTTTGAACTCACCAGCATCGTCTGACACACTTGTCTGCATGCTTGCAGGTCTGTAGGTTTATATCATTGGGACTTGCTATCTGGGATGTTGGAGTGGTCATGGGTCGAGATACTTGGAATCGCAATACAAGCCTAATGGTTTATGTACGCATAGTTTATAAAACACTTAACAAATGAGTTATGCTTCCACTGTATACAAGAATGATATGTAACGTTTTGTATTACTTTATGATAATGAATGAAAGCTTTATTGAAATATCTGAATGAGTTCAATGTGATTGGTGGCTAAGATCCTGGTACGTCACATGCCCGCGGTGTTTCCGCAAGTGGTATTTTGGGGGTGTGACAGTTTGGTATCAGAGCCACTGGTTATAGTGAACTTGGTTTTAAAATCGTTTTTATAAAACCAGACTATAACCGAACAGTTGTGAATACGTGAATGCGACCATGACACTCAGCTCCAGATTGCAAGGTTCGTCTCTCGTTTACTCATTATACTGCATAACTAGTGAACACTTACATATGATATTGCATGTGATTGCACGTTTAGCATAACAGTATGGATTTATGTGTTACTTGCATGTGTTAAGTGGTTGATAGTGTGGTGTTACCTTAGACATTCGTGACTCATGTTTTGAGATGTCCTTTGTTTGTTTGCTATTCGAGTCTGAGGAACCATTTGACATGAGTTAGGAGGAACTAAGATGAGCATGCAAATCGCAATATTATTGTGGGTGCACACATAATAATAATGTGGGGTGCATGCGAGTCCCAGTGAGGCTTAACAAGTGAAAAAGGGGTTCCGTTCCGTTGTTTGATCGATGTGAAACGTAACAAGTCTACAGGAGACATAGCAGTGATTGTCTCCTACTCGAATGTGACCTTTTCACCTCTCTCTGAATCTTATGAATCTTGATGCTATCGAGTATTAACTGAACACCCATCTGAACGCCTAGCGAGCTGTGTAGAATGTTAGGTGCTTGTACGAACATCCCTGAGTTGGATGTTGCAGCGTCGAATGATTGGTCGATACTTTCTCGCTCCTTTTCATTGGTTGGAACTCTGTGTATTGACGCCTTAGATTCCGTAAGTGCAATCGTCTCTGCAACACCCTAGCAACGTACTGTGTATTACTCAATCAACTTGCTTAACCGATGGACAAGAGGATGAGTGTAGTACTTTACCGACCTCAGTATTTGGACGACCCTGGTTACCGGCAACGAACGCCAGCGAATTGGCTTCAATCGAATCATTAACCCTAGTTAGCGACTTATGGGAGTCAACTCTTAAGAATTGATTGGGATATGAACGATGACAATTGACCATGGTGTGGAATGTGTAACTGCCAGCACAATGGGTAGCGCCTTAGGACGTGACGCGGAATGTGAAAAGATAGACCCTGTTGGTTTAGGAAAGGTTTAATTTCTTGGAGAGAAATTTTAGTAATTTGTTTAGGAAAAGTTTAATATCTTTGAGTACAAGTTTAGTAGTACTATAAATAGGGTCTAGTTATTGTTTTTATTTATCTGTTTTCCTTGTAAGTTTGTATGTTTGTTTGATTGAATAGAAAGAGTCGTGGATTTGTCTCCCCAATATCTCGTGTTCGTGTTTGTTGATACAATTGTTTGAACCGTCTGGGCCAATAATTGGTATTAGAGCTACGACCTGTTACACACGAGCAAACACGATAAGAAAAGAAGCGGTTGTTGATTTGGGTTAGTCGTAAGCAGTCGTATACGTCAAAGGGAAAGAAGAAGCGAATTTGACAAAGACAGAAGATGTACGTGATATTGATCCATCTCTGTTTATGGCAGTTTATTCGAAAAGAAAGCAAGTTTGAATGAAGAAAGAGTTATGCCTGATGTTTTTGAAAATAATGAAGAAGGAACGTGGTATTTAGACAATGGTGCAAGTCATCACATGTCAGGAAAGAAAGATTTTTTCAAGGTCATCACATGTCAGGAAAGAAAGAGTTTTTCACTACCTTGGATGAATAAGTTTTAGGTCAAGTGAAGTTTGGTGATGGATCCGAGATTGAAATCAAAGGTAAAGGGAATGTAACCGTGGTAAGTAAGAATGGCAAAAAGAAAACGTTTTGTGATGTTTTCTACTTGCATAAGTTGAAGACCAATCTTCTTAGTTTGGGACAGTTGGATGAAGAAGGTTGCAAGATTGAAATGACCAATGGGATATTGTGGCTACATGATCAGAATGGAAGATTGTTGATGAAGGATCAGAGAATCTGAATAGAATGTACAACATCAAGCTTCAAGTATGTTGTAATCCTAGCAACTTTGAAGATGAAAAGAAAGAAAGTCCTAATGTGAAACTGGTTATGAAAGTGAGGGAAATTCGGTTTGGAACGATCCCAAAGGATTTGTTTAGAGTTCGTGAAAGTATTGGTCAAGAATGAGTTGAAAAGAAGAAGCAAGTCAAGAAAAAAAGTAGCAATGTGGATTCGAAGTTAAGTACTGAAGGAACGAATGCAAAGTTTGAAGAACCAGTGAAGCAAGTATGCTATAGACAGTTGAAAAGGAGGAACAAAGGCAAGAAGAAAAACAATTCAAGATTAAGGGGGTGAATAAAGGTTAATCTTGAAATAGTAGTAAAGTCAAGGGTTTATTTTATAAAAGTTTATCTATTTTAGTTAATTATATTGTAATTGGTTTATGAAAGGTTTAATATCTTAGACTATAGGGTGTGGTCATGACCCTCCACGTCAGTGCCATGTAACCCACCTCTAATCCACCATCCAAAACCACTACCCTAAAGGTGTGGTCATGACGCAAACCACTATCCTCTTATTTATTTTAATTTATCTTTGTCTAAAGAAAATCGAAATGATTTGTTGAAAAATGGAAGGAGGACCATGCTTGCCATGGTTTAATCCATGCAAATCATGGTGGATCAAGCAAGGGGGTGGTGTAGCTTTCCATTCATGTTCCTATGTGACAAATCATGTCCCAACCATGACCCCCACATCTTATAGCCTTAGAGAGAAAGTTTAGTAATTTGTTTAGGAAATGTTTAATTTCTTGGAGAACAAGTTTAGTAGTACTATAAATAGGGGTCTAGTTATTGTTTTTATTTGTCCGTTTTCCTTGTAAGTTCGTATGTTCGTATGATTGAATAGAAAGAGTCATGGGTTTGTCTCCCCAATATCTTGTGTTCGTGTTTGTTGATACGATTGTTTGAACCGTCTCAGCCAACAGAGGTCTAAGGCTCACACCCTGTTACCGTGCTCATTTCCTTTTCTCTAACTTGTCATGTTGCTTAATAAATATATTAAGACAACACTTTAAACACATTTGGGGCCTCAATCCATTGGTAATCCTTTTTCCTTGTATTTCCAAAGTTGCGCGGCTCGGTTTGAGTTAATTTGTGAACAATTTTAACGAGCTAAAAGCTCTGCTCGAGCTAGCCTTGATAGCTTAAACGAGTCAAAGCTCAGCTCGCTAATGTTAAATAACATGTATATTACATATAACATTTGTTTAGGCTTGTTTAGACTCGTAAGCCTAAACGAGCTTTGTACGTAAAGCTTGAACTCGTGCTCGATAACTACCACAGAAATACTAATAAAGTATTATTATTTATCGAGAAGTTTATAAAAAAAATAATTTATTGATATTATAATCTACGTCCGTGGGTCAATGTTTCGATTTCTGGACAACTCTTGTCGAACCCATGTCTATTTGAAGTTTTGAACTAATGTGAAATTACAGAAATGCCCCGATACTCACACCTCATAAAAGAAGGATAACAACAAACTCTCCTACCATTTTAACTCATTCTATTTGCTGCTTAGATATGGAAGAAGGATTGATCCTGAAGCCAAATGATAACAGATTAACATGGCATGTATTGGTGGAGGAGATGAAGAAACTAGGACTTATTGCCGGCCCGATGACGGCGGTAACTCTGTCACAGTACTTGCTGCAGGTTATCTCCGTCATGATGGTCGGTCATCTCGGCGAACTTTCTCTCTCTAGCACCTCCATTGCCATCTCCATTTCCATCGTCACCGGTTTCAGCCTACTCGTATGTCCTCTATTTTTATTATGGATAAAGTAGCGGTGTTCACGGTTTGGTTCTGGACCGTGAAACCATCAAAACCGGTCATTGGTATGTTTTGTGGTAGTTTTTTTTTCTAAACTTTTGGAGTTTATACAGAACTGAGAAGTTAATTTTTTTAACGGCTGAAAAGTTAAATATATATATTTTTAAATATTTTATATTTCCATGCTTTTAGTAAAACTTCAACTATTTGTATTTCATAGTTTTTACTTTTTACTATGTTTAAAAACTAGGTGATGACCCGCCCGCGTTGCGGGGCGATGGCCGAATAATTCTCAACCAATTAAACAAACAGTACTATAGTTTTGCTAGAAAGAAATAGTAAAAAGAGTGTTAGGCAGCTTTTTGATACGATTTTTAGCTGGGGGCAAAGTCATATTTTTATTTTTACTTGGGGGAAAAATCAATTTTTTTCCTGAGGGTAAAATCCTAATTTTTAGCTTGGGGAAAACCATTTTTTTATTTAGCAATGGGGGCAAAAACGTAATTTTGAATTGAGGGTGATATCGTAATTTTGAACCGATGGGAAGTTCATAAGTTTTAGCTGTGGGCAAAAGCATAAATTTATTTTGAACTGGGGGCAAATACGTAAATTTAAACAGTGGACAAAGCCGTAATTTTAAAGTAGGTATAAAATAATAAACTGGTGTAAAATCGTAATTTTTAACCGGGGGGGGGGAGCAAAATTTTATTTTGAACTGGGACGAAAACGTTATTTTCGCTGAGGATAAAAGCGTAACTTTTTTACCGAGGGCTAGCAAAAGCGTATTTTTTAACAGAGGGCAAAATCGTAGATTTAAGCCGGGAGGCAAAGTATAAATTTAATTTGGAGCTGGGGCAATATCGTAATTTTAAACAGGGGATAAAATCGTAATTTGACGGGACTTATAAATAACTATTTTATGAAAAAAAAAAAAGTAAACCTCGCCACCACTTTTAGCCAACCATGTGATTTCACTATTCCCCGCTTACGTCATCAATCTTGTGATTGTATGTGTTGTAAATTAGAAGTGAGCCTATTTACTGAAATGCAGCGCACAATCTAAGCCCCTCCAAATCGACTTATTCTACATTGAGTTAGATGAAAAGATGTGTTAAAAGATAGTTATTGTACTGGTTCGGTTTTAATTTTCAACGGTTACGATTTATAGGTCAAAGCGTGAGCCAGACTGTTAATAATAATTTTGGATTATCGAAAGCCAAAAATTACATTGAGTTAGATGAAAAGATGTGTTAAAAGATAGTTATTGTAATGGTTCGGTTCTATTTTCAACGGTTAATTTATGGTTTTCGATAATCCAAAATTATTATTAACAGTCTAGCTCGCGCTTTGATCTATAAATAGTTAAAATCAGACCGTGAACACCCCTAGTATTAACGCACAACCTACCCCATGCATGGGAAAGGGAAATATTTTTTAGAATGTGAACCCTTTCTAAGTTCGTAAGAGGGATACTTTGTGATTATTAATTATTTACACAAATATATAGAATTGTTTTATTGAATATAAATATTTTTTTTTTTTAAATTTTTGACAGTCAGGAATGTCTAGTGCACTAGAAACATTATGCGGACAGGCTTACGGAGCTCAACAATACACAAAAGTTGGAACTCTGACTTACACTGCTATTTTCTCACTTTTAATTGTTTGCATTCCCCTTGCAATCCTTTGGAGATACACAGGATCATTACTCATTCTCATTGGTCAAAACCCTTTGATTTCACATGAAGCTGGGAATTATCTCACCTACCTCATTCCTGCACTTTTTGCTTATGCAATTCTTCAACCACTTGTTAGATATTTCCAAATGCAAAGCATGCTTATACCCATGCTTGCCAGCTCAGCAGTTGCTTTATGCATACACATTATTCTTTGTTGGGCCCTTGTGTATAAAACTGGATTGGGAAACATTGGAGCAGCAGTGTCAATGGGGGTTGCCTTGTGGTCAAACGTTGTTTTCCTCTTGTTATACATGAAGTACTCCCCTTCGTGTGCGAAAACGCGTTCTCCAATCTCGGTTGAAGTGTTTCGCGGGATGAAACAGTTCTTCAGCTTTGCTATCCCGTCAGCTGTCATGATTTGGTAACTCGTTTACCGGTTCATCCCATCTCATTAAATTAAATTAATTAGCCATGTGAAAAAAAATTATTGAACAGTGACTAATATTTGTGTGAATTTGTAACGTTTGTAGTCTCGAATGGTGGTCCTTCGAGTTACTAGTATTGCTTTCTGGGCTTCTGCCTAATCCGGAGCTTGAAACTTCAGTTCTTTCCATTTGGTATGGTATCATTTGTGACCATTGATATATAAAAGAGTTAATTACTATTTTCGTCCTTGTGGTTTGTCAAAAATCATTATTTCAATCCATTAGTTTAAAAATTGTGATTTCAGTCTCTGTGGTTTCACTTTCGTAACCATTTCAGTCCCTGTGGTTTCACTTTCGTAACCATTTCAATCCATTTATTCTGTTAAGTACAGAGACTGAAATAGTTACGAGGTGGACTGAAATGGTTACGAAAGTGAAACCACATGGATGGATTGAAATCGCAATTTTTAAACTAATGGACTGAAATAGTGATTTTTGACAAACCACAGGGACGAAAACAGTAATTAACTCTCATAAAAATATAAAATGCTCATATGTTTTGAGACTGATATCAATAATAATTTGGATTTGTGAATTTATTGAACAGTCTCAATACTATTGATACACTCTATGCTATCACATACGGATTTGCTGCTGCTATAAGGTTTGTTCAAAATGCAATATCTCTTTATCTCTCTAAAATTTCCGAAAATATATAAACCAATACCGTATTTTTATAAAACAGGTCAGGGCCCGATATTTCGAAGAACACGTTATTTATAAAAAAACGTGCTATGTATATGTAAATTTTTTTTAATAGGGTATATCTGTACAAACACTAACATAGGCTCACTTACAAAACTATTCTTATGGTTTAGATTAGTTATTAGCCCATTGGTATTAGGTTTAGACCTTTAGTGAGCCCAATACCCCATTTTGTTAAGGCCTAAGGGCATGTTTTTTTCGAGCTCGAACAGGGTACACGAATTCTCCTAACCGGCCTTGATACTGGCGATTGTGGTACGTTTTATTTTTTCAGCACAAGAGTCTCGAATGAACTTGGAGCGGGAAATCCAAGAGGAGGGCGTGTGGCAGTTAACGCCATCATGATCCTTGCAGTTGTCGAGACAAGTATAGTCAGCATGATTGTGTTTTTCAATTGGCACATTTTTGGGTACATTTTCACAAATGAAAAAGAAGTTGTTGATTATGTCACAAAAATCACCCCTCTTCTATGTGTAAACATCATAATGGATAGTTTACAAGGAAACTTTTCAGGTAATATACCTCCTTGAATTTTTTAATTTTTTTTTAAATTTTGTTGTGTTTTACTGAGCGCGAACACACTATAGAGAGACTTTCAATACATTAAGGTTGTCTGGTTGTTGTTGATGAAATAGGTATTGCAAGGGGTGTGGGATGGCAACATTTAGGAGCGTATGTGAATCTTGCTGCCTTTTATTTTGTCGGAATCCCGGTTGGTGCTTTTTTGGGGTTCTACACCTCACTAAGAGGAGAGGGCTTGTGGATCGGAATACTAGTTGGCGTCATCATTCAAGTTATTCTACTTTCAGTTGTTACATTTTGTACGGATTATGAAAAACAGGTATTACCTTTTCTTCAAATCATTTCCTTTTCATTTTCCTTCCAAGGAAGAAATAAAACACAACCTTGCGGGGGGGGGGGGGGGGGGGGGGGGGTTGGTTCGTGGGTTTAACGGTAACACAAAAATGAAAAAAAGATCAGATGTAGGGCTGCAAACGAACCGAACAAACACGAACAAGACCTTCTTCGTGTTCGTTTGTTAACAAATATATGTGTTCGCGAACCGTTCACGAACACTTATCGAACGAGATTTTATGTTCGTGTTTGTTTGTTAAGGAAATGAACTTGTTTGTGTTTGTTTGTTAATTTTAGGCGACGAACAAAAACGAACCTTGACGAACACAAATGAGCACAAACTAATGTTCATAAACACAAATGGAAACAAACGAACATAAACAATCGTTCATGAACAAAATATATAATACACCGACACTTATTAGATATTTAATTTGTCATAATTTTGAAGTATTTAAATAAATATAAAAACTAAAAACACTAATGAACTATCGGACACAAACGAATACGTTACCGAACGTTCACGAACATAAACGAACGAACACGACCTCTATTCATGTTTGTTCATTTAACTAAACGAACGAAACTTCTTGTTCGTGTTCGTTTGTTTAATAAATGAACGAACACAAACGAACTTCCCGCCGAACGGTTCACGAACTGTTCGCCAAACGTTTGGTTCGTTTGCAGCCCTAATCAGATGGTCAAATATATATATTTTAAGGACCCATAGTTTGTCTTGTAGACATACTTCTTTTTCCAAACTTCTCAATGAATAGATTTTGTTAAATGTTAAAACAAATTTAATGAGATGTTATAGTTTAGTATAAGCCAAATTAAATGAGTTGACATTGTGATTATGGGTTTCTGATGAGGGTGTGGTTGATGGTGTAGGCAACAAAGGCAAGGGAGAGACTATTTGAGGAAGAATGCTCAAGAGAAGATACAACAATGTGAAGCCATATTTTATTAAAGCTTTTGCAATTTTTGGAATAGCTAGAGATACACCAGTTAATTATCGTATTAAAGCTTTTGCAATTTTTTGAATATTTAGAGATACACGAGTTAATTATTGTTATTATCTTATTTGATTTTGTGATAGAAGAAAAAATTTAAAAAATGAAAATCAGACGAATGATAAAGGCATAATTAAGTCATGGTAAACCGAAAGCTACAGGAAACCTACTTGAAATATATATTTAAAACTCTCCGAAGTAACTGAGTTGAGTTTCAAGTATTTTATAATCAGCTATTTACGAAAATGGCCATTGTCGAATATCATTTTTCAAAATAGCCAGCTCATGCATCATTGGAATAGGGCATCAGCCCTCTTATGGGTCCTTCTTTCTTAAATGGACACATGTATGGATCCAGCCAAAATTATGTGAAACATGTGGGACCCTACTGATTAAAGTACATCTTAGAAAGGAACATGAGGACCCACCATCTACCACACCACCCTAGCCCCCACACCCCATGCCCACACTTTTGTGAATTTACATAAAAACAACAAATCTCCATGGATGAAGCAGCAACTTCTTCATCTTTCACACTCACACACATCTATAACACAGCGACACAGAGAGAGAAGCGAGAGAAACGGAGAAGGCGGAGATGGAGGGTGGCCGGTCAACCGACCACAACGGTAGCACGACGGATCTCCACTACCATGAACGACCACCATGTTTTCCGGCCGCCATTGTGTCCATCCGTTCAGGTTTCCGGGAAAACGATCCACAGATCTCTACCCCCGAATCCCAACCGCCGCCATGGTTGCCGGAGACGGAGCTGGAGGCGTCTGCAACTCGCCGGAGATGGAGCCGGAGGCGTCTGCAACTCACCGGAGACGGAGCCGGATGACGGCAACTTTCAGACGCATCCCGGTACTTTCAGACGCATCCCGACACTTCCAGACGCATCCTGGTATGAGACACGGACGCATGGGATGAGTCACGGACGCATGAGATGACTTACGGACACATGGGATGAGTCATGGACGCATGGGATGAGTCATGGACGCATGGGATGATGGGATGAGTCACGGACGCGTGGGATGAGTCACGGACGCATGAGATGATGGGATGAGACATGGGGCACTTCTGCATTGGCGGACGCATGAATAAGCCATGCAGACGCAAAAGGTGTCTCGTAATCGGTGATGCGTTTCTCCACAGACGCATGAGATGACCATTTTTGTAAGTTAACAATATTCCTGGCTATTTTCATAAATTTCTCTTTTATAATTCTTTTATGGGTGTGGTCATGACCCTCATGAGGGCCATGACCCTCCACATCAATGTCATGTCACCCACCTCTAATCCATCATCCAAAACCAATACCTTAAGGGTGTGGTCATGACCCAAACCACTATCTCCTTATTTATCTTAATTTGTCTTTGTCTAAAGAAAAAAGAAATGATTTATTGAAAAATGGATAGGAGGATCATGCTTTCCATGGTTTAATCCATGCAAACCATGGTGGATCATGCAAGGGGATGGTGTAGCCTTCCATTCATGTTCCTATGTGGCGAATCATATCCCAACTATTACCCTCACACCCTTTAGCCTTATTAAATTATATAAAAGACATAGTTACTATATATAAAGTCAATGCAGTGTTTTGATGGCTGGACTGGGAATCGTAAGCACCGTTGGTCCGGTGTAGCACTTTAGAGCCGTTTGAGTTTGGACCGGCTGGTTATGATGGATTAAAGTTAAACCGGAGACCGTGAATTAGCGATTGAACCGGATAATTGAATTTATTCTTTTTGTTTTAATCTTTTTTACCAAAATCATAGAAGATAAGATAGTGAATCCCTAGAGGAGATGAGAGATGGTGAACTGACCAGAATCGAAGATTGTAAGCAATGCGGTTACATTTTCCTTAGCCGTTCTTGTTAGCAACGAGAATCCCCCCACGGAATTGAAGGTGTAGAACCATTAGGATTTAAGAATGTAGAATCAAACAGTAAGAGGTGGTTACGGCCAAACAAAATAACTGCTCTGTAACCTTTTATCCTACTCACTACATTTTTCAGGAACTAGGGACGAACCGGCTTATTGGCACATGTTTTGAATTAGGAGGCCTCTACCGTATGTCTTTACCGTCACACCCTCAAGCCAACATATGTGATTCCAGTATCAGGGGGGCTCACTGCCATCTAGGCCACCCTTTTGCAGCGGTTTTGAGGCAAATGAGACCGGATTTTCCATCTTCTATTGATTTTCATTGCGAGTCATGTCAACTTGGTAACATACCAGGCATCCCTACCCCCCTAGAGTGTCTAATCGAGTCAATACGTTATTTTAACTTTTGCATTCTGATGTCTGGGGCCCATATCCTATAATCAACTTTGGGTTTTGAATATTTGTTACCTTTATTGATGATTATTCTCGTGCTACTTGGGTTTATCTATTGAAATTTAGTTCTGAAGTATATTCAATATTTCATGAATTCCATGCTTACGTCAAAACTCAATTTCAAACATCAATTAAAATCTTGCGTACATATAATGCAAAAGAATATATGTCGACTGACTTTTCTTCTTACTTAAAATCTAATGGCATCATTCACGAGTCATCTTGCGTTTATACACCACAACAAAATGGTGCGCTGAACGCAAGAACCGACATTTATTAGACATCACTCGCACTCTCATGATTCATTCTCATGTTCCTCATCGTTTCTGGGGAGATGATGTCCTTACTGCCGCTTACCTTATTAACTGTATGCCCTCACCCGTCATTCATGGTCAAACCCTGTTTTATATCCTTTTTCCTAACGGAACTATGTTTCCACTTCCAACCAAAATATTTGGACGTGTTGCATATGTTCAAGATCATCGTCCAGGGACCCCTAAACTTGATACCAGAGCCATTCATTGTATCTTTGTGGGTTACTCACGTGTACATAAAGGTTATCGGTGTTATAGTCCTTCTCTTCATCGTTACTTCACTAGTTCCGACGTTACTTTCCATGAGGAATGTCCCTTCTTTTCTACATCCTCTACTCATGTGTCCGATCCGTTTCCATAACCCGATCTATTCGAATCCCCCATCATCCCCATCATTCCTGTGTCTACGGCTCTGTCTGCCCCTCCGGTCTCAGACGCCACGGTTCCAACTCCTGCAGCTTCGGGCTTACCGATAGATCCTCCACCATTACTCTTCACATATGCCCGGCGACGTAAGCATTCGATATCAGAGACTCTTGATTCAGAACCCGCCTCTACATCTGGTACGTCCACAGTTCCACCACCAGACACTGAACCCATCTCTCCATTACCCGAAACCGCTACCTATGATCCTCCAGGTGCACCATATCCTTATATACCTATTGCCCTCCTAAAAGAACCTAGACACGCCACCCGTTATCCCATCCAGGACTATGTTTCTTACGCTCACCTCTCTACAGAACCTCATGCCTTCACCACTTCCTTTGATTCCTATCTGATCCCAAAAAATGTGATGACAGCTCTTGCTCACCCAGGATGGTGTCAAGCTATGGAAGAAGAAATTAGGGCTTTACGGAGTAATCATACATGGGATCTTGAACCACTTCCTCCTGGTAAGCGTGTGGTTGGTTGTCGTTGGGTGTTCATAGTTAAACTTAACTCTGATGGTTCTCTGCATCATCTGAAAGCTCGTTTGGTTGCCAAGGGTTACTCCCAGGCTTATGGTATTGATTATGACGAGACTTTCTCCCCAGTTGCCAAGATGCCCTCTGTGCGTATTTGTATTGCTCTTGCTGCCATTCATTATTGGCCGCTCCACCAGCTTGATGTCAAGAACGCCTTTCTTAATGGTGTTCTTGAGGAGGAGATTTATATGGAGCAGCCACGAGGGTTCATTGTTAAGGAGGAGGCATCCAAAATATGTAAACTGCATCGTTCTCTGTATGGCCTTAAACAATCTCTCAGAGCATGGTTTGGACGGTTTTCTAGCGTTATGGGAGAATTTGGAATGGTTCGTAGTACATATGAACACTCCGTATTCTTCAGACATTATCAAGGACGAAGGATCATCTTAGTTGTTTATGTGGATGATATCATAGTTACAGGGTATGATGAATAAGGGATTATCAAGCTCAAACAGGTCCTTCAGTCTCAGTTTCAAATTAGCGACTTGGGTCGACTTCGGTACTTCCTTGGCATAGAAGTATCTCGTTCCCCACAAGGAATACTTCTCTGTCAATGAAAGTATGTCCTTGATATGCTAACTGAGTGTTGCCTACTAGGTTGCAAACCGGTTGACAGTCCTATGTTTCCTACAAGGAAGCTTCTTCCAGAGGATGGAAGTCCAATGAAAGATCCTGAGTGATACAGAAGATTGGTCGGAAAACTTAACTACTTAACTGTCACCCGGCCATAAATCTCCTTTGTTGTCAGTGTCCTAAGTCAATTCATGGTCACTCCATACACGGGACACTTGGATGCTGCTCTCCATGTCTTAAGATATCTCAAGAGCACACCAAGCCTAGGAATCTTATATTCTGATCAGGGTCATTGTCCTGTGGGTGCTTTCACAGAAGATGGAGATGGACGTATATCTGGATTCTCAGACGCAGATTGGGCAGGCTGTCGTATTTCTCGTCGATCCACCACTAGGTACTGTGTTTTCGTTGGAGGAAATCTTGTGTCCTGGAAGAGTAAGAAACAACACACCGTATCCAAATCAAGTGCCGAATTAGAGTACAAAGCTATGGCAGATGTTACATCAGAGATGATATGGGTTCGTCGTCTTCTCAGAGAACTTGGGGTTATCTCTGAAGACTTGATGCGATTATACTGTGATAATCAATTAGCTATACATATAGCCAAAAATCAAGTATTCCATGAGAGAACTAAACACATTGAGGTTGATTATCGCCTAATCAGAGATCGGATAGTCGGTACTCAAAAGGATCCTTCATCAATTCAGCCAATCCATGTCAAGACGAAATTCCAACTACCAGATATCTTCACAAAACCACTCCGAAAGGCACAAATAGATTTCATATGTAACAAATTGGGCATGATTAACATCTATGCTCCAACTTGAGGAGGAGTGTTAGTTGTAAATAGTTGAAGGACCTAATTATTAACTAGAGGTCCCTACATACAATTATAGGTGTCCTTGCATGCAGTTTTAGGTGTACCCTCATGTAAATAGTTATTTCTTTTTGGTTCCTCATTCTCCCTATATATAGAGGGTTCCTTCTCATGTTTTATACACACTTAATTAATACAAGTTCAGATTTTCTTTCAATTTCATACCAGACTCATTTACAGGAAGTTTTACTATTCTCGTACGCCATGTTTGGGGAAGGTTACTATTCTTGTACGCCATGTTTGGGGAAGGTTATATAGCGATGACGAAGAAGTTATCAACTACGTTGCAACAATGATGCCATTGCTTGCATTATCAGATTTCTTGGATGGATTCTAGTGCATTCTTTCAGGTACTAGTATCAATGGACACAAAAGCACAAGCATAAAAAATTAAGAATTTTCTTAATTGAGTTGGTTCAAATCTGAGTCTTAATTTTCAAAATTATATGTGGTGTTTTTAAGTTGGGCCATTTTCAAGCTCGTTATCTATATTGAGTTGGTTCAAATCTGAGTCTGCGAGCTCTTGGTTGAGCTCCGTATAAGTTATTTTCATGTTTGTTTCATAATGTTGGATTTTCCAACTACTATATACATTTTTCTTTATGTTTTCCTGAAACATAGGTGCTCCTAGAGGATGTGGGTGGCAAAATATTTGTGCAGTTATCAATCTTGGAGCTTACAACATTGTGGGAGTTCCATGTGCATTGCTCTTTGCTTTTATCCTCCATGTTGGAGGCATGTAAGAATTTTTTCCTTAAGTGTAACTTCCGGGCCCACACAAGTTGTCGAGTGTGAAGTCGAATGAGGAATTGGATGTCCTTTTTGATGGTGATTATGTGATTTTAAATAATCTAAACCAAATAATCAGTTATAGTAGAAGAAAGTTTAAATTTGTTCTTTGGAACATTGTGTTTCAGGGGCTATGGATGGGCATCATCTGAGCACTTTTTGTACAAGTTGTAGCACTCATTGCTATAAATATGTCTACTAATTTGACCGACGAGGTACGTTAACTCGGTTTTGTAGTTCCTTCTGATCATGAACTTAAGCAACCATACGCGATAATGATTGTGATTTTGTATGTCTTCAGGCGTGGAAAGCGGTTAACAGAGTTCAAACAAGCCATGCTATTGAATGATTTCAAGAGTTGACTTTCACTTTGACCTTGTCTATTTGTTGAATTGTTACTCTAGAAAAACAAGAAATGAGTCTGTTGTATGTGGTGTTTTTTGTATGGAGAGATGAACAAAAACATAAAATTGTTGTATCGGACACTCCCTCTTCCGTCGCCCTCATGGCACCTTTATTGATAGGTGCAAGTTATGTATAGGTTAATCATGCATAAACCTTTTTTTTAAGAATTAGCGAGACGCTAGAGAAACAATACTAGTGTGGAAACAAGAGGTGATCTACGCCAAACCATCTATTTTAGCTTTACGTTTCAACATATTGAAAGAGTCAATTTTAATGTCTTCAGCCGTCTTAGGTGGCAAGCGTCCCATCGAAAAACCAAAGTATTTATCGCCTTCCAAATTCACCAAATAACCGTATAAACAAAGGTAAACCTCCATCTATCTCTTTTGCTTGCCACACTGGTATTCTCCACAGGGCCGGCTCAATCATTTTGGTGACTCACAGTAATATGCATTCTTCCTCAGATAGTCTCTCCCTAGCCTCTGTTGCCTGCACCATCAACCACCCACATAAGAAACCCATAATCACAATTTTGACTCATTTCATTTGGATTATACTTGACTCTAACAGGCCAAACGGATAAAATACTTGTTTGCCCATTTTATTGTATCAATTTTCTACACGACAAACAAACTACGGGTCTCTAAATATATATATTTGTCTAACCGTTCTTTTTTTCATTTTCGTGTTACTGCTAAACTCACTAACCCCATCAATACGCCGATAACCAATGGGATCAAGTAAACTTGAGTTGGTGGGTGGTATTTAACTGGGGTTAAGGCAGAAAACTAGTGGAATATAGATTCGAAACGCTTGCCTCTACATCACCCCTTGAATGCTGTTTAATATTTCTTACTTTAGAAGGTAAAATAAAGCAGGGGAAGAAAAGGCAATACCTGTTTTTCATAATTTGTACAAAGTGTAATAACTGAAAGCGAAATAACTTGAATGATGGCACCGATTAGTATTCCGATCCATAAGCCCTCTCCTCTTAATGAGGTGCAAAATCCTAAAACGATAGCAACTGGAATTCCAACAAGATAAAAGGCACCAAGATTCGTGTACGCCCCTAAATGTTGCCATCCCACACCCCTTGCAACACCTATTTCATCAACAATCATACAAGTATACAACCTTTATGTATTAAACGTTAAACGTTATTGTATAGTATGTGCACGCGCGGTAAAACACACAAAAAAATCATGCAAGGATGTAACATTACCTGAAAAGGTTCCTTGTAGACCGTCCATTACGATGCTTACACACAGAAAAGGGGCGATTTTTGTGACATGATCGACAACTTCTTTTTCATTTGTGAAAATGTACCCGAAGATGTGTCTGTTGAAAAAAACAATCATGCCGACTATAGTTGTCTCAACAACTGCAAGGATCATGATGGCATTAACTGCCACACGCGCCCCTCTTGCATTCCCTGCTCCAAGTTCATTCGAGACTCGTGTGCTGAAAAATAAACCGTACCACAATCATTTTATATAAATGTTGGATATAAAAAAGGAACGCCATCAGGAGATTTCGAACAAACCTTACACCAGCAGCAAATCCATATGGTATAGCATAGACTATAGCAATAGTACTTAGACTGTTAAAAGAATTCACAAAATAAAACCATTATTATTTTTCGTTTTAAAAACAAGAATCCGGGAATTTTTATACAATGTTTAGGATGATATCATACCAAATAGAAAGCACTGAAGTTTCAAGCTCTGGATTTGGCAGAAGCCCAGAAATCAATATTATAAACTCATTGGACCACCATTGGAGGCTGCAAACTCACACAAATATTAATCAAGATTAACAAACTCTTTAACATAAATGATTAATTTGATTTGAATTTTGATGAGATTAGTTACCAAAGCATGACAGCTGACGGGATAGCAAAGCTGAAGAACTGTTTCATCCCGTGAAACACTTCAACTGAGATAGGAGAACGCGTTTTAACACACGAGGGGGTGTAGTTCATGTAAAACAAGAGGAAAACAACATTTGACCACATGGAAACCCCCATTGACACTGCTGCTCCAATGTTTCTCAGTCCGGTTCTATACACAAGGGCCCAACAAAGAGGAATGTGTAGGCACAAAGCAGCTATCGAGCTGGCAAGCACGGGTAACAGCATGCTTTGCATTTGGAAATATCTAACGAGCGGCTGAAGAACTGCGTAAGCAAAAAGCGCAGGTATGAGGCAGGTGATGAATTTCCCAGCTTCATATGATATCGAAGCGCTTTGGCCCATAAGAAGGAGCAATGATTCGGTGTATCTCCAAACAATTGCAAGAGGAATGCAAACAATCAAAAGTGAGAAAATAGCAGTGTAAGTCTGAACTCCAACTTTTGTGTATTGTTGAGCTCCGTAAGCCTGTCCACATAATGTTTCTAGTGCACTAGACATTCCCATCTGTCAAGACCAAAAATCATAATATTTATATTCAATAAAACAACTTACGCCCCGCTGGCGGTATGCGTATATAATGTATATATGTGTGGGCGCTCGGGGGACAAAAGTGAAAGTGCACTAATTTTAACATTATTTTACTAATTTCGTGAAAATAACGTTAAAAGAGGGGGATAGTTAATCATGCATCATGTGGTCGCGTTGATAGCCAAAAGACAATGGAGTACATGCACTAATCGGCCTTTGTCTTAATTGCTGAGTGTTATGTGCCTTATGTCTAAGGCTTGATGCAAAACTACTATCGAGCCGAGGTCTCACTGGAAGCAGCCTCTCTATTATTAACGGGTAGAGGTAAGGCTGTCTACATCTTACCCTCCTCAGACCCTACTTTAGCTTTGCTAGTGGTGGGATTTACTGAGTATGATGATGATAATGATATTCAATAAAACAACTCTATGTAAATAATTATGAGGTGGGATAAAGCATGGTAGAAATAACTAGAGTAATTGTTACTCCGCTGTTGTACTCTAGTGGAATAATAATTACTCTAGTTCCAACATAATTATTTTAGTTAGGTCGCGCGTAAAAAAATGTTTGTGTTTGATTCTAACACAGTAATTATGCTCTAAAAGAAAAATAAAATATACGAGTAGGCTGAAACCGGTGACGCTGGAGAGGGAGATGGCAATGGAGGTGCTAGAGAGAGAAAGTTCTCCGAGATGACCAACCATCATGATGGAGATGTATTGTAAAAGGAACTGCGATAGAGTTACCGCCATCATCGGCGCTGCAATAAATCCTAATTTCTTCATCTCCTCCGCCAACACGCGCCATGTTGGTCTGTTATCTTTAGGCTTGAGGATCAATCCTTCTTCCATCTTGAGAGGATGTTATGGTTGGCTTGCAGAGTTTGTTAGGCTGATGATGAAGGTTGTGTGTATTTTCTTTAGTCTCACATGCACTATTATAATAAAGGTTGTTTCAAGTTTATAAATTTAAAAAAGTTGTCATTGTGTTGTTTTTTGATTTAATATTCAACGTGATCTATAAATTGCACTTTAGATTTTTAAAAGTTGTACCTTTAATTTAATTATTCGCATGCAGGTGAATAATTCATGTTAAAGTGTTTTCACACCAAAGTGGAAGTGGAGTCCACGTTATGGTAGAGAAACAAAACAAAAAAGTGTGAATCACATACCATATATTCAAGTAAGAAAACATATCGTTTTCCTATTATAAATCAAAACTAACAAATAATGTTTTTATCTTAGGAAGACAATAAGAACAACATGAAAGAAGAAAACACATCATGTCAATCGATCACACACAAACACGCATGCGAAACATGTAATACCCCAAAACCCGAATGTTTATATTTGCCGTATGTTCCTATATGACATAGCATGAAATAAATAACTAGGCTATGTAACCTAGTTAAGGGTAATTGCACGGTACCCCTGACCGCGGAAGGGATCTCCCTTCCCAGTTCACCACCCGACAAGGATCCCTGGCGGCAAATACCCATAGCCATCAAAGAGGGGTAAGAAACATGTTTCGAACCCGAGACCTCGAGTGTCCTCGGTCCGGCTTTAAAGCGGGTGTCGGTGGCCACCAAAGTGGCACTAATGGGAATTGAACTTGGGTCTCCATTGGAGAACCCAAGTCACTCCACCACTAGGCCACTTGTGGTGGTTTAGTTAAGAGTGTGGTCAAAAGTATCAAATGATGAAAATTGTGCCACATATGTTTTAGTGGCGAGTTAATTACTGTTTTCGTCCCTGTGGTTTGTCAAAAATCACTATTTCAGTCCATTAGTTTAAAAATTACGATTTCAGTCCCTGTGGTTTCACTTTCGTAACCATTTCAGTCCATGTGGTTTCACTTTTGTAACCATTTCAATCCATTATTCTGTAAAGTACAAGGACTGAAATGGTTACGAGGTGGACTGAAATGGTTACGGAAGTGAAACCACAGGGACTGAAATCGCAATTTTTAAACTAATGGACTGAAATAGTGATTTTTGACAAACCACAGGGACGAAAACAGTAATTAACTCTTTAGTGGCAAACACGAGGGACTAAACTGGGATAAAATGAAAGTTGTTTTATCAACTTAAAAGAAATCAACACACACACAAACACACACTTAGTGTGTGTTCGTGAATGTTCAGGAGCTCTAAAGAGCCAAACCCTAATCAAGAAAGATCATCAAATTGAAAGGCTAGATGAAGCTTAAATTCATAACCGAGCATGAATTAATGATCACCTTCACAAGGGGATCATGAGGTATGTTCTAAAACTTAGATTGGTGGCCTGTATGAAGTGGGTTATGTTTAATACGTGAAATTGGTTGAAATTAGAATGAATACTTGTTAATGCTAATATGTTGAAGTTGAATCATGGTTAAATTTTAGTTATTTGGATGAATTAGAATGAAACCCATGCATGAATGTGAAGAGGATGATCATGAAGAAATTGTAGATGTTATATTGTGATTTTGTGATGAGCAAGGTATTATATGATAGATTTTGATAGACAACCTGATGTGAAATTGATGATTATGAGGTCTTGTTTGAATGTGGTGGTTCATGAGATGAAGTTGGGAAAAACATGCTCAAAACACTTGTACATTATGCCTAGAAAGCGGTATGCACACCAAGTGTTCGATAAAATGCTTAGGTGAAAATAATAAGTGAAATTTGTATGCTAGCAATGGATAATTATATGTAGAATGTGATAATGATGTAATAGATAATAGGTTTGCAAAAGGAATGTGTTTTAGATGGATTATGTCACACCCCCCAAAATATCGCCTAGGGAATGTCCCTGTTAGGCGTGTGACGTACCAATAACGAGCCACTAATTACATTGAACGCGTACAAGTTTCAAAATAAGAATCCTTAATTATTAATGTAAAATAACATCAACGAGTTTAAATGAAAACCAAAATGTCCAGGGGAAGCAAATAGTAAACCAATGTATGATATCAATAGTTCAATCACATGAATCCCTCCAGTCGACCCATGACCACTCTAGCTACTTCAGACAGCAAGTTCCAATCCAAGACATCTAACGACCTACAAGCATGCAGACAAGTGTGTCAGACGACGCTGGTAAGTTCAAAGTTTTGTTAACGCGTTTAGTTACCAGGTATTTGTATAAAACAGTTCAACAGTTCAATAGTTCAATAATTTGATTTGATGTTGTTATTAACTCGATTACCGCAGATGGCTACAAGATGTATTTGCCCAACCCCAATGTCTCTATCAAAACACTGGTCATGCTTTAAGGAAATTAGTTCACGCCCGTCCTCCCCGGTACGGTGTGAGGGTGCCAAACCTAATAGCGCTATCAACTAATAACCTCGTTGCCTCCCCGGCAACTATCGGTAGATGTAAGGGGTCTTAAATGATAGAACTGGGTGTAATATCCAACATCCCAATAACCCGACGTTCCTCCCCGGAACAATTACCAGATATCCCTCCCCGGGATGCATGCTTGGAAAAAGAGCAGTGAACTCACCTTTGGTTTGCTCGGTAAGACTAATTACTTGTTTACCGTTGACACCCAAATCCTAATATGGTTCCAATGACAGTCAGTTTTGTTTACACATAAATCACATATTCTTAGTACAAATTCCACAAGTAGTAAGCAAGTATGGCACATATCATCACCCATGTTGCAGCTAGTGTTCGAGCCATAAGTATACCCACATCACAAGTTTATATTTCCCAACGTCACATAACAACAGTTCGGTGTACACCCAAGTAAACATGCAAGTTCACATAATACACAACAAGTATTTGGGTCACAATCAGTTTCGCATTCTAGTAGCTCACAACTTATCTCACATAGGCTAACCACATGTACACAGTCATATTTCATGTTTCATATTCCATATACAATTATTATCCATTTCATGTTTCATATTTCACATACGATTATTATCCGACGATGCGTAATCAGGACCATAACTCAATAATATGCAATACTTCAATTATGGCTCATTAAGTGTGTGTGACTTGACACAAACATGGTCGGCCCAAACGTGCATTGTGCCACTAATGTCAACATGTGTGGCCCAACACCACCGGCCCACTAAATTATGCGATCATCTAGGTGTTCGGCCCAATCTACTATGCAGTTCACCTTAATTTGTGTGATTCATGGTAGGAGTGTGTGACTATTTTGCATGAGTGGTGTGCACATGGGGGTTAGGCCACTCATTTGTACAATTGACCAGGGAATAGCATGTCAACATGCACATGTTCGATAATCATCATCATGTAGGACCCCTAGCACATGCATATTAATTCACATATATATCTTGACAAGTATATCCCAAAGAACAGTTCCATATTAACCATAAATCATGCAACCTTAGTATTAATCATTTAACCCCATAATCATCTCTAATTATTATGTCATAATTATAATTATTCAATCAAGTTAAACAATACTAAATCCTATAGTATTCATCATTGAACTAATAAACTTCATGATTATTCCAACAATTCGATGAGTGAAACTATCATATCAGTCAAAAGTATGTGTAACTTAAGATCCATTCGCCATATTAACACATCTTATAAACATGTTGTAACACGAAGTCATTGATCACCCCTCTATACGCACTAGTTCATTAATCGCCATTCATACAAGCATCATCGACACAGTAGCACCCCACTCATCAATATCATATAACCCTAGTCATCAGTTAATACGGACACTTGCATATTATAACTAGTCTGTTTATGTTGCAACAAGTATACCCATGATTCGTTATCAAATATTCATGTAAATAACCAACATACATAACATCATGTACAAGTATAAACCATGTATCGATACACTATGCATGATCAGGAGGATTTGATTTGCAAATAAGTGAGATTATACTAACCGAATCAGGATGCTAGAACTCAAATGAAAAGCTTAACGGGAAGAGGTGTTTGCCGACGGGTTCCAGGAGAGCTCTAGGGTTACTATGATTTCAAAATCATACCTACGCACCTAATTCTTCATGTATACATAATTATGTTTGGGCTCAAGTGGTTCGGGTTCGGGCCTAGGATTAGTATGTGTGGGCCAAAATTATTTTAAAGGGATAAAGTGTAGAGAAAGAGATGTATAAGTGGCCCATCATATGCGACCCAAATAAAAGTTGTTGTGTGACCCAATTATTCCCGTGGCCCAACTACACATGCGCCCCAATAACACAGCACACAATCATACTTAATTATGTTTAGGTTTAACATAAAATAAAACGTTTAACAAGCTTAATATAAGAGGAAGCGTTAGAGAGGAATAACGAGAAGTTAAGATCACGAAACGAAACGACATTAACCTTGAAAGTTCGGGTTGTCACATCATCTCCAACTTGAAAGAAATTTTGTCCCGAAATTTAATAAGCAACCCTAAACAGCACCGTGTTAGATAAGGATGGCTGTGGATTTTCCCCAAATGCCACATCATCCCCAACTTGAAAGGGAATTTCGTCCCGAAAATCGCCAATGATATCAGGAGTTGATACAACCGTCTGAACAATTGAGGATACCAGAGCTTACTCCGGTTATTGCGCTCCCATGTGAACTCCGGTCCACGTCTTGAGTTCCAACAAACTCTCATGATTGGAAATTGGACTATGCTAACAAACCTTACCTCCTCGTCTATGTCTTTGATTGGCTCCTCGTCAACTGCAAATTGTCTAATAAAGGCGTCACAAATGTTTCATCAAGCACTACCTTAGATTCGAGACATAAATGATATCATGCACATTACTCCATTCGCCGAGTAACTCGAGTTTGTAGGCGACGTGACCGATTCTTTCCAGAATTTCTGTATAACTCAACGTAACGTGAATCAAGCTTGCCACGCTTCCCAAGCGTACCACACCTTCCCAAGGTGAGATTTTCAACATGATACGATCGCTTACCGCGAACTCTCAGTGTTCCCTAAGCCTATCAACTTTCCTGATCATCACTCGTTGCCGCCAAACGATTTCCGATCCAAGCAATTTTCCCAAGAGTTTCGAGTACAAGTCCTGTACCTGTGATTAGGTTGTCGCCCATCCTAATCCAACAAGGAGATTAGCGTTACTGTCCATGCAATGCCTCAAACAGAGCTGTCTGACTACTAGAATGGTAATTGCTGCAGTAGAACTCAACGAAAAGTAAATGTCCTCCTATCTCAACCAAAGGCAACTGAAATTCAGTTCAGTTGGTCAGCGCTTGTTGTTGTTAACCGGGTGGTGGCTGGTTCGAATCCCGTCCACTCCCTTTCCTCTAACTAAAGCCAATCACACACATGCTCGCAGCATGTCTTCGAGTGTCAGGATGGTTCGTTTACTTTGTCCGTTTGTCCAATGCTCATGTATAAACGTGAGCCAAGGGTGTTGTGTGTTGCTTGTCATAAATCAAGCATAGATCAAAATCAGTGATAACAGGAGTTGGCACCCCGTGCCTAAAAGCCACCTCACTCAGAGGAACATCCACTGCTGCGAAGACTCACCAGTTTCCTTGTTTGCAAGAAAGTGTGCTGGTAACGTGAGATCCTCAACGATCACCCAGGTGATATTGTTTCCGTTTCGAGTTGTAAGTAGACTAGTGCCAGAATCCATGGCAGTCTGTTCTCATTTCCATATGGGTGTTTCTGGTTGCTGATACTTTACCTTAACTTTCCCACAGGTCAAACATCATTCATATACATAGCTAGGTGAGCCATCATGCCCGATCACCAGTACAAAACTTATAGATCCAAACATCTCTCATCAAAACCCAGATGACTAGAATATCAAAGCCTGTGTGATTTACTCAACACAAGTTTCCCTAAAGTTGTCATATAATGAGATCCACACTCGTTCCTGGAGGTAGCGAATATCATCCAACCCGCCAAAGGTTGCTTCTCCATGCCCCGCATGGGTTCAACTTGAAAATTTACTTCCCTCAGTTCTCCAGTTAGAACAAAGCGGGTCTGATTAGGTAAGTTAGAGTCGATAGTGAGCTGCAAAGTTCGAGCACATTCAAGTTCACAGTAGTAATCATCCAAAAGTTTCGTCCAGCGATGTCACTACACGTTTTAGCTCTTTCGAAACAAAGGTACACGGGAGGCCCTTGTGATAGTCTAAGTAGTGCATTCGGTACCGTCCAAGTAATGCCTCCAACTTAGATCCAAAGACCATAGCTTCCACCGTAGGTTGTGACGCGTGCAAATCTTCGTGTAAATCCACCAAGTAGATCATTACTTTCTTCGTGTTGCGTCGACGTGTAACTGGAAATCTGATTCGAACCGTCATGGTACACCACTAGATCACCCGTATCCTCGGGTAAAAACAATACTCAGTACATGGTAGTGCTGAGTTTCAAAAGCTTGAAGAGACGTTCTCCTGTTCTGTCTTCCACGAACACAGCACCCTGCTGTGCTAATGAGATTTAAGCTGCGCGATCTTTGGAAATCCTGTGATGAATCTGCGATAGAATTTAACGGAACCAAGGGTTTGTCGTACCCCCAAAGGAATCTTTGGTGTCGATCAGTTTCTAACAGAATGGATATTAGCGAGATCCAAATGTTTTCCCTCTTTGTTGATTACATGACCAAAATGTATCCCTTGAATCCAGATGTTACATTTGGCAAGACTTCACACGGAATGGCTCCTCCCTCAGGAGCTCTAAATAAGATACAGATGCCGTCCATGATGTTCCTTTCTCCTGAAAATGATTCAAAATGTCCTCAATAAACACGGTCGATTCATGTGGTCCATAACGCTGCTGGTGTGTTGATTAACCCAATGGTCATGGAATATGAAGTCGCAATGGCCATGCACGTTTGATATGCCGTTGAAGGAACATTCTTCCCTTGGACTTCCATCTGACGATAGCTCGTTCGTTAGTCAATCCTCGAATAGGAGCTTAACCCTTGCAGCTGGTCAATAGGTTGTCAATACATGGTCGAGGCAAACGGTTCTTGACTGTCACCTTGTTGAGTTCTCGATAATCAGTACACGTACGAAAATACTTATCTTCACGGATATAACTGGGGCTCCCCAAAGAGAAAAGCTAGGTCCGACAAAACTCATGATCAACAGTTCCTGTAGTTGATTGGACAGCTCTTGCAACCCTCCGGGTGCAAAACGGTAAGAGTACGAGTAATCAGGGCTGCCTCTGTCGTGAGATCAAACTGAGATCTCGCCTAACAGTTGTGGAAGTAAACCTGAAAGTTCCTCGGGTAGCACACCGAGAGGAATCACGAACAATTGGTGGATCCTCGATCCTCTTTTCCTTAGCCTTAACATCGGTAACGGTGGCTAACATAGCGGGGTAATCCCTCCGTAGACACTTCTGGGCCTTCATTGCTGATATGATGCTAACCTTCACACCACTCTGACACTTTAAAGTAGAAAGTGACGCAAAATTTTCTTCCCACAGGGTATATCTACGCGATATCTAGATATTCAATCTCCACAGCTACTGCATCAAAACCATCAAGGATAGTAGAAGGAAGGTCGATGTCGAAAACTTGTCCCACAAGGTCGAGTTTGCATCCCAACAGACTTATGAGGTTTCAATTTTCTTGCCAACAGCCAATTGCACACCAGGTTCGGTTTCAAGAAGCATCTGGGTCAAACAGAATAGGGATGAAGGGATTAGTTACCAAGAACGTGCAGGCCACCATGTTGCTAAACTCCTGGCGTCGCCCACGCCAATTCCAAATGCCCTTTCACGAGTACCACTTCCAGTGTTGTTGCTACTGCTACTAGAATTCCCAAAACTGCCAGTGTTCCATGGGTTGTTGGCATCTTGACTTAACATCGGCCAATCCTCGTTGAAGCCACCATCATTTCCATACCGAAAGTCATGATTTGCGAGTACCTTGATGTCATTGTGACTGTTGCTTCTAATGTTGTTGCTCGAAACGGAGTCCTGCGGCCTTTCACCATTAAGGTCCATCCTTTCACATTGCGTGTCACGTCCTAAGGCACTACTCCTGGTGGGGGCAGTTACACATTCCACCCTATAGTCAATTGTCATCGATTTCTAGGGTTAAGGATTCGATTGAAGCCAATTTGCGGGTGTTCGTTACCAGTAACCAAGGCCGTTCTAATACTGAAGTCGGTGAGATACTACGATTATCCTCTTGCCCCACGATCTAGCAAGTTGGTCGAGTAATACACAGTACGTTGCTATGGTGTTGTAGAAACGATCGCACTTACGAAATCTAAGGCGTCAGCACACAGAGTTCCAACCAATGAAAAGGAGTGAGAAAGTATCGACCAATCATTCGATGCTACAACATCCAACTCAGGGATGTTCGTACAAGCACCTAACATTCTATAGATTTGTTACGTTTCTTACCGATTAAGTAATAGAACAGAACCCCTTTTTCACTCGTTAAGCCTCACTGGGACTCACATGCACCCCACATTATTATTATGTGTGCACCCATAATAATATTGTGATTTGCATGCTCATCTCAATTCCTCCTAACTCGTGTCAAATGGTTCTTCAAACCCAGGTATCAATGGAGGTTGTCAAAGTAGTAAGATCACAAAGAAAATCCAAGGACTATGACATACTACCAACGCGTCATAATGTAAGCAAACAATTCACGTAATCATGCTATAGTGACGAGTGTGTGTTCGTATGTTACATTATAAACAAATGTGTACTAGTCATGTAATGTATGCAACAAGTGAGAAAGATGAACCTTGCAATCTGGAGCTAAGTGTCATTGTCGTATTCACGTATTCAGAACTGTTCGGTTATAGTTTTGTTTTACAAAAACGTTTTAAAACCAAGTTCACTATAACCAGTGGCTCTGATACCAAACTGTCACACCCCCAAAATACCACCTAGGGAATGTCCCTGTTAGGCGTGTGACGTACCAATAACGAGCCACTAATTACATTGAACGCGTACAAGTTTCAAAATAAAAATCCTTAATTATTAATGTAAAATACCAATAACGAGTTTAAATAAAAACCAACATGTCCAGCGGAAGCAAATAATAAACCAATGTATGATATCAATAGTTCAATCACATGAATCCCTCCAGTCGACCCATGACCACTCCAGCTACTCCAGACAGCAAGTTCCAATCCAAGACATCTAACGACTTACAAGTAGGGGTGAGCGTATAACCGAAATAACCGAACCGAAACCGAAATAACCGAAATTACCGAACCGAAAATAACCGAACCGAGTCTTAACCGACGGTTCGGTTATCCGTTTTTATAATAACCGAAAAAATCGGTTCGGTTACGGTTAAGCCCATTTTACCGAACCGATTTATCCATAACCGAACCGATGCTTAGGCCCAATGCATATTTTTGTGATTATATTTATATAAAGTCCAAGTTTTTAAGAAGCCCATTGTTTTTAGACCCAAGTTACTAAGCCCATTTTACATTAATAACAAATAAATGTCAAAGTGAAAACCAATTCAAAGTTTCAAACCCTAGAGATAATACGTATCGTCATTCTCAGTCCGGTTCTCCCGCTCAAAGACGACGACGCTGATTCTCTTCTCGACGATCTCGGTGGACGCTGATTCTCTCCGTTCTCTGCTCGACGCTGATTCTCTTCTCGACGCTGCTTCTCTGCTCGGCACGTCGCTTCTCTACTGGACGCTGGTTAGTATAATACTATAATTTGTTCTGATAAAAATGGTTTACTTATATACGGTTACTGGTTGATTGAAACTTATATACGGTTACTGGTTAGCATAATTTGTTCTGTTCTATACATATGGTTGTAAAAGGGTGCGAGACTTTATTGATGGAAATTCTTAAATTTAACATATCTACTAGCTTATAAGGGTATTTGTTTTTTGATGAAAGTTCATATGGTTTACTTATATTCGGTTCTGTTGATCTGTTTTGTAAATCTGTGTAAATGTAGATGGAAGAATCGAGTAGCGCGACACCTGATGTTGATGTAACTAAAGAAACATTGAACGAACCAGTTGATAGTGTTGACGAGCAAAACACGGAACAAGAGAACAATGAAGGTGGTAAAAAAAGATCATTCGTGTGGGATCATTTTACATTTGATAAAGTTTCTCAGAAAGCAAAATGTTGTTATTGTTTAAAATGGATGGCAGCCGGTTCTAAAAAAAATGGTACGAGTCCCTTGCGGTATCATTTGTTGAGAGTATGCCACAAGTCACCACTTTATAAGAAGGCTGATTTAAAACAATCTAAATTGAGCTTTAAGCCTAAAAGTTCGGGGGAAGGCATTGGTAGCTTGGCTTCTCATTCTTTCAGCCAAGAAAAATGTAAAATCTCTCTTACTCGTATGTGCATAAAAGATAATCAACCGTTTAGTATAGTTGATGATGAGGGATTTAGAGAATTCGTATGGGATTTAAATCCTATGTTTAAGTTTCCTTCTAGATGGACAGTAGCTAGGGTTTGCTTGTCGGTGTACCAAGAAGAGAAAAAGAAACTAAAACAAGTTTTAAGAGGTCAAACTGTATCTCTTACAACCGACACATGGACGTCCTTTCAAAACTTTAACTACATGTGTCTTACCGCACATTGGGTTGATGAAGATTGGGTTTTGAGGAAGAAAATTCTAAACTTTTGTCAAATAGCAAATCATAAGGGTGAGACAATAGGAAAACTTGTTTATCGTTGCTTACAAGATTGGGGCATTGATAGGGTTTTTACGGTAACCGTTGATAATGCTTCATCAAATGATGGAGCAATTAAGTTTTTAAAAAGAATGCTTAAAGGTCCTCATTCCGTGTTAGATGGAAAATATATGCATTTGAGATGCAATGCTCATATCATTAATCTTGTTGTCAAGGATGGAAAATATATGCATTTGAAATTGCTAAGCATGTTTTAGGAATGCCAATCTCAACTGTTGCATCCGAGTCGGCTTTTAGCACCGGTGGTAGGGTGATTGATAAATACAGGAGCTCTCTTACTCCTAAAACTGCAGAGGGATTGATTTGTGCCCAAGATTGGTTACGGTCTACACCAAAAGATTTGCAAGATCTTTACGTGCATGGTGAACAACTAGAGGTGTTGGTTGATGCTTTGGAGAATATGGAAATTGGTAATAACATTTTTAATTTACATGTTCTTATTTTTACTTAGATATTAATATATTTATGTGTGCTTTTGTAGATTGCATACCCGGAAAGAAAACGCCCAAAGACTCGATTGCTGAAGATGATGAAGATGAAGATTGGGACTAACGTCTAGAAGTAGAACTTTTAGCGTTTTTGGTTTAAAACTTTGTTAACTTTAAAACTCTAGCCACTTTTTTGTATTGTTGTGGCTTCACGTAACACGTGCCTACTTTAGATTTTCGGGTTAACATTATGATGCTATTTTGTTGGATTTAAACCCTTATGTTAGTGGATTGGGTTGTATAACATTTGCTTGTCTAGGTAGATGCTATCTTGCTAATGGTTTAAGTTGCATTTTGTTTATGCTTTAATTGTTAATGAAGATCCTTGTTACTTTCATCATGTGGGCTGTTAGTTTTTTTGAATTGTATTTGTATCATTCACACCTTCCCAACAAGTCAACAACAACTTACACAAACTATAAAAAAACAAAAAAAAAAACGGTTATTTAACCGTAACCGAACATTAACCGAACATTAACCGAATTATCCGAAACCGAAATAACCGAACCGATAAGTTAAGGATATGTAATAACTGATCATATTGGTTTCGGTTACGGTTACGGCTCAAAACCGAACCGAACCGAACCGAACCGTGCACACCCCTACTTACAAGCATGCAGACAAGTGTGTCAGACGATGCTGGTGAGTTCAAAGTTTTGTTAACGCGTTTAGTTACCAGGTATGTGTATAAAACAGTTCAATAGTTTAATAATTTGATTTGATGTTGTTATTGACTCGATTACTGCAGAAGGCTACAAGATGTATTTGCCCAACCCCAATGTCTCTATCAAAACACTGGTCATGCTTTAAGGAAATTAGTTCACGCCCGTCCTCCCCGGTACGGTGTGAGGTGGCAAACCTAATAACGCTATCAACTAATAACCTCATTGCCTCCCCGGCAACTATCGGTAGATGTAAGGGGTCTTAAATGATAGAACTGAGTGTAATAACCAACATCCCAATAACCCGACGTTCCTCCCCGGAACAATTACCAGATATCCCTCCCCGGGATGCATGCTTGGAAAAAGAGCAGTGAACTCACCTTTGGTTTGCTCGGTAAGACTAATTATTTATTTACCGTTGGACACCCAAATCCTAATATGGTTCCAATGACAGTCAGTTTTGTTTACACATAAATCACATATTCTTAGTACAAATTCCACAAGTAGTAAGCAAGTATGGCACATATCATCACCCATGTTGTAGCTAGTGTTCGAGCCATAAGTATACCCACATCACAAGTTTATATTTCCCAACGTCACATAACAACAGTTCGGTGTACACCCATGTAAACATGCAAGTTCACATAATACACAACAAGTATTTGGGTCACAATCAGTTTCGCATTCTAGTAGCTCACAACTTATCTCAAATAGGCTAACCACATGTACACAGTCATATTTCATGTTTCATATTCCACATACAATTATTATCCATTTCATGTTTCATAATTCACATACGATTATTATCCGGCGATGCGTAATCAGGACCATAACTAAACAATATGCAATAGTTCAATTATGGCTTATTAAGTGTGTGTGACTTGACACAAATATGGCCGGCCCAAACGTGCACTGTGCCACTAATGTCAACATGTGTGGCCCAACACCACCGGCCCACTAAATTATGCGATCATCTAGGTGTTCGGCCCAATATACTGTGCAGTTCACCTTAATTTGTGTGATTCATGGTAGGAGTGTGTGACTATTTTGCATGAGTGGTGTGCACATGGGGGTTAGGCCACTCATTTGTACAATTGACCAGGGAATAGCCTATCAACATGCACATGTTTGAAAATCATCATCATGTAGGACCCCTAGCACATGCATAATAATTCACATATATATCTTGACAAGTATATCCCAAAGAACAGTTTCATATTAACCATAAATCATGCAACCTTAGTATTAATCATTTAACCCCATAATCATCTCTAATTATTATGTCACAGTTATAATTATTCAATCAAGTTAAACAATACTAAATCCTATAGTATTCATCATTGAACTAATAAACTTCATGATTATTCCAACAATTCGATGGGTGAAACTATCATATCAGTCAAAAGCATGTGTAACTTAAGATCCATTCGCCATATTAACACATCTTATAAACATGTTGTAACACGAAGTTATTGATCACCCCTCTATACGCACTAGTTCATTAATCGCCATTCATACAAGCATCATCGACACAATAGCACCCCACTCATCAATATCATATAACCCTAGTCATCAGTTAATACGGACACTTGCATATTATAACTAGTCTGTTTATGTTGCAACAAGTATACCCATGATTCGTTATCATATATTCATGCAAATAACCAATATACATAACATCATGTACAAGTATAACCCATGTCAATAACCATGTATCGATACACTATGCATGATCAGGAGGATTTGATTTGCAAATAAGTGAGATTATACTAACCGAATCAGGATGCTAGAACTCGAATGAAAAGCTTAACGGGAAGAGGTGTTTGCCGACGGGTTCCAGGAGAGCTCTAGGGTTACTATGATTTCAAAATCATACCTACGCACCTAATTCTTCATGTATACGTAATTATGTTTGGGTTCAAGTGGTTCGGGTTCGGGCCTAGGATTAGTATGTGTGGGCCGAAATTATTTTACAGGGATAAAGTGTAGAGAAAGAGATATGTAAGTGGCCCATCATATGCGGCCCAAATAAAAGTTGTTTTTGTGACCCAATTATTTCCGTGGCCCAACTACACATGCGGCCCAATAACACAGCACACAATCATACTTAATTATGTTTACGTTTAACATAAAATAAAACGTTTAATAAGCTTAATATAAGAGGAAGTGTTGGAGAGGAATAACGAGAAGTTAAGATCACGAAACGAAACGACATTAACCTTGAAAGTTCGGGTTGTCACAGATTACAAGTGGGAAATTAGTGTGATAAGATAATACGGTAAAATACATGCATTAGAAAGTTGTACTACATGCTTTGCGGGTGTGATGCACACCGTATGTGGGATTAGGTGTTTGATCATAACTAGTAAATAATCATGTACTAAATATTAAGCGTGTGAACTCACTAGCGAGTAAAGAAGGTGGAGTTATGTAAATGGGTTAATATAGAATGTGTTGGTCAATTGGTAGGATCATGAAGAATTCGCATATGTAGGATTTACTATGTGATTATATGTGGATATAACTAGGTGACCATGTGGTATGTGCGTCACCACATGAGCATGAAATGCACACGATGTTATTACTATGGTCTACCTTATTAAGAATAACAATTTGAAGGTATACATGTAAGTTAGATCGTTGACTTTTGAAAGTCAACAGTGTATGAATGTAATGGATGGGCTTTTGAACACAAATGTTAGAGTAGAGAATTAGTGTGTCATGTACTAGATGATTTATGTGATATGTATGATGGTAATCGGATTGCGTGAGATTTGAATAAGGTAACTATTGATATGTGTCTCATGTATGCGAAAATGTGACTAATGGAAGTCAAATAATGTGTAAATAAAAGGAAATGAATGTTTGTATGTATGATCATATATGCTAACTTTGATAAAACGTGATGACATGTAAGGAAAGGAATCGTATCAATTGACTCAAGCACGGATGGCTAGCGCGGCGAGATGAGGAAGGAAGTAAGCTCTAATACGCACGCTTAAGGCAAGTGACTTCCAACGCACTTATTAGTATGTCTAGGGAGTTATTTAATGCTTATAAATGTGAGAAGGTCATGTATGATTAATTAATAAATGGAAATGCTATGGTATGAATGATTGTCGGGGCTGAAAGTAGCTAGTTACGTCGGAAATAAAATGGTGGAAACGAACGGTTCGAATAATGGCATGAAGGGTCTTTAAGCCTTTTTCTTATAATTCAGCTTTTGATGTGAGTTTGGATGGTAAACAAATTCGTAATTAAATTACGGACGCGCAGAAACAAGAATTACACAAAACGGATGCTTAGCTCAAAAGTTATGTAAGTTTCAAGTTGAGTTTTGGTTGAAAACATAGCTGGGCACTTTATGCAGCAGCAAAGGGGAGTATTCTATCGAAATAGGGCTGTCACGCTACGCGAAAACAATTCAGTTTCACCGTCGCGCAACATGACAGATGTCGCGCCCCGCGACCGCCCGGGGCAGGGGCTGTCGCGCCCCGCGAGAGCCAGTTAGCTGGCAAACCTTATTTTTTTTAGTTCGTTTCAGCAAGAATGTTCATTCAACACTTGGAACGTTCACTCATCAGCAAGAATGTTCATTCAACAGTTGGAACATTCACTCGTCAGCAAGAATGTTCACTCAACAGTTGGAACGTTCACTCGTCAGCAAGAATGTTCACTCAACAGTTGGAACGTTCACTCGTCAGCAAGAATGTTCACTCAACAGTTGGAACGTTCACTTATCAGCAAGAATGTTCACTCAACAGTTGAAATGTTCACTCATGAGCATGAACGTTCACTCAAAGTATGTGTGGGAAAGAATTAAGTTTGGAGATATGTATGTGTATAGATCTACCTACATGTTAGTGATGGAATCCATAGGTAAGTGGTATGTACGTAAGTTTGTTCACTCAACAGTTGAAATTAAGTTTGGATGAATAGAAATGGACATGCACGTAAGTTTGTACGTATGGGACTTATTTATATGGATGTTTGTGACTAGGATATGTTAGTAAAATTATATGGGAATGTAAGTGGTATGTAAGAGCTTGTACGTATGTATGTGTGCGTGTACGAATGTGTGCGTATATATGTATGAGTATATGTTTGTGTACATGTATGACTTATGAATGTATGCATGTATGGATGTAATATGCTATGAATGCACATAGGAATTAGTATACATATATAAATGTGAGATGTTATAAATGTATGAAGGAATGGTTTCATTATGTTTAGGCATTGACGTTTGCTAATGGTGTGCCTTGAAGTTAAAATGTAATGTAGGTAAAAGAACATCGGGTTCATGAGGTATCGAAGTCGAACTCGGAACGAGAAAATACGAGAGGATAGTTGAATGATATTTGATATTAAATTACATGAGAATAATGTCGTATGATGTTGTTAACGACTAATGGTTACGTTTAATGTGATGTCCATAGGTACTACACGGATTTCTTCTACCATAAACGAAGAGAAGCGGACATAGATCGAGTCGAGAACAAGGATTGTACGGAAAAGAACGGTCACATAGCTTTAATTATGTAACGCCTTAAAGTGTTAATTGAAAGTGAATGTTGTATATTTCTTTTAGTTAATGTTTGACATTCCGTATTTGAGCCTTCATGTAAGAAATGTGTTTAATATAGAAAGAAATTTTAAGGCTCTTTTTCCGCTGTGTTGTTTATAAGTTATTACGTGTGAGGGCGTTTCAAGTTGGTATCTGTAACACCTCGTAAATTCATGTCCAATATTATATTGACACGTGTCATAGACTTTAAACGTGTAAAGGATTAAGTTAAAGGGACTAAAGTTGATAAACAAAGAAAGTGTGTGAATAAAATGATTCAAAATGTCAACAATGGATAAATATACCTTTCAATGACCCTACACAATGTTTATACTCTTAAACGAATGAATTATGGATCATACGAAGCTAATTGTGGAAGAAAGTGAGAGATTACAAACTACAGGGGTTAAATGTGTCAACATGTTTAAAGTATACCTCTGAGTGACCTTTTAGCAAACCCGAAGCTTTGTAACGATTAATTATACTCACTATAATAAGTGATTAAAATTTCACAAGGTTTCGATAAAGTATGAGAAAGTTATGATAACATTCGTATACGAGGGGTTAAAAACGTCAACGTTGAAATTTATGACTTTTCGGGTGATCAAAAAATTAACCAAGGAACAAAGTTTGGTTATGTCTTGGAGCCCTTAAAAGACAAGTTAGAGGGTTGAAATTGCAAGAAATAAAAGTAAAACCACGTTTCTAAGGACCAGGGACCTAAAATGCAAACTTTGAAACTTGTTTAACTTGTTCTGAGGAGCCATACCGGCCGCGTAAGCCCCCTTGGGACTCTTACGCGGGCCGCCTAAGCATGCCAGCGACAGAAAACGCATGGCAGCTGCCAGTTCAGCCTGTTAACCAACTTTAAAGCTTTGTTTTGTATACCAGGGACTCCTCCACTGGTATTTCATGCAATAGGGACACATGGGACCATCTCATAACATTTGTAGACATGCTTGGCATGATCCTAGGTGATCAAAATCACTATATAAGGAGCTCTAATATTGCAACATTGGACACTTGCTTTTCAAAACTCTCACAACTCAACTTCTGGAGATTCCTGGAGCTCAAGTACAATTCCTAGTGATCATTAGTCGTGCTTAGGACTTCAGTAAGTGTCCTTAACCTTCCTTAATTCAGTTTTACTTAGTTAATTAGCCTAAAGTCAAACCATCGTAATTAAGGTTTGACTTTGTGATTAATTAAAATTTGTCCAGTCAAATCTCGAATTGAAAGTAACTATGAGTTGGTAATCATGTGGGTAATAAACCCTTAAAAGGGCACCATCTGATTCCCACTCTAACGAGGTCAATTGTCGGGTCAAACTTGATTAGAAAAAATCAACAGAAAGCAATTTTTCAAATGCATAATTAACAATGTAGAAGCCATGCAGCCCGTTTTATCACTAATATAACTTGGTAATTAATGTAAGAACATGTCTTAACATGTTCAACCTGACAATTTTCAGTTTAAGCTCGGTTTGGAACCGAAAGTCGCATAAGTGGACTTTTGCTTTGACTTTCAGTTCTGACCCAATGTAGCTTGTTTTATAAATGCCTTAGAGCTTTATTAGGACCAGGTTACATGTTAGTATAACCCTCTATGATTATACAACTTGGTTCAATAGTTATCCGATTCATATGCATGTTTCCGTTATATGCCTAAATGTGGACCATAATGCCCTTTTTACTTTAAAACAAGAATTTTGAAAATGTGAGAGGACAATAATCTTTATTACTGATTTATAAACATGTCCCTAAATTTTCACATCAGTTAGAGGTCTAGATTAAGAGTTATGCTCAATAACGTAATTAGAAAGCTTTTTATTAATTAAACGGCGTAATTAGCATAAAGCCTATCTAAACCCAATTTTGATACCAAACTTTTTACCTACTGATGTAAAATAATATTTTAGGATTTTTGAAGATTTTTATTTATTTTTTAGGCTGAGCATAACATAGGGTTATACATTTGATTCGGTAATTGTCGGTTTTGCCCTTTAGGCCTATAAAATGAGTTTTACAAATCATTTTGATACCAAACCTTTTTCTACTGATCTTATATGATAAATAGAATATTTTAAGCCTTCTAGAATAATAAAAATATCAGCTTTCATTATAAAACCCGGAAATCGCTTAAAACCGCCTTTTTACGCGTTTTAAACGCATAGTAAGTATTAAAACTATTTTAAATATATAAGACTTGATACCTACTGATATTTTTAGTAAATTTGTATAGTTTAACAATAAGCAAAATTTTTAAACTCAGATTTCCAGATTTAACCTTTTAAGCTTATGAGAAATTACCAAAATGCCCCTACGGTGCATAGTTTAGTTATAAGAGGTAAATTTCACCTATATACCATACCCTGCTGTTATGACTTATAAAAATAAGTATTTTTACTGAATACATCAGACCTGAAACTCAGATTCATATTTAAACTCTTTTATAACCTTTAAATGACCAAAATACCCCTACAGGGCATAGTTTGAGTTTAAATTCATTTTGGGCATAATGGAAGGTATCCTACTGATATCACAATATATTTAAGGCATGTTAACTCAGGAAACCTGTTAATGAATCATTTGGTTACCCGTTACGCATTATTCGCGTTCGGTGCGGTTTATGTAACTAGTTTGCATAAATTGACCGAAACGGGTCAAACCTTATCATTTTTGTCTCAAAATCCAGAATGTCTTTAGTTTACCCATATTATACAAGTATACAAACCTGTCGGGTCTAAACCACATTCTAATCCGGTCTTCGCTTAATCGTGCGTTTTGAACCGTATCTTTCTTTAAAACTAACCGGTCTAAGTTTAGGCTTAATTAAGACCCGTTAGGAATCTAATAGGTTATTAAAACCTTCGTTCCAGATTAGGAGCCCGGTAAAAGCTACTTGCATTCGCTGTTTGTGATTTATACTTACCCAGGTAAATACTCTTAACTTATTGTCCCTATACGGGCTTGGGATACGGTATTATAATAATACCGCTTGGTCGGGTATGTAGTCATTTAAATCGGATTATGATTAATGTATTTACATAACTCGTTTTAATCTGTATTATTTGGTGTATGGCCTTTGGGGATTAAATGACCATGTCCCGGATATCCTTGGCATCATTCAAAGAAATGGCCACGACCTAAGCACGGGGTGTAGGCATACACCTGACAGTTGCATATGTAAAAACTGGTAATCCACTTAAAGGAATCAACCTTGTGGGAATTATACATGTGGCGTGTCAATTAATCTTGACCAGCTCTTCTAACCGGCACTGACGGACAACAAATAAGAAAAACTGTATACAAGAATATTTTTTAAATAATTGTCCCAAGTTATAAAAGATTTTGTGCCATGTGCATTCAAACTAATTTTCTTAAACTCTTTTCAAAATGAGTCAGTTAATTGTATTTACCAGTGTAAACTGACGTATTTTCCAAAAAGGCTAAGTGCAGGTACTAGATGAAATAGGCTGGCTACTCCTGGCATCATTAATCAAGTCTTGCAAGCTCTAGATGTTAAAGTCTGTTGAACAATGATCTTTTATCTTTTGATCCGCCTGTGGATCTTTTACTGTTCGGATTGTAATACTTTGATATTTCTATTTATTCGGTTTGTAATGTGATTCACCTTTTGCTTCCACTGTGCATTTAAAAATTGTGTTGTTTGACTATGATGATATTAACTACGTCACGATACTCCCCACCGGGCCCACCGGTAATACGTGGAAATATCGGGGTGTGACAGGTTGGTATCAGAGCCAACATTGAGTGAATTAAACACTAGCCTTCTGTGTTTAATCTCAATGACACAGTTTACACATTCATCGACTTCCGAGTCTAGACAAAGAACTTAGGACTAATCCAAATTTGTTTTATTTTTAATTTTGTCCTTTATATTTCTTTGTTGTTCTTTTAATTGTTTTGACAGGTTGAACAAGATGCCACCTAGATTTCGTGGAAGAGGTAGGGGCAAGGGGCCACTCACCGCCCCAAACGATCACGAGGCCGGGCCGTCACACCGGCGAACACCGTCAGATTCCCTTAGCAGAAGTCCTCAAGATAACTGGAGGACCTATATTGAACCCGCAAGGCGCTCAGTTTCGCTGAGCTCCTCCCCTTCTTTCCAAAACTCCTTTGGGCCTCAGTCTGAAAACGAGCCCCATAATTCCCACCATTCTTATATACCTCTCCAGGGCCACAACTCACCCTTCGATGACCCAACGCCCTATTTCCAGAGCCGGTTTAACCCGGCAAACTACATTGAAGAACCAGTGGGTTTTAACCCATTAGGACCTGAAGACCACTTCTCGGGCGACCATGCGATGGACATGGACGAGGACACCGATCCTGCAGAGCCACCGTCCGGAACCCCTACGCACCCCATCGAAATTTCGGATGGGTCACCCTTTCTGGGATCACCTTATAATGGTCCCGATAGCTACGAGGTGAGGTTCAACCAGATCGACCGGGTGTTTACTCCCAGTTACCACAACTCACCGCAGCAGCAGCAGCCACAGCAGGATCCCTTCGAGGATTCCCATTTTGTAGCGGTCACTCCGCCACCACCACCAGTGCAGCAACAGCCTCCGGAGCCCCCGAGGCGTAGGAGAACAACCGCACGGATGTCCGTGCGAGGGGGAGTCCGTATCAGCACTCCTCAACCATCTAGTGGCAGTTATTATCCGCCACTATACGAAGACCCACATATGGGTGGGCCTTCGAACCCTGTTTCTGAGGTGCAGTCTGCACCGGTCACACCGCCACCAGTGGGTTTTAACAACCCAATTCCTACATACGCCGGTTCAGCGGCGTACAACCCATTTGAGCAGCCGGCCCACACCAACTATAACTACGCCGAGGCTAACCCATATCTGGTAGCGTCAAACTACAATGCCCTTTATCTGGAAGGACCCTTTGGAGTCCCATATCAAGTTGGATATCCACACTATGGGTATCCACCTTATGGGTATCAACAACCGCCACCTCCTCAACCTCCGCTGTTTCAGCAGCCCCCGCAGCCGCCAGTGATATCACCACCGCAGCATCAGGAGATTCTTCAAAGGTTAAGTCAGGTGCAGCAGGAGGTTCGGGAAGGGCGTAGGCAAAACCGAGGAATTTTCAAGGGTCTGGCGAGCTTAATCAAGGGGAAGAGCAAAAAGGATCATTAAATCCTTTATCTGTTTATTTGTATTTTTTTAATGTTAAATCAGCCCCTGCGTGGGCATGTTGTTTTAGTTTAGCCCCTGCGTGGGCATGTCCTTCTGTTAAGTCCCATTTAGGGCATTATTGTACTCTTTAAATTTTGTAGTATAATGGTTTAATTTAAAATTTCATTTTTGTTAATTATATGCATAAACATAAATTATGAAATAAATAAAAATTATCATTCCTTTTATAAAAATCTGCCATTATAATAAAAATCTAAAAAGGACAAAACCTAGCCCATGTGTCATTTTAAGACAGGGCCAAGATGGTAATTCCTCAATTAGATTCAGATCCTTATTAACATCTCAATACATGTTTATTCTGCGTTAAATATTAAATAAGAATCTTAAAGGGTATAACCTAGCCTGCGTGTCGTTATAAGACCTGGCCATGATGGTAAAACCTGTTTAAAAAGAGATTCAAATCCTTGTTAACATCTAAAATCATGTTAACATTCCTGGCTAACGTGATTCGTAAAATCACACATGTCATCCTTACATTGAATTATTCAAAATCCTTCTTTATTATTTAAACATCCAATTGTGATGTAGGGCCTACGAGCCATAATCATTGTCATATAAGACAAAAGACAGTGGTATTCTATAACTCCCTGTCAAGAAAAGGTAATGAACTTTGATTCAAGCCTTATTGCCTCGATTCTATAAAATCTTGGCTTATAAATTAAACATGTCCCTGTGACTTGGCCTTTGTGCTATCATGTAATTATAATTAGGGGTTATTATGATAAAGATTCTGAATAAATATATTTAACAAATTAACCAAAATGGTTATTAACACCATGGTTAATAAATCATTAAAAATGATAATACTGTTATAGACTCCTAAATAAGTCCCTGTCATCATCTTATGTAGCAAGCAAGATACATGGCTGAGTCTGAAGAAGTCAACAGTCATCCAAAGGAAAATCATGATACCACCAGGATCAACGTTACTGGTGCGGAACTTCAAGCATTGATTGATAATGTTGTTACCAAGGCCTTGGATAGGCAGTTTAATGAATCTAGCGGTACTCGAAGTAGGGCCTTATCAGTACCCCATTCTAAACCTAAGACTCACTCTGAGGCTCATAGTAAGCCACCTCCTAAACGTGATGGATCAAGGAAGGATGACGATCATCACTCCTCTAATCAGCATAGTGTTCCGTCGAAGAAGATTGAGCTCAAAAGAGAACCACGTGGTAAGTCCTGTACCTACAAATACTTCGTCTTCTGTAAGCCCAGGGATTTCACTGGGGAGAAAGGGGTTGTGGATTGCATGACATGGTAGGACGAAATGGATACCGTGGTAGACATCAGTGGTTGCGCTGATAGGGATGTTGTGAAGTATGTATCTCAGTCTTTTAAAGGAGAAGCACTGGCCTGGTGGAGGTCTCTAATCCAGGCTACTGGGAAGATTCCATTGTACAATCTGTCTTGGGATCAGTTTGTTGCGCTCATCAAAGAGAATTACTGCCCTCAGCATGAGGTTGAAAAGATTGAGTCAGACTTCTTATCTCTGGTGATGAAAAACCTAGACTGTCAGACTTACCTTACTAGCTTTAATAGCATGTCTCGACTGGTTCCATATTTGGTAACACCGGAACCCAAGCGAATTGTTCATTTCATTGGGGGTTTAGCCCTGGAGATCAAAGCCAGTGTAAAGGAATCACGACCTGCTACTTTTAGGTCAGCAGCTGACCTATCCTTATCCCTTACCTTGGATGCGGTCAGGAAAAGATCGCATAAAAACTCGGATGAAAGCAAAAGAAAAAGTGAGGATGATAACTCACGACGGTCTGAGAAGAAGCATAAGGGAAACACAGACCATAAGAAGAAGTTTGGGTCTGGCAAGGGTAGTCAGCAAGCGGATGAAAAGCCAAAGTGCAAAACCTGCCAGAAACGCCACTTCGGAAAATGCAGGTTTGAGTCCAAGTCCCAGTCAAAACCGTTTACATGTGGGTTATGCAAATCCAAGGAGCACAAGACGATAGAGTGCAAGAAGATAAAGGATGCAACGTGCTATAACTGTAACGAGAAAGGGCACATCAAGTCCAACTGCCCTAAATATGCCAAAAAGCCTGAAGAAGTCAAAAAGACCAATGCAAAAGTCTTTCGAATGGATGCACGAGAAGTTGTTCAGGACGATAATGTGATAACAGGTACCTTCCTTGTTAATGATGTTTATGCAAGGGTATTATTTGATTCGGGTGCGGATAAGTCATTTGTAGATGATAAATTTTGTAAGTTGTTGAATTTACCTGTTAAAACCCTAAGCGTGAAGTATGAGGTTGAATTAGCCGATGGTACCTTAGAAACCGCATTAACCGTGTTAGATGGATGCTTTATATCCATTAGGAACCACTCTTTTCCATTATTCTTACTTCCTTTGAAATTAGCTGGTTTCGACATAGTAATAGGCATGGATTGGTTATCTCATAACCAAGCCCAGATTTTGTGTAACAAGAAGCAAGTGGTAATCAAGACTCCGTATGGTGAGCCACTTACCATACAGGGGGACACTCAGTATGGGTTGCCTGAGCAAGTGTCTATGCTCAAGGCATCGAGGTGTTTGAAGAAGGGTTGTGTCATTTATATGGCACAGGTAACTATCGATGAACCAAAACCCAAGGTTGAAGACATCCCTGTCATCTCTGAATATCCAGAAGTATTCCCTGAAGATCTACCTGGTTTACCCCCAGATAGGCAAGTGGAGTTCAGAATTGACATCATTTCGGGAGCAGCACCTGTTGCAAGAGCACCTTACCGGTTAGCCCCAACTAAGATGAAAGAGTTAAGAACTCAGTTGGATGATTTGTTGGCAAAAGGGTTTATTAGACCTAGTTCGTCTCCTTGGGGAGCACTAATCCTGTTTGTAAAGAAGAAGGATGGATCGATGCGTCTATGCATCGATTATCGCAAGCTTAACAAAGTCACTATCAAGAATAGATACCCATTGCCCAGGATCGACGATCTGTTCGATCAATTACAAGGGGCAAGTTACTTCTCTAAGATCGATTTGAGGTCAGGCTATCATCAAATGAAGGTTAAAGATGAAGATGTGCACAAGACTGCATTTAGGACTCGTTATGGTCACTGTGAGTATTTAGTGATGCCTTTTGGGCTCACTAATGCGCCAGCAGCATTCATGGATCTCATGAATCGCGTCTGCAAGCCCTACTTGGATAAGTTTGTCATCGTCTTCATCGATGATATTCTTATTTACTCGAAAAGTCAAGCTAACCATGAGAAGCACCTTCGTTGTATTCTTTCATTGCTTCAACAAGAGAAACTCTATGCCAAGTTTTCGAAATGTGAATTTTAGCTTCGTGAAGTCCAGCTTCTTGGACACGTGGTTAGTGAGCGTGGTATCCAGGTGGATCCCGCTAAGGTTGAAGCTGTCATGAATTGGCAAGAACCAAAGACGCCCACAGAGATTCGTAGCTTTTTGGGATTGGCAGGACATTACAGACGTTTTATTGAGAATTTCTCAAGAATTGCAGCACCCCTAACTTCGTTGACTAGAAAGAATATTAAGTTTGATTGGGGTCCTAAGCAACAAGAATCGTTTGATATACTTAAGCAGAAACTGAGCAATGCTCCCGTTTTGACATTGCCTGATGGAATAGAAGAATTTGTGGTTTACTGCGACGCATCACACACTGGTATGGGATGTGTACTTATGCAAAAAGGCAAGGTTATTGCCTACGCTTCTCGACAATTAAAAGTGCACGAGAAGAATTACACCACCCATTATTTGGAGTTGGGTGCCATTGTATTTGCACTAAAACTGTGGAGGCATTATTTGTATGGTACTAAGTGTGTGATCTATTCTGATCACCAGAGCCTTCAACACTTGTTCAATCAGAAGGATCTGAACATGAGGCAGCGACGATGGATGGAGACACTGAATGATTATGATTGTGAAATCAGATACCATCTAGGCAAGGCAAATGTGGTTGCCGATGCCTTAAGTAGGAAGGAAAGGGTTAAGCCCATAAGAATCAATGCCAAGAGCAATGAATTAAAGAACAGTTTAAATGAAAGATTGTTAGCCGTGCAAAAGGAAGATGTATTAGAAGCTAACTATCCTGATGAAAAGTTAGGAGTAACTGCTAAGCAGTTATCCTATGGCAAGGACGAAATTCTGAGATTAAATGGACGGATATGGGTTCCAGTCTATGGAGGGCTTAGGGAAGTAATCCTTCAGGAAGCCCATAATTCTAAGTATTCTGTTCATCCTGGAAGTGATAAGATGTACCCGGATTTGAAGGCAAATTACTGGTGGATAGGCTTAAAGAAGTCTACAGCCACTTATGTGGCCAAATGTCTGACGTGTGCTCAAGTTAAAGCTGAACACCAGAAGCCGTCAGGTTTGCTACAACAACCTGAACTTCCTACCTGGAAGTGGGAAATGGTGACTATAGATTTTATCACCAAGTTGCCAAAGACTAAGTGAGGAAACGATACTATTTGGGTGATAGTGGATAGACTGACTAAGTCAGCCCACTTCCTACCTATTAAGGAAACACACAACTCAGATAAGTTAGCTCAGCTGTACATGGACGAGATTGTATCTCTCCATGGAGTGCTAGTGTCTATCATCTCCGATAGGGATACAAGGTATACATCGCATTTCTGGAAAAGTTTTCAACAAACCCTAGGTACTCGATTAAACTTCAGCACAGCATATCATCCTCAAACGGATGGTCAAAGTGAACGTACTATACAGACACTCGAGGATATGCTACGAGCTTGTGTTATTGATTTGGGTGGAAGTTGGAATGATCATCTTCCATTGATCGAATTTTCATATAATAATAGCTATCATTCTAGTATTCAAGCTGCACCGTTTGAAGCCCTATATGGAAGGAAATGCAGAACGCCCGTTTGTTGGGCAGAAGCTGGAGATGTCCAACTAACAGGACTTGATATAGTCCTGGAGACGACCGATAAGATTGTGCAGATAAGAGATCGTCTCAAAGCTGCCAGGGATAGGCAGAAAAGCTACGCAGATAAAAGGCGTAAACCTCTAAAGTTCGAGGTTGGTGACAAAGTGTTACTGAAAGTATCGCCCTGGAAAGGGGTAATGCGATTTGGAAAGAAAGGCAAGTTAAGCCCAAGATACATAGGACCATTTGAGATCATCGAATGTGTCGGGACAGTGGCTTATAAGCTAAACCTGCCTGAAGAGCTCAGTGGTATTCATAATGTATTCCACATCTGCAATCTGAAGAAATGTCTAGCTGATGAATCACTAGTCATACCACATACGGATGTGCACATAGATGAGAGCTTGAAGTTTGTTGAGAAACCTTTATCGATTGAGGATCGACAGGTTAAGAAGCTTAGAAGGAAGCATGTACCGATCGTAAAAGTTAAATGGGATGCCCGTAGAGGTCCCGAGTACATGTGGGAGGTAGAGTCCACAATGAAAGAAAAGTACCCTCATTTATTTTAGTAAATCTCGAGGTCGAGATTTCTTTTAAGGGGGTGAGGATGTAACACCTCGTAAATTCATGTCCAATATTATATTGACACGTGTCATAGACTTTAAACGTGTAAAGGATTAAGTTAAAGGGACTAAAGTTGACAAACAAAGAAAGTGTGTGAATAAAAGCATTGTCACACCCCGATTTCCACGTGTCACCGGTGGGCCCGGTGGGGAGTATCGTGACGTGGTTGGTAACATAATAGTCAAACAACACAATATTTAATATGCACAGCGGAAGCAATTTAAAAGATATAATACAACCGAATTTAATATTGTAATATCAAATGTCACAATATTCGGAAGTTTATCCACAGATGGATCGGAAATAACATGGAAACAATAGTTCAACAGACTTTAGGCATCCTAAGCTTGCGAGACTTTTTATTGATGCTAAGGAGACAATCCAGCCAATTACGCTTAGTACCTGCATTTAATCTTTTTGGGGAAATACGTCAGTTTACACTGGTAAATACATTCAACTAACTCATTTTGGAAAATGATTGAAAATTTGTTTGGATGCACATGGCATAAACATTTTATTTAACTTGGGAGAATTATTTAAATATATAATCCTGTGAATGAATTACATGTTCCTTGTGCGTTCAGTAGCCCGGATCTTGTCCGGGTTAAAGATCAATAGACACACCACAATATTCTTTTGTGCACTGACGGGTGTACGCCTACACCCCGCGCTTAAGTCGTGGCCATTTCGTAAAATGATGCCAAGGATATCCGGGACATGGTCATTAACCCCCCCCCCCCAAAGGCTTTAAGTAACAAGACTGTTTAAACGAGCCAATCAAATTATTCAATTAACCACCCAACGATGGAAGATTTGATGCCCGATCAAGCGGTATACTATATACCGTAACCCAAGCCCGTATAGGGAAAATAAGTTAAAAGTATTTACCTGAGCAAAGTATAAATCACAATAAGCAAATGCACGTAGCTTTTACTGGTACTCCTAATCTGGAACGAAGGTTTATAATAACCTATTAGAATCCTAACGGGTCTTTAGTTAAGCATAAGCTTAGACCGGTTAGTTTCAAAGACACGGTTCGTACGCATGATTAAGCGAAGACCGGATAGAATGTGATTTAGACCCAACAAGTTCAGAGACTTGTTTAATATGGGTATTTTATACACATTCTGTATTTTGAGATAAAACCGATAAGGTTTGACCCGTTTAGGCTAGTTTATGTAAACTAGTTACATAAACCGAACCGAACGCGTAATAAGCGTAACGGGTATACATATGAGCCATTGACAGGTTTCCTAAGTTAATATGCTTCATATATGTTGTGACATCAGTAAGATGTCTTTTATTATGCCCGAAATGAATTTAAACACAAACTATGCCCCGTAGGGGTAGTTTGGTCATATAAAAGGTTATAAAAGAGTTTAAGTATTTACCTGAGTTACAGGTCTGATGTAATCAGCAAAAATACTTATTTTGCCAAGTTATAACAGTAGGATAAAGTATATATGTGAAATTTACCAATTATAACCAAACTATGCCCCGTAGGGGTATTTTGGTAATTTCACTTAAGCCGAAAAGCTCAAAACTGAAGTCTGAGTTTATCAACCTTTGCTTACTATTAAAACATTATAATTTGCATCAAATATCAGTAGGTATCACCCTTGTATGTTTAAAAATGGTTTTAGTACATACTATGCGTTAAAAACGCTAAAAAGGGCGATTAGAAGCCGTTTACGGGTTCTATACATAAATCTGATATTTTTATTATTCCAGAAGGCTTAAAATAATTTATTTATCATATGTGATCAGTAGCAAAAGGTTTGGAGTCGTTTAGATATGTAAAACTCATTTTATGGCCCGTAAGGGCAAAACCGACAATTACCGGATTAAGCCTACGACTATAAGCTATGCTCAGCCTAAAATTAATTAAAAATATTTAAAAATCCCAAAATAATATATTACATCAGTGGGTAATAAGTTTGATATCAAAAAGTAGGTGTAATTAGGCTATATGCTAATTACGCCGTTTAATTAACATAAAGCTTTCATTTTACGCTAACGAGCATAACTCTTTATCTACACCTCAAACTGATGTCAAATTTTGCATACAAGTTTATATATCAGTAATTAAAGTTTCTACTCTTTTACATTTTCAAAAATCATGTTTTAAGGTGAAAAGGGCATAATGGTCAACATATGAGCATTTAACGAAATCATGCATATTAATTGGATAACTAATGATCCGAGGTGTATAATCACAGAGGGTTATACTAGCATGTAACCTGGTCCAAATAAAGCTCTAAGGCATTTCTAAAACATACCATAACGGGTCAGAACTGAAAGTCAAAGTATAAGTCAAACTATGAGACTTTCGGTTCCGAACCGGGTCTAAACAGGAAATTGTCGGGTTGAACATGTTTAGACATGTTCTTACACTAATTACCAAGTTATATTAATGATCAAACAGGTTGTATGTGTTCTACATTGCTAATTATGCATAAATTGTAATTTACACATTCTGTTGACTTTTTAAATACAAGTTTGACCCGACATTTGACCTAGTTATAGTGGGAATCAGGGGGAACCCTTTTGAGGTTTTATTACCCACATAATTACCTACTTAAAGGTACTTTTAATTCGAGATTTGACTGAGCCATTATTAATTAATCTCGAAGTCAAACCGTAATTACGATGGTTTGAGTTTTAGCTAAGTAACTAAGCTAAACTAAATTTAAGAAGGTTAAGCAAACTTACAAGTGTCTAATGGTTGATTAGGAAGGCCTGGAGAGTGCTCTTGTGCTCCACAATTGATCAGAAGATTGTTTGATCGATGAATGATCAAGTGTTGCACTTAGAAGCCTTATATAGTGATCAAGGCTCCACAACATGTTGACAAATAAGTCTACTACTGACCATAAGTTGTTTACAAGTGTCCCTAGATGTTTAGGGATTGTTTAGGGGCCAAGGGATATGAGGAAAACCGTTAAAAAGGCAGTTACGTGCGCATAACAGCAAACAGCAAGTTTTTTTGTCGCTGGCACATCCCTTGCGCACCGTAAGGGTAAAGTCTTGCGGTGCGCAAGGCTTCCTCAACAGCCAAAAAACTTTGTTCTTTCAGGATTTCGAAAGGGCAACCTCATATTCCGACTTTGGGACCTCAATTATCAGTTAGGGACCTCCCAAAATGGCCTTGAACAGTTACATACCCTACCATTTTGAATTGTTTGATTGGATTCATTTTGAAAGTGCCGAACAATAAGGTTTACCGAGCTTTTCTTCGTAGGAGTCCACCATTTCAATTATTGTCAAGTATTTCTGGATTTAAAATATATTAGATGTTTAAGATATATATACTTGGGTCTTGGGATTTATAAATGAGGTCGTTCAGAGGTAAAAATTAACATGACGCCACTTTTAAATCCTGCCAAAACATCTTTATTAAATCCGGGTTTACAACGCGTTTTATCTTACATGACACGTGTCGTTATTTCATTGAACACGAATTTTCGAGGTGTTACAAGCATTCAATGTCAACAATGGATAAATATACCTTTCAATGACCCTACGCGATGTTTATACTCTTAAACGAATGAATTATGGATCATACGAAGCTAATTGTGGAAGTAAGTGAGAGATTACAAACTACAGGGGTTAAATGTGTCAACATGTTTAAAGTATACCTCTGAGTGACCTTTTAGCAAAACCTAAGCTTTGTAACGATTAATTATACTCACTAGAATAAGTGATTAAAATTTCACAAGGTTTCGATAAAGTATGAGAAAGTTATGATAACATTCGTATACGAGGGGTTAAAAACGTCAACGTTGAAATTTATGACTTTTCGGGTGATCAAAAAGTTAACCAAGGACTTAACAAAGTTTGGTTATGTCTTGGAGCCCTTAAAAGACAAGTTAGAGGGTTGAAATTGCAAGAAATAAAAGTAAAACCACGTTTCTAAGGACCAGGGACCTAAAATGCAAACTTTGAAACTTGTTTGACTTGTTCTGGGGAGCCATACCGGCCGCGTAAGCCCCCTTGGGACTCTTACGCGGGCCGCCTAAGCATGCCAGCGACAGAAAACGCATGGCAGCTGCCAATTCAGTCTGTTAACCGACTTTAAAGCCTTGTTTTGTATACCAGGGACTCCTCCACTGGTATTTCATGCAATAGGGACACATGGGACCATCTCATAACATTTGTAGACTTGCTTGGCATGATCCTAGGTGATCAAAATCACTATATAAGGAGCTCTAATGTTGCAACATTGGACACCTGCATTTCAAAACTCTCACAACTCAACTTCTGGATATTCCTGGAGCTCAAGTACAATTCCTAGTGATCATTAGTCGTGCTTAGGACTTCAGTAAGTGTCCTTAACCTTCCTTAATTCAGTTTTACTTAGTTAATTAGCCTAACGTCAAACCATCGTAATTAAGGTTTGACTTCGTGATTAATTAAAATTTGTCCAGTCAAATCTCGAATTGAAAGTACCTATGAGTTGGTAATCATGTGGGTAATAAACCCTTAAAAGGGCACCCTCTGGCTCCCACTCTAACTAGGTCAATTGTCGGGTCAAACTTGATTAGAAAAAGTCAACAGAAAGCAATTTTTCAAATAAATGCATAATTAACAATGTAGAAGCCATGCAACATGTTTTATCGCTAATATAACTTGGTAATTAATGTAAGAACATGTCTTAACATGTTCAACCCGACAATTTTCAGTTTAAGCTCGGTTTGGAAGCGAAAGTCGCATAATTGGACTTTTGCTTTGACTTTCAGTTCTGACCTAATGTAGCATGTTTTAGAAATGCCTTAGAGCTTTATTAGGACCAGGTTACATGTTACTATAACCCTCTGTGATTATACAACTTGGTTCAATAGTTATCCGATTCATATGCATGTTTCTGTTATATGCCTAAATGTGGACCATAATGCCCTTTTTACTTTAAAACAAGAATTTTGAAAATGTGAGAGGACAATAATCTTTATTACTGATTTATAAACATGTCCCTAAATTTTCACATCAGTTAGAGGTCTCGATTAAGAGTTATGCTCAGTAGCGTAATTAGAAAGCTTTTTATTAATTAAACAGCGTAATTAGCATAAAGCCTATCTAAACCCAAATTTTATACCAAAATTTTTACCTACTGATGTAAAATAATATTTTAGGATTTTTAAAGCTTTTTATTTATTTTTTAGGCTGAGCATAACATAGGGTTATACCTTTGATTCGGTAATTGTCGGTTTTGCCCTTTAGGCCTATAAAATGAGTTTTACAAATCATTTTGATACCAAACCTTTTTCTACTGATCTTATATGATAAATAGAATATTTTAAGCCTTCTGGAATAATAAAAATATCAGCTTTCATTATAAAACCCGGAAATCGCTTAAAACCGCCTTTTTACGCGTTTTAAACGCATAGTAAGTATTAAAACTATTTTAAATATATAAGACTTGATACCTACTGATATTTTTAGTAAATTTGTATAGTTTAACAGTAAGCAAAAGTTTTAAACTCAGATTTCCATATTTGACCTTTTAAGCTTATGAGAAATTACCAAAATGCCCCTACGGTGCATAGTTTAGTTATAAGAGGTAAATTTCACCTATATACCATACCCTAATGTTATGACTTATAAAAATAAGTATTTTTACTGAATACATCAGACCTGAAACTCAGATTCATATTTAAACTCTTTTATAACCTTTAAATGACTAAAATACCCCTACGGGGCATAGTTTGAGTTTAAATTCATTTTGGGAATAATGGAAGGTATCCTACTGATATCACAACATATTTAAGGCATATTAACTCAGGAAACCTGTTCATGAATCATTTGGTTACCCGTTACGCATTATTCACGTTCGGTGCGGTTTATGTAACTAGTTTGCATAAATTGACCGAAACGGGTCAAACCTTATCATTTTTGTCTCAAAATCCAGAATGTCTTTAGTTTACCCATATTATACAAGTATACAAACCTGTCGGGTCTAAACCACATTCTAATCCGGTCTTTGCTTAATCGTGCGTTTTGAACCGTATCTTTCTTTAAAACTAACCGGTCTAAGTTTAGGCTTAATTAAGACCCGTTAGAAATCTAATAGGTTATTAAAACCTTCGTTCCAGATTAGGAGCCCGGTAAAAGCTACTTGCATTCGCTGTTTGTGATTTATACTTACTCAGGTAAATACTCTTAACTTATTTTCCCTATACGGGCTTGGGATACGGTATTATAATAATACCGCTTGGTCGGGTATATAGTCATTTAAATTGGATTGTGATTAATGTATTTACATAACTCGTTTTAATCTGTATTATTTGGTGTATGGCCTTTGGGGGTTAAATGACCATGTCCTGGATATCCTTGGCATCATTCAAAGAAATGGCCACGACCTAAGCACGGGGTGTAGGCATACACTTGACAGTTGCATATGTAAAAACTGGTAATCCACTTAAAGGAATCAACCTTGTGGGCATTATACATGTGGCGTGTCAATTAATCTTGACCGGCTCTTCTAACCGGCACTGACAGACGACAAATAAGTAAAACTGTATTCAAGATTATTTTTAAATAATTGTCCCAAGTTATAAAAGATTTTGTGCCATGTGCATTCAAACTAATTTTCTTAAACTCTTTTCAAAATGAGTCAGTTAATTGTATTTACCAGTGTAAACTGACGTATTTTTCAAAAAGGCTAAGTGCAGGTACTAGACGAAATAGGCTGGCTACTCCTGGCATCATTAATCAAGTCTTGCAAGCTCTAGATGTTAAAGTCTGTTGAACAATGATCTTTTATCTTTTGATCCGCCTGTGGATCTTTTACTGTCCGGATTATAATACTTTGATATTACTATTTATTCGGTTTGTAATGTGATTCACCTTTTGCTTCCGCTGTGCATTTAAAAATTGTGTTGTTTGACTATGATGATATCAACTACGTCACTATACTCCCCACCGGGCCCACCGGTAATACGTGGAAATATCGGGGTGTGACAGTATCAGAGCCCTGGTTTGAGTGAATCAAGTATGAGGAGATAAATACTTGAACTCAAACCTGTGTGCTCTTGTGACAAGGAACCCATACAATCCGAGACTCGGTCAAGATCTAAGGGTGGAAGTAAAGGTAAGTATGTGCTTTGGTATGTATTTGAAGAAAACTAACAGTATGTTATGTGTAAGGTAAGCATGATTGCTGGGAAAGGATGATCCGTGATTGCGGTCTAGGACCGGCATCAAGGCATGTAATAAGACAAATTGACCCCAGGTACATAAATTTAACATGTGGGCGCATGTAACGGTATAATCTAGCAAGTGAAAGAAAATTTTAAATGAAATATAATAATGGAATGGTAATGAAGTTTTGAAAATGTTACACGTGCCGAAACTTAATTCTTCGGACATAAGGTGGCGATTACACGAAGACACGAAACTAGTATGTGGATTGTGTACCTGGCCAGTACACAAGAAACATATGACGTTCATGAGACCGTGATAATTGTTTCAGGTATGTCCGTTAGAATTAGGTAGTAGGTGAACGTGAGGGTGAATAGAAATGTAAGACTTTCGGGAATGAAAGTATGAATGATATGTTAGAATTCGCGAGACGGATTCGAAGCATGAAAGGAATGAAAGTATGAATGATATGCTAGAATCCGCGAGACGGATTTGAAGCATGAAATGAATGAAAGCATGAATGATATGTTAGAATCCGTGAGATGGATTCAAAACCAAGAAGGAATAAAAGTATGAATGATATGTTAGAAACCGCGCGACAGGTTCGAAACATAATGAATGATAAAAATGAAAAGATTTGAATGTGTAAGTAATTACAGACTAAACAAGTAAATATTCTTTAAAAAGCGAATATTATCCAAGTTATGTCTTAAACTTATATATATATATATATACAAATATGTTTGTATGCAAGAATGGTTAAAAAGACGAATGAATCATGCGGGTCAAATGGTAATCGCCATTTAAACCCGATATATTTAATGTTTTGATTGGTTAAGTTTTATCCTTATAGGTGGGCATAATGTTTGGCATGCAAACTTAAATTTTGACGAAAGAAAGAAGTTTTGAACATGTTAGGTGTTAGATGTGTTAGAAATCTACTCTTAGGAGTCATAATGAATGACGGGCTACGACCCGGACAATAATTTAAGTATGATTGAGATGGGTAAGTTTTGGCAAGAATACTGAAATGATGTAATGAATGTCTTGGCAAGTAAGCATGAAAGGAAAGAAGAAATAACGTGTACTTCAACACATCTACGATAAGTAAGAAATGTCAGTTTGACCTTGAAAAGTCAAACTGCGAAGGTTAATGAAATAAGTAATCAGAATAATAGAATTGCATGTAAGGGATGAAATGTGGGATGTGTTATAGCATGTGTGTAGGAAGATGTAAAAAGGGATTATAGGTGGGTAATCACCTAGAATAATGAATGTTTGAATGAAAGGTGCTAACCGCCGATTTTGTAGATGTTAATGGTAGAATTCTGAATGTGATGAAACCAATCGAATTGGTGAAGGAATGTGCACGAGTGGAAGCCCATTACAAGAATGAATTAAAGCTGTCCTGGTACGGTTAGTACTCATGAAGGAGCGTATCGATCTGTTTTATGGATCGCTGAAGTATGAAATGAAATCAAGGACACGCTTGCTTATGCAAATTAAGTAATGCATGAAACGAGAGGAATGGTAATGTAGAATGAATGAGGTGAGTTGAAGGTAACGTAAGAGTATGTATAGTACAAATAACTATAGGAAACATAGAAGGATGTTAACTTCGGAGTTAAGCGCGTATATGTAACTATGAAATAGTAGTTTTGTTGCGATAACAAAACAAGAACTAAATGTTATATGATATATGTATATAATGTAATTTTAAGAGATGAGATGGAGGTATTAGGTCCGTTATAAACGGGTCAATGAAATGAGAATGTTAGGTGAAAGTATGGTATGGAAAGTATGGACTTATTAGGAAGAAGTCAATTATATGAATAATTAATGAATCGGGAATGGATAGTTACCTATTATTATGATGTACCAGTCAAGGTTAAACATATATGTGTATGTATAAATTATGAATTTAGATCGTATGGTCGATGAAAATAATATGAATGTTAAAATAAACAAAAAGATATATTGTACATGATATACTGTCACACCCCGATATTTCCACATATTACCGGTGGGCCCGGTGGGGAGTATCGTGACGTAGTTGATATCATCATAGTCAAATAATCACAGTTCAATGCACATCGAAAGTCTAAAGTAAATATATTACAAACTGATTCAAAAGTAACATCAATATTACAAACGGATTGTAAGATAAATAGAAAGATAAACACTGTTCAACAGACTTTAGACGTCTAGAACTTGCAAGATTCCCTATTAACGCCCTAAGCTCCCAGCCAATTACGTACAGTACCTGTCACTTAATCTTTTTGGAAAATACGTCAGTTTACACTGGTAAATACAATTAACTGACTCTTTTGAAAACATTTATGAAAATTGATTTGAATGCACAAGGCACAAATATCTTTTTTAACTTGGGATAATTATTTAAAAATAAACTTGTAAAAAAATTATATGTTTGTTATACGTTCAGTAGCCCGGGCTGAATACAGGGTTAAAGATTAATAGACACACCACATAATATAATCCCGCGGCGAGTTATTCTCGAACAGGCGGTTATATCTTTTTATATACGCACCGGCAGGTGTATGCCTACACCCCGTGCTTAAGTCGTGGCCATTTCAATGAATGAGCCGAGGATATCCAGGACATGGTCATTAACCCCCCCAAAGGCTTAGAACAAACAAAACAGATTAAACGGGTTATCTCAATAATTTAAACTTCATATGATTAAAAATTCAATACCCGACCAAGCGGTATTTTATATACCGTATCCCAAGCCCGTATAAGGGAAAATAAGTTAAAAGTATTTACCGGAGCTTAAAATGCAATTTATACTCAGCCGTATATTCTAATCAGCAAGAACAAGTACCTCTACTGGGGCTCTCAATCTGGAATGAAGGTTTTATTAACCTATTAGATTCCTAACGGGTCTTATTTAAGTTGTAACTTAGACCGGTTAGTTTTAAGGAAAAGTTTACGGTTCAAAATGCAAGATTAAGCGAAGACCGGATTAGAGTGTGATTTAGACCCGACAAGTATGGAGACTTGTATAATATGGGTAAACTAAACACATTCTGGATTTTGAAGTGAAAATGATAAGATTTGACCCGTTTCGGTTAATTTATGCAAACTAGTTACATAAACCGTACCGAACGCGAAAAATGCATAACGGGTAACCAAATGAGTCATGAACATGTTTCACAGGTTAATATGCCTTAAATATGTTGTGATATCAGTAGTATACCTTCCATTATGCCCAAAACGAATTTAAAACCAATTTATGCCCCGTAGGGGTATTTTGGTCATTTTAATGTTTATAAAAGAGGTTAAATAGCAATCTGAGGTTCTGGTCTAAAATAATCAGTAAAAGTATTTATTTTAATAAATTATATCTGTAGGACGTCATATATATGTGAAATTTATCATTTATGGCCACACTATGCACCGTAGGGGCATTTTGGTCATTTCACATAAGCTTTAAGGGTCAAATTTGGAAATCTGAGTTCAAAACTTTTACTTACTGTTAAATTATAAAAATTGATTCATAACATCAGTAGGTATTTGACGGTATTTAGGTGCCTAATATGGTTTTAAACCATACTATGCGCCTAAATCGCATAAAAGTCGGTATTTGACGGTATTTGGGTTAAATAAGAAAATCTGAGATTTTGAACAGCCTTTAGAGTTTAAAATAACTTATTTAATATATAAAATCAGTAGCAAAAGGTTTGGTATGTAAAGGATGTGTAAAACTCATTTTATTAGTAAAAAGGGCATAACCGTCAATTACCGAGTCAATGCAAGAACCCTATGTTATGATCAGTTTAAAAATTCAACAAAAATCTTCAAAAATTCCTAAATATTATATTACATCAGTGGGTAAAAGGTTTGGTGTCAAAAATTGGGTTTAAATAGGTTTTATGCCGAAAGTGCCGTTTAATTAATAAAAAGGCTTTAATTTACGATATTGAGCATAACTCCTAATTTAGACCTCAAACTGATGTCAAATTTTTTTAGGACATGTTTATAAATCAGTAATAAAGGTTTTTGTCCTCTCACATTTTCAAAAATCTCGTTTTAATCTCAAAAGGGCATAATGGTCAACTTTTAGGCATTTAACGGAACATGTAATGAACTAGGATTTCTAAGGAACCAAGTTGTATAACCTCAAGGGATTATACTAACATATAATATGGTCCTAAAAGAATCCTAAGGTATATCTAAACTATGCTAAGTTGGGTCAGAACTGAAAGTCAAAGCAAAAGTCTACTTTTACGACTTTCGATTCCGAACCGAGCCTAAACTCAGAATTGTCGGGTTGAACATGCCTAGACATGTTCAATTAATATTTACCAAGTTATTAAAGTGACAAAACTGATTTTATTTCCTTTACATCATTAGTTATGAATTTTATTTAAAAACTGACTCGTTAGACTTTTATTTAATTACTTTGACCCGACAATTTACTTAAGCAACCGTGGTAATTAGGAGGTGCCCTTTTGAGGGTTTAATATCTACCTAATTACGATCACGTAGCCATGTTCATTGGGACAATGGCTCGACCGTTTAAAAGTCAAAGCATTTATCGCGAGCGCTTGACTTTTCGGTTTTTAAGCCAAATAAAAACAACTAGCCATAAGAGGGGACTTACAAGGGGTCCAAGCAAGGATGAACTTGATCTAGGATGCTCAGGTATGAAGCATAAAAGCTCCAACTTAGAACAATTCAGATCAAGTGTGAAATGAGAGCAAGAACAAGTGGGTTTATATAGGATTTCAAGAACTGTTAGGATCGTTCCTCGATAATTGAGCTTCGATCTGGACCGTACACATAAGGCACATGGTTTTGGAATACTAGGGGTGCCCCAAAACCATCAAACGGTATTGAATAAGTTACATAAAGGACCCTGGACTTCAAGTTACATGCTGAAAATGGACCTGCTGTTGCTGAACATGATATTCTGCCCAGATGAGGCTGTGGCGTCGCGCCATGACAAATCCTTATGGTGGTGGCACAGCGCCACCATGTGCCAGCTCCAGAAACTTTGCCAAAATGGCAGAAATGGTCCCTGCAACACTTTTAAGCTATTTTTGATGCGTTTAAACCCCGTTAACCCCATTTCAAGGCTCTACAATGATACCTAAACATAGGAAACATGAAACATGCTCAAAAATACGCCGGATGTCGGTTCGTTTGGTCGTACGGTTGCGTTGTTCGGCTAGTTACGACGAAACACGAACGGACGCGAAAAACGATCCAAATTACACGACGAATGGAATTTTATCATGCCAATCACTAAAATAAAATATTTTAATGTTTACATAAATTTTTGGATGTCCGGATATATTCAGAACGTAAGATATGCGCGAAAATGCAAACTTTTGCACTTTTTGACGCTTTTAGTCCCTGTTGATCAAATAAGTTTATTTTTGCGAACCAAACACCTCTAAGCCTATTTCTAAGCTATGTAAAGGATATTTAGGGCATGTTTAACTTATGATCATATTCCAGAAGGTTTGATGTCATACGAATCGATAGACTTTTGCAGTTTGACGCAAATAGTCCCTCTAATGCGCAAACTTGAGTATATCGTTGTTTAATAGCATCGAAGCCTTATCTAATCCATATTAGGCATTCTTGAGAGTATTAATAAACATCACGATGCTTCGGGTTTGTTAAAAGGTCACTCAGAGGTAAGAATTAACATGTTGACGCTTTTAACCCTTCATTGCGCAAACTTTCAATTAATTACGCAAACTGCTACACTCGATCAACAAGTGGCTCATTTGTGAATATAAATACCATAAGAGGTTATTTAGAGACTTATTTTAAGCATGATAACACTTCCAATCCTTCCATAATCAAAGTTTTTGATTTTTCGCAAAATTAGCCCTTCATAGTCAACGTTTGTCTTTATTAGGGTTTATTACACGTGTCAATACATCATTGGACGTGCTTTTATGAGGTGTTACATATACGAGTATTAAAATGATGAATGAACCGCTAGCTATGAAGTGTGTTAGAAACTAGCGCCAGTTAGAGAAAGCGACACTAATAAGAACTCTGGGACGGGTTCTTGAAGAATAGAAGGTCGTCATTAGATGAGCTCATGGTCATGTTGATGGGGCGGAAAGGAAAGATAATTAGTGTTTAGTGGAAATGAGAAAGGTTTCGGGGACGAAACCTCATTTAAGGGGGGGGGAGGTAGACTTGTAACACCCCAAAACCCGAATGTTTATATTTGTCGTATGTTCCTATATGACATAGCATGAAATAAATAACTAGGCTATTTAACCTAGTTAAGTGTGTGGTCAAAAGTATTAAATGACGAAAGTTGTGCGAAACATGTTTTAGTGGCAAACACGAGGGACTAAACTGGGATAAAATGAAAGTTGTATTATCAACTTAAAAGAAATCAACACACACACAAACACACACTTCGTGTGTGTTCGTGAATGTTCAGGAGCTCTAAAGAGCCAAACCCTAATCAAGAAAGATCATCAAATTGAAAGGCTAGATGAAGCTTAAATTCATAACCGAGCATGGATTAATGATCACCTTCACAAGGGGATCATGAGGTATGTTCTAAAACTTAGATTGGTGGCCTTGTATGAAGTGGGTTATGTTTAATCCGTGAAATTGGTTGAAATTAGAATGAATACTTGTTAATGCTAATATGTTGAAGTTGAATCATGGTTAAATTTTAGTTATTTGGATGAATTAGAATGAAACCCATGCATGAATGTGAAGAGGATGATCATGAAGAAATTGTAGATGTTATATTGTGATTTTGTGATGAGCAAGGTATTATATGATAGATTTTGATAGACAAACCTAATGTGAAATTGATGATTATGAGGTCTTGTTTGAATGTGGTGATTCATGAGATGAAGTTGGGAAAAACATGCTATTATGCTTAGAAAGTGGTATGCACACCAAGTGTTCGATAAAATGCTTAGGTGAAAATGATAAGTGAAATTTGTATGCTAGCAGTGGATAATTATATGTAGAATGTGATAATGATGTAATAGATAATAGGTTTGCAAAAGGAATGTGTTTTAGATGGATTACAAGTGGGAAATTAGTGTGATAAGATGATACGGTAAGATACTTGCATTAGAAAGTTGTACTACATGCTTTGAGGGTGTGATGCACACCGTATGTGGGATTAGGTGTTTGATCATAACTAGTAAATAATCATGTACTAAATATTAAGCGTGTGAACTCACTAGCGAGTAAAGAAGGTGGAGTTATGTAAATGGGTTAATATAGAATGTGTTGGTCAATTGGTAGGATCATGAAGAATTCGCATATGTAGGATTTACTATGTGATTATATGTGGATATAACTAGGTGACCATGTGGTATGTGCGTCACCACATGAGTATGAAATGCACACGATGTTATTACTATGGTCTACCTTATTAAGAATAACAATTTAAAGGTATACATGTAAGTTAGATCGTTGACTTTTGAAAGTCAACAGTGTATGAATGTAATGGATGGGCTTTTGAACACAAATGTTAGAGTAGAGAATTAGTGTGTCATGTACTAGATGATTTATGTGATATGTATGATGGTAATCGGATTACGTGAGATTTGAATAAGGTAACTATTGATATGTGTCTCATGTATGCGAAAATGTGACTAATGGAAGTCAAATAATGTGTAAATAAAAGGAAATGAATATTTGTATGTATGATCATATATGCTAACTTTGATACGAACGTGATGACATATAAGGAAAGGAATCGTACCAATTGACTCAAGCACGGATGGCTAGCGCTGCGAGATGAGGAAGGAAGTAAGCTCTAATACGCACGCTTAAGGCAAGTGACTTCCAACGCACTTATTAATATGTCTAGGGAGTTATTTAATTCTTATAAATGTGAGAAGGTCATGTATGATTAATTAATAAATGGAAATGCTAAGGTAGGAATGATTGTCGGGGCTGAAAGTAGCTAGTTACGTCGGAAATAAAATGGTGGAATCGAACGGGTCGAATAATGGCATGAAGGGTCTTAAGCCTTTTTCTTATAATTCAGCTTTTGATGTGAGTTTGGATGGTAAACAAATTCGTAATTAAATTACGGACGCGCAGAAACAAGAATTACACAAAACGGACGCTTAGCTCAAAAGTTATGTAAGTTTCAAGTTGAGTTTTGGTTGAAAACATAGCTGGGCACTTTATGTAGCAGCAAAGGGGAGTCTTCCGTCGAAATAGGGCTATCACGCTACACGACAGCAATTCAGTTTCACCGTCGCTCAACGTGACAGATGTCGCGCCCCGCGACCGCCCGGGGCAGGGGCTGTCGCGCCCCGCGAGAGCCAGTTAGCTGGCAAACCTTGTTTTTTTAGTTCGTTTCAGCAAGAATGTTCATTCAACAGTTGGAACGTTCACTCGTCAGCAAGAATGTTCACTCAACAGTTGGAACGTTCACTCGTCAGCAAGAATGTTCACTCAACAGTTGGAACGTTCATTCGTCAGGAAGAATGTTCACTCAACAGTTGGAACGTTCACTCGTCAGCAAGAATGTTCACTCAACAGTTGGAACGTTCACTCGTCAGCAAGAATGTTCACTCAACAGTTGGAACGTTCACTCATGAGCATGAACGTTCACTCAAAGTATGTGTGGGAAAGAATTAAGTTTTGAGATATGTATGTGTATAGATCTACCTACATGTTAGTGATGGAATCCATAGGTAAGCATGAATAGAAATGAACATGCACGTAAGTTTGTACGTATGGGACTTATTTATATGGATGTTTGTGACTAGGATATGTTAGTAAAATTATATGGGAATGTAAGTGGTATGTAAGAGCTTGTACGTATGTATGTGTACGTGTACGAATGTGTGCGTATATATGTATGTGTATATGTTTGTGTACATGTATGACTTATGAATGTAATATTCTATGAATGCACATAGGAATTAGTATACATATATAAATGTGAGATGTTATAAATGTATGAGGGAATGGTTTCATTATGTTTGGGCATTGACGTTTGCTAATGGTGTGCCTTGAAGTTGAAATGTAATGTAGGTAAAAGAACATCGGGTTCATGAGGTATCGAAGTCGAACTCGGAACGAGAAAATACGAGAGGATAGTTGAATGATATTTTATATTAAATTACATGAGAATAATGTCGTATGATGTTGTTAACGACTAATGGTTAAGTTGTATGTGATGTCCACAGGTACTACACGGATTTCTTCTACAACAAACGAAGAGAAGCGGACATAGATCGAGTCGAGAACAAGGATTGTACGGAAAAGAACGGTCACATAGCTTTAATTATGTAACACCTTAAAGTGTTAATTGAAAGTGAATGTTGTATATTTCTTTTAGTTAATGTTTGACATTCCGTATTTGAGCCTTCATGTAAGAAATGTGTCTAATAGAGAAAGAAATTTTTAAGGCTCTTTTTCCGCTGTGTCGTTTTTAAGTTATTACGTGTGAGGGCGTTTCAAAACACAAAAGTAAATAAATGAACACGAAGATTTATATGGTTCTGTCTTAACTTATCATTGTTCACAGATGACAACTAGGATATTTTCATTGAGGTGTTAAATAAATACAAGTACATCAAATATATTTAGAGAGACTAATCTAAGGTTTAGCAAACTTGCTCCTACTTAAGCCCATGTAGGGACCACAAGGCCCACGAACCCAAAAATCTCCCACTCTGAGGCCTTTAATACTTTCACTTGCACTCTAGATGTACTTTTGTAATCTGAGCTTTGAGTTCCACTTAGTTATCACTGCCTTCTCATTAATCAATCTAAAGGCCCGTTGAAGCCTTCCCGAGCTCCAACACACAAGTCATGGCTATGTCTGCCTCTGACCCGTCCTCTATCTCTACCGAATGCCACTGACATGAACTGTCGGATCCTAAGATAATCCGAGAAAAAACAACACCCTTCATATTAAGCGGGTTGGCATGGTATGGTGTGTACGTAAAAAGTGGTATATTGTTAGCCATTTTATACACTAATTCAAGTTTCAATACTTTAAAAACACGATAAAGTACTATCACTACACTTCACGTTGGGCGAGTGCACCTATCGTTGGCGTAATATAGTGATGGTAAGATACTGAGGTCGTCCAAGGATACAACAACTTTTAGTAGCGAGTCTTCGTCAACATTTAGTCAAACCAAAAGTAAAAGGGTTAAAATGCCTCATAACAATAAAATAAAGAGATATATAAAAAGTTTTGTAATCAATGATAAGAAAATGGGTGTTTGGGATATGTTTACCTCTTGACGTTAACTAAAACTTACCATGGATCACAAGAGCTCGATTTGTCAGACGAGAAGTTGTATTCTATTAATGCATAAAGTTGTGGAATTCTTTAGGGACCTTCACACACTCGACCATATTGGTTTGAATTAGCAAGGAAACGCCCCGCAAGGTCGGATCAAGCCACAACGATATTGCCGAATCAGCAGGGAAACTATATAGTGTCGTGGTTTAGTGTTAAGTAAGAAAATATTTTAAGGGGTTTATACTACTTCTTGCTATGATTCCCTTGGTGAAGCGTCAATTCCCCAAAGGCGCCAACCCAAAGTCCCATACCAAAAACCTTTAACCCACTTTCAAGACATCAATATATTTTGACTCTACAAAGTATAATCCATGAAATGAGTCAAAATTGTTATTATGGGTTTCTGATGAGAGTGGTTGATGGTGCAGGCAATAAAGCCAAGGGAGAGACTATAGAGGAAGAATGCATATTACTTGAATTCACTTTTTTGGTATTATATGCATATAACTTTTTTTCATCTTTATTATCTTTTTTAAAGCTTTTGCATTTGAATGTTTAGAGATAAATGAGTTAATTGTTGTTACTATTTTATTTGATCTTGTGATGAGAAGTAGAAAATTTAAACTGAAAAGCTCCAAAGGAAATTAGAAACTAGTTTGTGATTGTATTTTGAAATGCATCTAATGAATTTCTGGTTTATTTAGTGAAATTAGAACTGGCAAAACCAGCCCAGCTATTCAATTTTGGGTCAATTTGAGTAATTTTTATGCCATGTTGGGTTACTTTGGGCCTTAGATAAAAAATAGCTACATGGGCTTTAGCTAAATTTTCACGGGTCAGGATGGGCTGAGGTAAAATATGAACGGGTCATAATGGGCTGGTTTCCACACTTGTAATGTTTGTCTAGCGTCTCGCTAATTCTCAAAAAAAAAAAAAAAAGTTTATGCATGATTAACCTATACATAACTTGCACCTGTCAATAAAGGTGTCGTTATGAGGGCGACGAAAGAGGGAGTGTCCGATACATACAATAATTTTCTGTTTTTGTTTATCCCTCTATACAAAAACACCACATACATCAGACTCATTTCTTGTTTTTCTAGAGTAACAATTCAACAAATACAGAAGGTCAAAGTGAAAGTCAACTCTTGAAGTCATTCAATAGCATTGCTTGTTTGAACTCTGTGAATCGCTTTCCACGCCTGAAGACATGCAAAATCACTATCATTAGTGCGTACGGTTGCTTAAGTTCATGATCAGAAGGAACTTCAAAACAGAGTTAGCGTACCTCGTCGGTCCAATTAGTAGACAAATTTATAGCAATGAGTGCTACAACCTGGATAGAAAGTGCACAGATAATGCCCATCCATAGCCCCTGAATCATAATGTTCAAAAGCAACATCTTCAACCTTGTTTTACTATAACTTATTATTTAGTTTAGATTATTGATAATCACATAACCACTGTAAAAAAGGACATCCAGTTCCTCATTCGATATCACACTCGACAAGTTATGTGGGCCCACAAGTTACACATAAGAAAACAATTCTTACCATGCCACAAATGAGCTTGAAAATGGCCCAACTAAAAATTTACATAACTCACGCTACGTCTTGAGTTAAGGGGCCATACGTTATGGACGCGAACGTTCAACGAACCGGATCACGTGGCATACAGTCATAGACAGTTTGTCCAACCATTGGACTTAAAATTTTGAACTCAAATTTTTTTCTCATTTCTAGAAATTTTAAACTGTTTTATTTTCAGTGTAAAATTGAATAAATCTTTGATTTGAGTAATTTATGCCTTTATTTAGGTAGTCAATTTCAGTTTTCCAAATTTTTGTTTAACCTGCCCAAATTCAAATTTATTCTTTATTTTAACAAAGAGGGTTTGATTATTTAAGCACTCAACAATATATCATGTATCTCACTAACAGTATTCTCTTTGTTCTTTGTGCTTGCGCTTTGTGTCAGTTGGTATATCGGTACCTGAAAGAACACACTGGAATCCATCCAAGAAATCTGACAATGCAAGCAATGGCATCATTGTTGCAACGTAGTTGATAACTTCTTCGTCGTTGCTATATAACCTTCCCCAAACATGGCGTACAAGAATGGTAATGCTTCCAACTACCAAGCCCTCCAAAATCACGATTACAACAACGACAATGACCGCCAAACGGGCAGCTTCAGGTCTTGCAGCCCCTAATTCATTTGAAACTCGTGTACTGCAATGGATAACAAGGTTGTTATATTTAACTGTTTTAACATATACATGTTAATGATCGTATTTCGTATTTTATTAACCTTATTGCTCCACCAAGACCCACAGAGATCATGTAGACCATCCAACATGTACTAAGGCTGTTAAAATGAAATCAACAACAAACCAAACATAAACTCGAGGTTATTCTTACAACAAATTATATGTTAATGTGGAAATGGAGCACGGATATGATAAAAAACAACCTGATCGATAATACAGATGTCTCCAACTTTGGATTTGGGAGAAGACCGGATAACAAAACAACCATATCGAACGACCAATATTCAAAGCTGCAACATGATTCTCAAAGTTCTTTAGATGCAAAACTTTGCTTGTTTATGGAAGTAATATCCTATAAATTGCATCAAAAGTGGCAAAATATAACCTTTTTACTTGTGGGTTGATATGGGTTATGTTTTTACTTAAACGGGTCAATGGGTCAAGTCAAACAAAGTTAGCTAAAAGGGAAACGGGTCAAATAAGTTGAAAGCTCCCGAAGTCCAAATATGCATACAACCTACTAAACGCTTTTTTATTCAAAGATTTCGATTAATAATTTGATAGTTTTGGTGCCACTATTTATGTATAACTTTTTTTGCGGTCCCCAAAATGTTTATTGATCTACCCAATCTGGCGTGGCCCGTTTCAACCAGTACTAAAACTCCCATTTCAGCCTGAATTCGTAGTGACCCGTTACCCAACCCACCCATGTCGCCACCTCTAAACTGTAAGGTTATACAAAAGTTTAAATTTCTTGTAATGTTTTTATGAGTGTTGAGGGAGTCAGCATACCAAATCATAACTGCCGAAGGAACCGCAAGTTTAAGGAAACTAAGAAGATCATTCATGGCTTCTTTTGAAAAACCGGTCCATGTGTGTTTACAAGTAGGAGACAGTTTCACATAAACTCCCAACAAAACGACATTTATCCAGTTCGATATAGTATTAGCCAATGCAGCCCCTTTTATTCCAAGCCCGAGTTTATACACTAACACCCAACATATAAATATATGTAATAAAGCTGTAACACCCGACATAATCATCATAGGAACTACAATGTTTTGTGTTTGAAGAAATCTGTTTAGACATTGAAGTAAAGCGTATGCGAATAAACATGGAATCATCCAACGAATAAAATTTCCTGCCCCGATCGATATTTCTTCGTCCTGACCCAGAGCTATGAAGATTGTGGTTGTGTAGAACCAAATGATTGCTAGAGGAATGCATAGTGCCGTTAGAGTGATCATTGCTCTTTGCATTTGAATCCCAAGCATGTGATATTGTTTAGCTCCATACGCTTGTCCGCATAGCGTTTCCAATGCACTTCCCATTCCTAACTATCAAAAAAAAATTATTTTGATATGGAGCTAATCCTAAAGTTAGCTGACTCTTACTTGGACCAACTAGACAGAGTCAAGTGAACTAAAAAATGGGCCAACTTAAAAAAAAAAGCATAACTTGTGTCTTGTGCTACGTCTACGGTTATATGGCCCATAAGTAATGGACTGAAAGGTCTCAGTAGGCCATATCATGTGATAAACCGTCATCTATAGACTTCCGAACTCAACGATTTTCCCCAGTTTTTACAATTTTAATGAATTTTCTTTTATATTGTAAAAACGTGTGAATCTTTGATTTGAGTAATCTACGTACGGCTTGATGTAACAAATAACAGTCTAGGACTGAATATTATATCAAGTTCTCATTAAAGGTATTTGTGTTTCCGCTCTCCTCCGTAACAAACAGTAGCGGATGCAGGATTTTATTCTAGTGGGTTCCTTTTGGTAAATTCTCTTTAATTCTCACTAATTTTTTCCGTTTTTTCCAAACGTACTGGGTTCTTGGGAACCCACAAATGTGGGCTGGATCCGCCCTTGGTAACAAATAACATAAGTTATGCTTGATCACTAATGTAAGATTAGTTTCTCAGTTCAAACATATACTCATTTTTGCTAAGAAAGTCAAACTTAAAAAAGTCAACTAAGGAGCAAAAGATGCAGTTTTGGTATGAAAGAAACAAGTCAATGACTGACCAAGACACTGAAGCCAGTGAATGAAGCAAAAGATGTGGCCATAGAAGCACTGGAGAGAGGAAGTTGACCAAGATGACCAGCAAACATGATTGATATAACTTCCAAACAGTACTGCAACAAGCTAACTGCTATCAATGGCCCTGCTAATCCTATCTGCTTTTTCACTTCAACAATAATTTGTGTTCTTAGATCACCATCTTCATCTTCATGTTCAGTTAAGTTTTCATCAGCAAATTGCCTCTGAATAAGAGGATCTTGAACAGCTTTTACTTCTTCTATCATTATTTGCTTATCTCATAAAATGTGTTTTTTTCTTTCACTATTCTTATTGTCTTCCAATGGAAAAAAAAAAATCATTAGTTCATATTTGAATAGTTATAAAATATCATAGGAAAACGATATGTTACATACTTAAAAATGGGGCATGTGGGTCCCACTTTTTTGTTTTGTTTTCTTTGTTGTGTGTTCTGAAATTGTGGAGGACACTTTGGTGAGAAAAATATAAAACAATATAAAATTGATAGTTTACATCTTAAGATAATATAAAAATTGGTAACGTTTTAACTTTGTAATTACCAACAAAAAGGAGTCGGAAGAATCTATTATTTTTCTATTTTTCTATTTTTTATAAAGTGAAACATTTTTTTATTAGTATCTAATTTTAATTTATTTACTTATATAAAATAATAGGTTAGAACTCCGTCTATTACACGGGTTAAATAAATATAACTTTATATACTAAGTAATAAAATAGTTACATCTTTTAAAAACTCGTGTATTGCACGATTTGAATAAACACATGTCTTACACGAATAATGTAATCCGTTAACACATTTAGTCATCAAGATGTGTTTTCTAACAAAATGAACTTTGAGGTACTATTTACTTATTGTAACATCTCACTTTATTTTTTATTAGGTTAGAGAGTTGTGTATTACATGGTTTATAACATTTTACTTTGTTTTTTTTATTTATTATTAAGTTAGAAACTTACGTATTACTTGATGTTGGATAATCAGCAGAAAAAAAAAGAAATATTTTAGTAAAAAATATTAAATACACAAGAGATAAGTTGGATATTATTATGTAATATTATTATTTCATTGGAGTGTAAAACGGGATAATGAGATCCTTTATTAAAAATAGGATTCTAATTATACCACATGTATAAAAAATATATATGTTCTACATGTATTGAATAACTCCTTTCAACGAAACAGTTGATTAGAATAAATATTTTTATTTTAATATGTGATTATCAGTTATCCTTGTCCTTATCATCAAATATAAAAACAATTAAAACTACCAATTAAATAAAATCTTTATCTTTATAAATATTTTAGTTAATTACATAGTTAGTCCCTTTGGTTTGCACAAAGTAACATACTTAGGTACTAATAGTTTAAAATCACATTCTAGGGTATTAACTTTTCATTTTGTAACGTTTGGAGGTATTAACGTTATTTGTAGGTTTAAAATCACATTATATTAGTACCTAAGTATGTTATTTTGTGTAAACCATAGGGACTAACTATGTTAATACCCTAGAATTTAATACATTCAAACGTTACAAAATGAAAAAGTTAATACCCTAGAAGGTGATTTTAAACTATAAGTATCTAAGTATGTTATTTTATGTAAACCACAGGAACTAACTATGTAATTAACTCTAAATATTTAAAACGCTAATATATTTTTTTAGATTTTAATAATTAATATATTATTATCAGTTATCTTTGTCTTTATCATTAAATCTCTTCCATAAATTTTAAATTTTAAATTTAATATTATCAATAATTAAATTTCCATAATAAATATTTAAAAAAATAATTAAGAATGCCTTGTAGAGCGCCATATGTCCTTAACATGGTTTCTTTTATTATATAGTATAGATACTTTTTTTGTTTTCACAGACTAAATAGTATTATGAACGTTAAGGGTATGTTTGGTAAAAGTAGCTGGTGGCTGGAAGCTTGTAGTTGGTAGCTGTAGTTTTTTAGATATATTTTGGTATTTGGCAGAGCAGCTGGAGTTTTTAATAAAATGTATAAAATAACCAAAATTGACATAACAAAAAATTTAAAAAGTTTGTGCATTAAAAAGTTTATTATCTTTATAGGGTAAAATAGTCATTTTTTCCTAAAAGCTTGTATCTTCTTATAAATGCTACTAGTAGAAGCGTTCAACCAAAAACTTCAAACTCCTAACCTAAAAGCTTTAAGCCCCTTCAACCAAACAAGATTTTTATTGAGTAGGAGTTTTTTCTTAAAAGCTTAAAGCTACTAGCTACCAGCTTCCAGCTTCCAGCCTAACTTTCAGCTACCAGCTACCATCTACCAACTTACTGTCACTAGCCACTAGCCACTAGCTACCTTTGCCAAATACACCAAATATGAAAATGATATCTTTTACATTACTTAAAAATTGGGCATGTGGGCCCCATCCTTTTTTTGTTTGTTTTTTTCGTTCTGTGTTCTGCAATGTTGACGACAAGTATCTACTAGGGTAGATCAATTTGAATTTGAAGTCTATATTAAAAAAATAATATAAAGTTGATAACTATTTTTCTGTTATCGAAAACAAGTTTATACCCATTAGCAAGTAGCAAATCAAAGAGGATGCTTATCTTTGGATGTGCAACCGTTCTAAACGTAAATCGCCTAGCTGGGATAACCGGAAGAATTTTGATATTATAGCTTTGATGTACTTTGTCGGTTTTTCTTTTGCGTTGTATTTCCAGTCTCTTGCTGGCCCTTTATATATATAAAGTGTGTTTGCCGTTCAAAAAAAAAAACTAAAACATATGTCTCTGGACCTTGGCCCAGTGGACACCAAAGGCAATGATAAGGCTTGGAAACCGTCTTTGGTCTGGGGTTCAAGTCTTGGTGCCATCAAGGTTTTACACATAGGTGGGGGTCACTCCCTATTAATCACTCGCGCGAGTACCTGTGTGGTTTTTCCTTGAACACCTAGCCAAACTCTGATGCCAGTGTGGCCCGGTTAAGACAATATAACTGGCCAGAGTAGGGTGGTGGGTCTCCCATTGCAGGAGGTGCGACCTTGGTTGCATAAATTGAAAGTCGCCATTCTAAAACAAATAACTAAAACATATTTTTATATGCAACTAATTCAAATTTAATAACTAAAACATATTTTTATTTGTAACTAATTCAAAATAATATAAAACTGATAACTATTTTTCTACTATTTAATAAGAGAAAAATGCTCGGATAATCCATGTGGTTTGCCCAGATTTCACCTATAGTCCCTATATTTTTAAAATTACAGCTATAGTCTCCAAGTTTTGCAAATTCGTTCTCGGATAGTCTGTGAAGCGGATGGGTGTTAGTTTTTGGTGTTAAGTGAATGTGAAATAACTAAAATGCCCTTAATGTAAAACAAAGTAAACCACCTCCATCTCCACCTCTCTCTTTACTCTCTCTCTCTCTCTTCTTTAAAAAACCACTACCACAACCACCTCCACCGCCACCATCATCACTGCCACAACCACCCCCCCCTCCAGAACCACTGCCGCCATCATCACCACTGGCACAACCACCATCTGCCATCATCACCACTGCCACAACCACCATCACTGCCATCATCACCCCTGCCACAACCACGCAATTAAGGATTTCTCTCTATTTCCTCCCTCACTCTCTAACATTCAAATGTTAACGAATCTAATGAGGTCTGAAAGGGGTGTTTCCTTGACGAATCTGATGTTATAAAAGATTTCCTCGACGAATCTGATGAGGTCTGAAAAAGGGGTTAGTGGTGGTTGTTTCCTTTGCCGGTGAGGTTTGAAAGGGGGTTAGTTGTGGTTGTTTGAAAGGGGGTGAATCGGTGGTCAACGGTGGTGGTTGTCTGAAAGGGGTGATTGTTGCAGGTTGCCTGAGATGGTAACCGGTGGTGGTTAGTGGCAACCAGCAACACTTGTATCACGTTTTTCTAGCAAAAAGAAAGCCAAAAAGGCACGTACAAGTTTGATTTCACTTTACAGGTGATGTCGATTGCATTTTGATTTCACTTTACAGTTTGATTCATTTTTTTTAAACACTTTGGGTGCAACATGTATTCTATATAAAAACACGAAACACTTGAAACTTGTTTATATTCACCCTCTATCCACATTTAAACATGAAAACATATTGATACTTGTTAATCTCATATGCTATGTATACATTTTGTGTCTATATGCTCATTAACTTTGATCAAGCCTACCTTAACAATTATAGCGCTATAGTATTAACGCACCACCCTTGAGTCTTAGGGTATTGTTAAGTAAAACATGTTAAACTCCCTAGAGTCTTGGGGAAAGTCAAGATTGCGTTGGAAACTTTGGATTGACATATAGTTTACACCGTGTCAGCATATTAGTAACTTGTACGTGTTATTCATGTTGGATACGAGTACGTTAAACATTTTAATCTATTTATGCTATGTATCAAACTTGTATACTCGCCAACATTTTTGTTGATCTTTACTTTAATACATGTTACAGGTTGAACGTTGATGCTAGTGAAGAAACAAAGTTAGGGTGGACTTAGAAAAACGCTCTAGAAAATAACAATGTTTTATTGATTCTATGTTTTGATACAATTTGGTTATGTTTGAACAATGTATGAATTTTAGCATTTTATGAAATCTTGATTTAATCATATTGTCACAATAGTGTTATGATGCTTTGAGCGATTTGTTCGTCTCACTCCGATGTTTCGGCCATCGGTTGGGGTGTGACAACCACCACCGCCATCATCACCACTGCCACAACCACCATCCGCCATCATCACCACTGCCACAACCACCATCACTGCCATCATCACCCCTGCCACAACCACGCAATTAAGGATTTCTCTCTCATTCTTCTCTCTATTTCCCCCCCCCCCTCTCTCTCTCTAACATTCAAATGTTAACGAATATAATGAGGTCTGAAAGGGGTGTTTCATTGACGAATCTGATGTTATAAAAGATTTCCTCGACGAATCTGATGAGGTCTGAAAAAGGAGTTAGTGGTGGTTGTTTCCTTTACCGGTGAGGTTTGAAAGGGGGTTAGTTGCGGTTGTTTAAAAAGGGGGAATCGGTGGTCAACGGTGGTGGTTGTCTGAAAGGGGTGATTGTTGCAGGTTGTCGGAGATGGTAACCGGTGGTGGTTAGTGGCAACCAGCAACACCTGTATCTCGTTTTTCTGGCAAAAATAAAGCCAAAAAGGCACGTAACAAGTTTGATTTCACTTTACAGGTGATGTCAATTGCATTTTGATTTCACTTTACAGGTTTGATTCATTTTATGCATTTTGACTTTACAGGTTTGATTCATTTTATGCTGAATATGGCAGCAGTTCAATTGTTCTTTAAAACATAACAAAAGAAATGAGAAATAACTCTGCTGATGATAATGGAAAGTCTTATTATTTACTTTGGACGGTCGGTATTTGATGGTAGTAATGACCTGAGAAACTGGCATGGTGTAACGAGTGTTCCGCTTATAAAAATTGTTTTGTATTTTCTCATGATTTCAATGTACTCACATTATTTGGTAGTAATGAACTGAGAAACTGGCATGGTGTAACATAGCAGTTGAAGGTCAAAATTACTTTCACATATTACGGAGTATGGATGTATAGAACGAGCACCTCCTAAAGACAGCGTTTCAGTACAATGTTTTCTATATATCAGACTCGTTATTATGACTTACCTTGTCAACTTATTTGCAGGACTGGAAATACATTCAATCGGTAAAACGCAACGAGTAATCCTCACGCACGCTGATGAAAGCCTAAAAAGCGCCTTTACTTACGAGCACGCCGGTCTCCATACGAGTCTGTTGCTCTACATACGAGCATCTCAGCCTCCATGCGAGCCTGCTGCTCCACCTACGAGCACGTAAGTCGCCATACGAGCACGCCGGTCTCAATACGAGTCTGCTGCTCCACATACGGCACGTAAGACTCCATACGCGCATGCTCTTTTATATACAAGCACGTAAGTCGCCACGCGCGCATGCTCATTTACTTACAAGCGAGCACACATGCGCTAGCTGTCGCATGCTCCTCTACATACGAGCACGTAAGTCGCCATACACGCATGCTCTTTTATATACAAGCACGTAAGTCGCCACACGCGCATGCTCATTTACTTACAAGCGAGTACACATGCGCTAGCTGTCGCATGCTCCTCTACATACGAGCACGTAAGTCGCCATACGCGCATGCTCTTTTATATACAAGCACGTAAGTCGCCACACGTGCATACTCCTTTTACATCTGAGCACGCCAGTCTCCGTGTGAGACTGTTGCTCTACATACGAGCACGTAAGTCGCTCTACATACGAGCACGTAAGTCGCTATACGCACATGCTCCTTTAGATATGAGCACGCCAATCTCCAGGCGAGCCTGCTGTTACACATGCAAGCACGCTAATCTCCATGCGACCCTGCTGCTTTACATACGAGCGCACATGCTTAGTCGCATACGAACATGCTTACAAAACGTAAACTGTGCTACAAATGCACGCACCACTTTGGGTATACGCAAAAACACATTGGCTAAAACAAAGTTTCGCTTACACCTACAATCTTCAAGACAAGCCACATCTCCTTGCTTCACGCCACATTGTTGTTGTGGCACACCGGAGGATCAGCGCAGGCTCGGGTTTCCACTTCATTATTCCGATGCGACTTTACGGCAATTCTCATTCGCGATAACCTGCACAAAGTGGATTAACACGTGCAAATATTGTAGACAACTGTTTACGGAGATTCAAACACTATATATACGTATGCTTCATGGCTTAAGATACGCGCACCTTGCGCTAACCAGCAGAAGTCACACCAAAGGGTGAATATTTTACAGTAGCCACACGACTGTGTGCGTACCGCTAAAGCTGGGCCACACTCAAAAATCATCCGAAGGGGTATGGTCCCAAATGCTGGGAGCAACACTAGACTGGGGGGGGGACCTGAAGGGGTATGGTCCCAAATACTGCATAAGTCATACGCCTGTTGGGCCCTAATCACACTCAACCGCCAAAACTCAGCTTATTCCAAGACTCATGCACGAGATCTAACCACGTACGCGCAACCTTGACAAGCTTGTGGTAATGCGCCAGTACAAATGGCAACTGACTGCAACCAATCAGCGTGTGCCAGGTTTGCCCAACCAATTTCCACGATGAACAATCGTGGGATATTCACTGCTCCATTATCTCTACTCACAGCTAAAGACAGACGCAACAAGCGTGGCCAGCAACTTTCCCCCACCCGGGCGACAGGTAAGCCGAAAACTCAATATTTACTTCCGAGCACTCCTAACAAGTCTAGTACTCCTCCCACACTTGCACGTGGGATCAGCACTAGACTGGGGTACTTGATGGGGTATGGCATTAGACCCAACCCGAACGACCGGACATATCCGTTACTTATCGCTTTTATTTTAATTATTTATTATTGTTGCTTACTGACCCAACTGCGAGGCCCAACGCGATGTAGTTTACGCTACTTTGGGCTGGGAGCTTGTAGAGATAACCCCTAACTGGGCCTGGCCCATTGAGGTTAGGGGAGGCCCATGTCTCCTATATAAAGATGTGTTCACCTCATTATTAGGGCACAAGATATGGAGCCGCCACACTTTTGTTGCTGGAAATAAGAGATTCTTCTCTTACCAGCCATCTCTACATCCCCATGTTTCTCTCTTCTCCATGGCAGATCTAGGTTCAAGAGGAAGAACAAGGTGTGATTCTCCACCCTCTCAGAGAAAACGGTCCTATCATCCCGGCGGTGATTCCGTGTTTCTTCAGTATTTAGGTTTGGTCGGAGATTTAGTTGGGCCGGAGATGTAGGTTTGGCCGAAGAGGGTGGGTGGGGGTGGGGTGTTTTATGATAATAAAAAAGTAGGGTCCACTTTATTTATTAAATGATTAATTACATTTATTATTATTTTTAATTGTAGGGGCATTTTAGTCCTTTCACACCCACTTAACTGGACAAACTAACACCCATCCACGCTAGGGACTATCCGAGAATTTGCAAAACTTAAGGACTATAGCTGTAATTTTAAAAAAGTGGATACTATAGGGGAAATCTGAGCAAACCCCGACTATTTTTTTCATTTTTTGTTTTTATAGACTAAATAACATGGTATATAAAAATTATAAACTTAAAAAAGAATACGTATTTTATATTATAGACTAAATAACATGGTATATAAAAATTCTAAACTTAAAAAGGAATACGTATCTATACTATATAATAAAATAACCACTTTAGGGACACTTGTCATCGTATTAGGCCATCTCTTATAGATAATTATAATTTTAGTTTAATCTATTCTAATTAATTATAGATAAACTCTTAACTCATATAATGATTTTTTAAATAGGCAAATATTTATCAACTATATGTTTACACATGTAAATGTGGCTAAATAGTATATACACCCACCTTTAATCTAAGAATCTATTTAGTCAAACAAATTTATTATTAATATACCAAATTTAATAAATCAATTATCACTAATAAATATTTGGCTATTATGATTAAAATTTCAGATATTATATCCTAATTTTACAATAGTAGGTAATTTTGATTTAATGTTAGATTGAATTGGACCAATGATAATGGTTCAACTTAATTAAGAATAAAAAAAAAATAATTCCCTGTTTTAGTTGATTTAGAAGAAAATAAATAGAATCACAATTTTTTCGATTTCACTCTTTCTTATTACATAATAATAATTTAAATTATTATGCATCCTCACCTTCTTGTAATCTTTTACCCTTTGGCTTTTATTTATAATTATAATTTCTCATGCCTTTGCTTTATTACACAATACTAAAATTAATACTATGTTGCAAGAATCGTATTTAAGTAACCACAAAATAAGCATAAATAACCTTATTTTTAAATTAAAATTATAAGTGAACATATTTAAGTAATAACAAAATAAGCATAAATAATCTTTTTTTAATTAAAACTATAAATGAAAATACAAGTAACAATAAAATACATAAATAATGACATATAACAAAATAACATGTATATTAACATAATATAAAACTAGAGTTAGACGTTCTTAATTAACTTGACATTTCGTATCAAACATATATAAAACTAGAGTTAGACGTTCATCATTAACTTGACGTTTAATGATAGTTCATTTGGCATTCAAATTTATTTAACAATTTAACCTTATAATAAATAAAAAATAAAATAAAATGTTATAATAAGCAAATAGTATATCAAAGTCCAATTTTTATGTTTATATCATGATGACTACATGTTTTAACCAATTACATTATATTTATTTATCCGTGTAATATACGGGTAAATTCAACTCTGTAATACATATGTTTTTTTTTAAGATATAACCTTTTTTATTACTAAGGATATAAATTACTTTTATTCAACCCGTGTAATACACGGGGTTATAATCTAGTTATATATAATTATACTTATACATGTATATTTATTAATACATTAATAATTACTTACAAAAAAATTTATAGACTTCTCTAGATCGACAAGAATAAAATTTTTATTTGTCAATATGTTGTCCCCTACATGTGTTTGTAAAGGGGTCTCATGTTTAAATCAGGTCAATAAAAGTTTTTTTTTTAGGGATATTTGAAATAACCTCAATTTTCATCAATTGGCCGATAACCTTTTTAATTTTCGATTTGTACTATACGACTCCCAACTTTCAATTTATTTCCAATAGCACTCCAAAACTAACCTAACACTAACCCAGTTTACTAACATCAACTGTCACGTCACCAAACTAGTGTCACATCATAAAAAACCACGTCAGCTGCCACATCATCAAAAAGCAAAGCCAAATGCCACGTCAACGGCCACCTCAGCTGGCACATCATCAAAAAATTCCACGTCAGATGCTACATCACACACACTAATGTCACATCAGTAAAAAAACTAACTGGGTTAGAGTTCAGCTAGTTTTAGACTGCTGTTGGCTAATAATTTAAAAGTTGAAAGTGGTGTGGTACAAATCAAAAGTTGAAAGTGCTATTAGCCGATTGATGAAAGTTAAGGTTATTTAAATCCAGTTTTTTTTTTCGTAAAAAAATCTAGGGTAAATTACACTTTTCGTCCTTTATGTTTGTATCGAATTGTAGTGGATAACCTTTAACTTCAATAATTACAATCACAATCCTTTATTTGAAAAACTCATTACAGCTTTCGTCCTTTTGCACTAACCAGGTTAAAATTTTATATTAAGTCAGATCATGTCCACCTCATGTGAGGGCATTTATGTCATTTTACCCCTTGTCTATTTCAACTAGCTTTCACTCCAACCAACCACCAAATCCAGCCACCACCACTGTCACTCCCCCCACCACCAAACAATCACTGATTCAAACAAAATATAATTGCAATAATCTCATCAAAGAAATAACTCCTAGATTCACAAAATTAACAAGCCATTATTTGTTTAAACTTACAAAAAAAGCTTGAATCCAATAACTCCAACCTTTCTCCACCACCCCTGTCTTCCGATTCAGATCCACCACCAACACGAAATCCCAACCACCACCACACCATCGCCAGACACTACAACCATCGCCTCCCATCTCCCGTCTTTCAGATCTGTTCTTTTAGGTGGTGGATATGGTAAAAGTTCTGGTTTTTAGAGAGGAAGAAAATAGGGTTGTGAAATAGACCTATACATAAATAGACCTCCAACTGGTTTTCTAGTTTGCAGCGTCGTTTGGATCCAGCGAGGTCAGTTTTTGGCAGAAAATTATGGATTTGGCTAAGAGTTGGGCTTCATCGGCGGTTGATTTGGCTTCATCGTTGTTTGGATCCAACTGGTTTTCTGGTTTTTGGCTTCATCGGCGGTTGATTTGGCTTCATCGGCGGTTAGTTTGGCTTCATCGTCGTTTGGATCCAACTGGTTTTTGGCTTCATCGACGGTTGATTTGGCAGAAAACTATGGATTTGGCTAAGAGTTGAGCTCTGAAACATCAAGTTTTTTTTTGAGAAAAATTGTTAATTTGATGGAGGAGGTGATTGGGATTCCATCAGAAATGTCTGTGCTTTTTGTTTAGAGAGAGAGAGAGAGTGTGTGTTTAAAGTGTGTGTGAGATAGAGAGTGAAAGAGACAAAATGTATTTATATTTGATTTGATTTTATTTATTTATAATATAAATAATTAAGTAGAAAGACCAAACTGCCCTTAAGTAAATAAATTTAACTGAAAATTTTAACCTTGTTAGTGCTAAAGGACGTATAGTGTAATGAGTTTTTCAAATAAAGAATTGTAGCTGTAATTATTGAAGTTAAAGGTTATCCACTATAATCCGATACAAACATAAAGAACGAAAAGTGTAATTTACCCAAAAAATCTATCTCCATGCTGGATAAGTCCTCGATGATAGGATGACCCGTGATTGAACACACATCTTCTACTCCTAAACCGAAATTACAAAAACACCCTCATTCGCATCCTATAAAAAGTAATCTGTTACTCTAACAAACTCACCTGATACTCATAACTTACCGCCATAACCTCCTCTCTTTCCGTTAGCCGTGACGGCGACGGTGACGGCGATATGGAAGAAGGTTTAATCCAGAAGCCAAAGGATGACGTCAGATTAACGTGGAGCGTGTTGGTGACGGAGATGAAGAAGTTAGGATATGTTGCAGGTCCGATGGTGGCGGTTACTCTGTCTCAGTACTTGTTGCAGGTTATCTCTGTTACGACGGTCGGTCATCTCGGTGAACTTTCTCTCTCTAGCACCGCCATCGCTATCTCTCTCTCTAGCGTCACTGGATTCAGCTTAATCGTAAGTCGTTTTCTTCTCTCTCTCTCTCTCTCTCTCTCTCTGCATATACGTACAGTTCGTTACCGATAGTATAATGTTCAGATCTGATGTTAGGTTTGAGTTATGTATGTTGTGATTACTAATTAATATCCTGCTAGTTGTTTGTTTGTTACCAAACTTTAAGCCTATTGATTCTTCATTGAGTTTGTTTGTATTACGTGTACGGATTTTGAACTGCTCGACGGATTTTGATTTCCGTTGATAAACTGTGTATTGATTTCCATATTCAAAGGCGTTAGAATCGGCAATGAAATCGAAGTGTGGAAATATTGAAATTAATTAAATTAAAATTTATTATCTATTAATCTAATGCTGTGAAATATTAGGATGTAAACGAGTGTTTGAATAAATGAAATATTAAGTAGTTAGTATTGAAGATTTAGGTTTTATTAGTATTGTTTTTTTTTTTTTAACCTTTTTGAATTAGAAAATAGAATACTTAAGAGTGAAACACGACCGTGACACATGACGCAACCGATTATTATTTACTATGTATAGATTTTTTGCTCCGTTTTTCATCCATTGTATGTTTTTTCAAGTTATGTAGTTGGGATGTTAATTCCTCTTATGGAGATTTATTTGCTGTAAAGTTTAACTCTTGTATTTATATTTATACAAGAAGGTGATTAGCATTAAATAAATGATTATAATATGATTTTTTCTTAAAGTGTCGTTCCCTTTTAAAGATTTAACATATAACGATTTGGTTAATTTGTAGATATACGCTACTGTATGAAAAAGGATATATGTACTCGCATATGCTTTGCTGTAATTGATAGATTTTGGGTTGGAACTTTGTGCTTAGAGTTTGGCATACCATTTCCCATATGTGATGCTAGACAATTTGGTCTTTTTCAAATGTCAAGTTTTGAAGCAGATTTATTGTCATTTCTTCACTTTGATTGTTGGGAAATTCCTTTAGTAATACTCTCCATTTTTCCAATAAAAATTGAGAAGAAGTAGCCAAATATGGATTGGTCACGTATGACGTTTCTTGGAAATGCATATCTTTGTCTCTCATGACAGTCTTGTCCTTATTTAAATCCCATTTATATAGGCTTATATATGGACGTATCTGTAATATTTTCTGTCGTGACTGATGACACATTGATATTTAGCAGTACTGGTCCCAGTAGGCCAGTATGAGTCATTGTCTGCTGTACAGCTAGTTTCTATAAAAATTTCAATGTCACATGTACCATTTTTGGCTACTAGTAAATTACTAAATGGTCCTAGGGGTGCGCAAAAAAACTTGGTTCCGGACCCGACCTGCGGATATAGACCAGTTCCAGACCCGGTTTTTAAACATAGGTTGACCCGGAAAAAGCCGGAACCACTGGAACCGGTTACACCTCTACCTAGTCAAAACCTGGACCCGAACCGGCCAAAACCCGGAAAAGGCTAAACTGGTCAAAAACCTGAACACACGTGGAACCGGTTGTTGACCAAACCCGGACCCCCTTCCTACACAATTCCGGTTCTAAAAGAACCGGTTTGTGCATCTCTAAATGGCCCACTACAACAAGGTATCAATTTTGAATTCTCTAGCAGGGTCGAATGAATCAAATGTAATGTGAAATGTAACGGCCCAGCTTGATCTAGTTGTTGGGCTTCATTTGGTTAGCCCAGAGGCCATGATTTCTGAACACTCTCCTTTACAAAAGTTTAACTGTTCGAGTATAACCATTTTCATATAATTGTTTTATTGAATTTATATTGAACACTCTCCTTTACTAAAGTTTAACTGTTTGAGTATAACCATTTTCATATAATTTTTTTTAATGAATTTATATATATCTTTTTTTATTTTGACACAGTTGGGAATGTCTAGTGCTCTAGAAACTTTATGTGGACAGGCTTACGGAGCTCAACAATACAAAAAAGTTGGAACTTTGACTTACACTGCTATTTTCTCACTTTTGATTGTTTGCATTCCTCTTGCTATCTTTTGGAGATATACCGGATCGCTACTCATTCTTGTCGGCCAAAACCCTCTCATTTCACACGAGGCTGGGAAATTCATCACCTACCTCATCCCTGCACTTTTCGCTTACGCAATTCTTCAACCACTTGTTAGATATTTTCAAATGCAAAGCATGCTTATACCCATGCTTGCCAGCTCAATAACTGCTTTATGCCTACACATTCCACTTTGTTGGGCCCTCGTGTATAAAACCGGATTGGGAAACATTGGAGCCGCAATGTCAATGGGGATTGCCATGTGGTTAAACGCTATATTCCTCTTGTTTTACATGATGTACTCTCCGTCGTGTGCAAAAACCCGTTCTCCAATCTCGACTGAAGTTTTTCACGGGATGAAACAGTTCTTCAGCTTTGCTATCCCGTCAGCTGTCATGATTTGGTAATTAATCTCATCATATTAAACTATCTACCCATAATACAAATTTTTTAGCCTATACTTAATAATTGTGTGTATTTAAAACATTTTCAGCCTCGAATGGTGGTCATACGAGTTTCTGATATTGCTATCGGGGCTTCTGCCAAATCCGGAGCTAGAAACTTCAGTTCTTTCTGTTTGGTATGATATCTGTAAACACCGTATATATATAATCGTCCTGAACTAAAAATTTATAATGATTTAAATTTGTGATTTTCTCGACAGTCTCAATACCATTGCTACATTATACGCTATACCATACGGATTTGCCGCTGGTGTAAGGTATATATGTTCAAAATCTCTTGTTCCAGTTCCATTTTTATCCTGCACATATCTATAATTGTGGTACGGTTTTTTTTTTTCCAGTACAAGAGTCTCGAATGAACTTGGAGCAGGAAATCCAAGAGGAGCTCGTGTGGCAGTTAACGCTATCATGATCCTTGCAGTTGTCGAGACAAGTATAGTCAGCATGATAGTTTTTGTCAATAGGCACATTTTTGGGTACATTTTCACAAATGAGAAGGAAGTTGTCGATTATGTGACAAAAATCGCCCCTCTTCTATGTGTAAACATCATAATGGATAGTTTACAAGGAACCCTTTCAGGTAATATCACCTTGTTGCATGTTTTTATATATATGAAAGGCGGCTGTTTAACTATCGATGAAACAGGTGTTGCAAGGGGTGTGGGATGGCAACATTTAGGGGCGTACGCCAATCTTGCTGCTTTTTATCTCGTTGGAATCCCGGTTGCCGCTTTCTTAGGGTTCTGCACCTCATTGAGAGGAGAGGGCTTGTGGATCGGAATACTAGTTGGTGCCACCATTCAAGTTTTTCTACTTTCGATTGTTACATTTTGTACCAATTATGAAAAACAGGTATTGCTTTTTCTTCTTTTGCTTTCGTTACCTTTTAATGAACATTTGCTTCATTTGCGTTTATGATGAGGGTGGTTCATGGTGCAGGCAACAAAGGCAAGGGAGAGATTATTGGAGGAAGAATGTTCAACAGAAGATATAGTAATGTGAAGCCATATTTTTGGTATTCTCTACAAATATAAGCTTCTTCAATATATGGGTCACACAATACCCTTTTGGGACTTTTTGTTCGACACTAACAGTTTAACGCGACACTAACAAGTTAAGGTTGGTTAAGAGTTTTCTCACTCAAAAAGTAGTGTGCTGGAGTTAAGACCACATGGGTTAATGTTAATCCACAAGGATTTGATGTTTAAGTGGCGCGTTAAAGAGTGTATTATTATCGTATAAACAAACAATTTCAATTGCGGCGAAGGCAATTTCTTTTTGTGAAAGAAGTCTAGAGATAGGACAACATTTTCCTTCATCAATTCTTCTTATTTGTTCTTCTCTAAGTTTTGTTCTTTGATTTTGTCAATGTTTGTGCATAATAGCATATGGTAGATCTTTGAGAAAATATCAAAATGGACAATATTGACTAATCTTTTTTTTTTTCAAATCAAACGACGAACCATAAATATTTAAATCCAAAACATTTACTTTAAAATAAGAACATTTGGTCAAATACCAGATTTTTGCTGGAATGTACAAAAAAGCTCAAGATGATTGTAAAGCTAGATATACAAACCACAATGCCTACAAATAACATTTAACGTGCAGAGTGTACGAAGTGAAGTAAAAAAATATGTTGTGACATTTTTGTAACTATGATAATTACGTATTCAACAAATAATTACTCTACAACAAAAGGAACTAAAGTAATATTAAGGGTAAAGTTCTTGTACAAATAATCTTAACATACTAAACATACAAATTGAAGGAAAACTCAAAAAGACAAGGTGGCATTTTTGTAATTATCAATAACTATCAAAGTTACTCTACAAATATACCTAAAAAAACCTAACCACTCCCCCCCCCCCCCCCCCCAAAAAAAAAAAAACCTAAAAAAAAAACCTAACCCCCCCCCCCCCAAGCTAAAATGCTAAAAACTAAACCCCCAAAAAACCTAAAAAAAAAAAAAAAAACACAAATTATTTTATTTTATTTTTTTAACATTTTTTATTAAAAAATCGCTACTTTTAGTAGCAGCAAAAAAAAAAAAAACAAAAATTTTTTTTTTTTTTTTTTTGCTAACGAAATGTAGCGATTTTTTAATAAAAAAATGTTAAAAAAATTTTTTTGTGTTTTTTTAGGTATTTTTGGTTGTAACTTTGATAGTTGGTGGTAATTACAAAAATGCCACCTTGTCTTTTTGGGTTTTCCTTCAATTTGTATGTTTAGTATGTTAAGATTATTTGTATTTGATCTTTTGCCGTAATATTAATTAGGCTACTTGCCTACTTTTAAACCCTAGTTTAATTTAATTATATAATTTATCTAGTACATATGTGTTATAACGTAATACTCTATTTTGAGAAATTACAAAAACGTCATCACATGCATTTTTCTTTTAGTTCGTACACTTTTCACCATAAAACTTATTTGTGTTAGATCATAACACTATTTTTTTTAATGGCTAACGTTACTCTCCCAAACTTCTATATTTACAAATAACTCACCCTTGCTTAGGATTTAACCCAAAACCTCCCACTAAGAGAGTAAGAGGTAAAAGCCTCTACCAAGTGAGTTAGCCCTACCTGACCATAACATTACTTATTTACTCATTGTTTTTTTTAAGGAAAAATAGGATATGCACCAACATGTGAGCTATTAAAAATATCAGTCGAGTTGTCAACATTTAATTAGCAAAGAGAAAAATGCCCGGATAGTCTCTGTGGTTTCGCCTTTTTTCACCTATAGTCCCTATTTTTCTAAAACTACTTGAATAGTCCCTAAGTTTTCGATTTTTGTTCTCGGATAGTCCCTGGGTCTAATTTCAATTACTTTTCTCAGTTAAGTGGGTGTTGAAATGACCAAAATACCCTTTCCTTAAAAGGCCAAACCATAGAGACTATCCGGGCACTTCTCTTTATAAAACCCATCCACCCTCATCTTCAACATTAAGAAACCCTAATACCCACACCCTGCTTCTCTTTAAATCCACTACCAAACACCCCCTGCCTCTTGTTTTCCCTACCGACGAGCACAAGGGAGTCCGACTGGACTCCGGTGACGGGTCTAACTAGTTAATCGCTTCTCCGTCGGTTGACGTCGCACCGCCTCCGTCAGCTCCGGCGAACGATCCTCCGACGTCGTTGAGTCTCTCACTTCCCGGAGCCGATTCGATGGAATCTCCGGCGCCGATGCAGTTAACACCTCCGCCTTCTCCGGTGGCGATTCCGGCGATGCCGCTGCAGCAGGTGGCGTCAAATGAAGAGGTGAAGTTAATGGGGGGCGATGCCGGCAGCGGCGATATCGGCGGCGATGAAGCAGCTGCAGGTGTCGGAGCCGGAGGGGATGGGGAAGGTGGTGGTGCCGATGAGTGCTGAGTTTTTGTCGGTGATGCAAAAGATGATAAGGAAGGAGGTGAGGAAGTATATGTCGGGGGTGGAGCAACGGGACGGTAGTGGTGGAATGTGTGGTGGTTTTAGGGTGGTGAACAGAACGGGGATGAGTAAGATTGATTAGAGTAGAGTGTTAAGAAGAAGATCAATGGCGGAACAATGGAAAATCTTTGTTTGATGTCTAGTGCTGATTTTATGAATATTGATTTTAAAAACAAAGAAATAAAAATTGTACAGATGATGATGATGATGATCAAGGTTTAATGAAACGGAGGAAAAGAAATCAGTTTTTTTTTTTTTTTTTTTTTAATTTTAATTGTGTTTGAATTTTGATGACCAAAACATAGTAAATAAGATTTAAATTAGAGAAAAATGCTCGGATAGTCCCTATGGTTTGGCCTTTTAAGGAAAGGGTATTTTTGTCATTTCACATCATTTTAACAGAGAAAACAAACTGAAGTTAGACCCAGTGACTATCCGAGAACAAAACATGAAAACTTGGGGACTATTCAAGTAGTTTTAGAAAGATATGGACTATAGGTGAAAAAGGGTGAAACCACAGGGACTATCCGGGCATTTTTCTCATTAGCAAATTATATGTCTAATGTCTCCTTTGAAAGTTTATGAGTTGTCTCATTCGATTTCCACAAAATCAATAGGTGTTATGTCTGGACTAAAATCGCCTAACGACATATTTGTTCATCTAATGAAATTTAAACCCTAATGGTGGAAATGATACGAGTATGATTCATAGTAAATACTAAATAGTAATGGTGTTCGTTCTATCAAATATGGTTCTATTATTTGATGTATTCTTTCAATCCTTCATCTTTTTTGTCCCACATTTCTAGAAGAGTAAACTGCTAAATTCGTCCCTGAGGTTTGACTCAAATTGCTAGATCAGTCCAAAATCAAGTTTTGTTGCTAAAACAGTCCCTGAGCCTAGTTTCTGTTGCTATTTCAGTCCAATAAATTAACACCGTTAGAACCTCTGTTAATGAATTGGTAAAACTGCTAAATTCGTCCCTGAGGTTTGATTCAAGTTGCTAGATCAGTCCAAAATCAAGTTTTTTTGAATTTGTTAATTATAAACTTATTTAGGTATATAATTTTTCTAGACTTGCATTAATTTTTTGAATTTGTTAATTATAAACTTATTTAGGTATATAATTTGCAAGTCTAGAAAAATTATTTGTTAGTTATTTTGATTATTATTATTATTATTATTATTATCATTAAATGTTTACTAATTATATACTTAAGTATTTAAATAAGATAATACTTAATTTAAATAAAATTAGTTTTAAAAATATAAATGTAGCTTTTTTGAAGAGCGCAATTTAACCGGCCCAGCCTTAAATACTGATTTTATTTTGATGTTGTTATTGTTGTTGTTGTTACCATGTAAATATTTAGTATTTATTTAAGGATTTAAATAAGACAACAGTTAATTTAAACAATATTTAGTTATGAAAAATACAAACATTATATGTAAATTTAAATATTAAGAAATTAACATAATTTTTATTTATTTTTATTTAAATCGTAATATTTAATGTTTAATATTTATCAATTATTTTAATTTCATATTTGTATTATAAAGTTCTTTTATTCATTTTTTCTACTTAATTAAGTGGTTTCGTATTTAATAATATTATCATTCAGGTGAGGTCAGACAACATGTCGTGTCAAACCAGTGTTTAAGATAGGTCAAATAAAATTGCGCTCTCCAAAAGAGCTACATTCTGTTTATATTTTTATAACTAAACACAAATTTAAATTATATATTTAGGGTAGACTTGTAATTTATCTTAAATTTTAAGACATTTAAGAAAATATATAACTTTGTAAATATTTAGTAGTTATATACGTAAGTATCTAAATAAGATCACACTTAATCTAAATAGTATTGAGTTATAATTAACAAATTATATACCTAAATAAGTTTATAATCTAAATAAGTTTATAATTAACAAATTCAAAAAATTAATGCAAGTCTAGAAAAATTATATACCTAAATAAGTTTATAATCTAAATAAGTTTATAATTAACAAATTCAAAAAATTAATGCAAGTCTAGAAAAATTATATACCTAAATAAGTTTATAATTAACAAATTCAAAAACTTGATTTTGGACTGATCTAGCAACTTGAATCAAACCTCAGGGACGAATTTAGCAGTTTTACCCATTCATTAACTGAGGTTCTAACGGTGTTAATTTATTGGACTGAAATAGCAACAGAAACTAGGCTCGGGGACTGTTTTAGCAACAAAACTTGATTTTGGACTGATCTAGCAATTTGAGTCAAACTTCAGGGACGAATTTAGCAGTTTACTCTTTCTAGAACACAAGGTCTGAGAAACCTCCCCTATAAAACGGTTATCGATTTTTTTGAACCCTCATTTAACCAGAATTAACTGAACCGAACCATTCATATTTTTATATATTTCTAGCTTTTATACCTTCAGTTCATGTATTTCATATTTATACATCCATTTTATGTATTTATACCACCATTTGAAGTACATATACATCCATTTCATGTATTTATACCTAAATTTCATGCATTTATAATAAAAGTTTTAGCCTAAGTTTGGTTTTGGCTACTAACTGAAATTAAATAAATCAAATCAAAAAACCGTTAATCTAACTGAATAAACCAAACCGATTAACATAAAACGACTTGGTTAATAAAATAGACTAATCGATGACCTCGATTTCGGTTGAGGATAATAATCTAACCAACCGAACAATGCGCACCATGGCAATGTCTGTGTTTCTCGCTGCATCGCGCACGCACCTATCGGTTATTAACAAAACTGGTTATCGGTGAACAGTAACTAAACCGTTAACCTAAACCAAACCGAAAACAGACGAAACCGAACCGAAATCAACCAACTACTTAATTAATTGTAAACTGATAACGGAATTAACCAAAAACCGATTATCAATTTTTTTTGTGCTATCGGTTAACCAAAATTAGCTGAACCGAATCGAATCATTCATATTTTCATATATTTTTAACTTGTATACCTCTAGTTCATATATTTCATATTTTATATCTCCATTTCATATATTTATACTTTAATTTCATTTATTTATACCTCAATTTCATATATTTTTAAGCAAAAGTTTTAACCCAAATTTGGTTTTTGCTAATTGCTATTAACTGAAATTAAATGAACCAAACCAAAAACCGTCAATCTAATCGGATAAACTGAAGTGATTAACTGTAAACCGATTGGTTAATAAAATAGACTTACCGATGACTTTGGTTTCAGCTTCGGTTGAGGATAATAACCGAACCAACCGAACCATGCACATCATAATGAAATGGATTACCCGTACTTTGCTTTTGATGTATATCTATCATAATGATGCTACAATAAGAATATTATATGAATAAGAAAACTACCAAAAACGAGTATCGCAATACTATATGTCGCTCTCACCGCATCACGCGGGCATTCTGCTAGTAGTTAAAATATATAAGTTAATTTTTTAAAGGGTATTACGGTCTTTCATACAAATTTAATAGAAAAATAGAGGTGTTAGTAATGACTAATGGCGTATGACATTATAGCCTAGTGACATCTTTGGGTAGGATAAGGCTTAGGGACTATTTGGTCATGGGTTCGATTCCCACAAGAAGCTTTTTCCCAAATTTGTTGGGTTTACTCCTGAATTGGTGTATAGGCATTATTTCCTAGTGAAGATGGATATGATCGGATGGTTCCGCTGTTGACACGATAATACTTCAATAATCCGTCAGTGATTCAAAATTCGCCGTTAAAAAAAAGTAATGACTAATGAGGAGTAGGGATAGCAAAACAACCCGAGCCCGACGGGTATACCCGAAACATATGGGACGGGTATACCCAAAGCCCGATGGGTATGGGTCGGGTATGAGACTCGTTTTAGAAACTTTCACGGGTATGGGATTAGATGATGTCCGACCCGATTACCCGAAATCACATACCCATTTACTCGAACTATATACCCAAATCATTTACCTGATGTTTTTTTATTTACAATTTTATTTTGTCTTAGCCTTTGTCTATTAGTGCTTTATTTTAGTAGGTTCATTATGTTGAAAAAATAAAATTTCTTTTGGAAGAAAAAAATAAATATTCTTTTGTTTTGTATGTTGTGAAGTATATATATAAAATCATATAAAGGTATTGATGTCATTATTTATTTGTGATGAAACTTTTATCTATGGAATGTATGATATTTTAGTTTATAATAGTTGTCAAATAAATTAAAACTATACATTAACAGGTATACCCGATATCCATGGGTATGCCCGATACCCGATGAGTAATTATTCGAAAAATACTCGACAGGTATTAAACTTAGTATGAGACACAATTTTATAACCGGGTATAGGTATAAGATTGCTAATACCCAACCCGAACCCAGCCCCATTGCCATCATTGAGGAAGTAGTTGAGAAGGAAATGAAACCAAAGGACTCAAAAAGTCAAATTTGTACTTTTGAACTTAAGTGATTCCCCTGGTGAAACTTCCTCATTGACTAAAACCTTAAGTCTATGTTCTAATATATAGTCTTGATCAGACATAATAAGACTAGAAGGAGTGGTTTGGCCCATCCCCACGGGGATGAGCCTCCACGTAGGCGCCACGTAGGCGGCTCGTGGGGGATGGGCCAAATTGATAATTGAAGGGGATGGAGGATGGGGCCCCACCTTATTATTTTATAATTTCATAAGCTTTAATTTAATAAGTTAATAAAAACTTTATAAAAATTAAAAAATACAACATAAAACAACATAAATAATTTCATTTCATAACATAAAAAAAATTACATTTCCTAAAAAAAAAATTACATTTCCTAAAAAAAAAAATTACATTTCCTAAAAAATAAAAAACCTACGACGTCCACTTTTTCTTCACCTCTTCCTTCATCCTTCGATACACCTCTCGTTCCTCCTCCGGAACCGAGTCGAGATCCAACCTCATTATCCTAAAATCCTCCGCTCGAGCATAGTCGGCCGACACGTTTTTCTTGTGACTATATTTTTCGGCCGCAAATTCTTGGAACGTACGGAATTGGGAAATTAAGTCGTCCATTTTCGAAGACGCCTTCGAGCCGCCACCTCCACCCGAGCCGCCCCCTCCACTCGAGCCGGCCCCTTTGCGCTTTGCGGCCGCCTCTTTTTTTGCTTTGTCCCTTCCGTCGGGACGTTCCGGTTCGTAATATTCTTGTTCTTCATATTCCGGATCGTCGTTTATGTCGATTTGACAACGAGCGGTGGAGCCTCCCCCGCTATAACTTCCGGACTCGGAAGTTTTAGTCCGTTTGGCGGTTGCGACCTCATTTGGAATCGGCGCCCATTTAGGATCTTTCTTTAAAACGTTCCATGCTCGGAGGTGCGGGAAAGGCGGATTTTTTGCTTCCCATTTAGATATCGCAAGGTTAAGAACGTCCTCGTCGCTACTCCCACTAGGACGATAGATGTAAAGTGGGTTATAAATCCCGATAAAATCATTCACGCACTTGTTCATTTTCCGCCACTTGCCTGATACGGATTCGAGATCACGGTAGGGGCCTTCCCCCATAAGGGTATTAAACCTTTCCGTACATTTCTTCCAAAAACCATTTCCCGTTTGATTGTTCCCTAAAATTTAAAAAAAATGGATTAGTAAAACTAAAAAAAAAATTCTTTTTAAATTTATATAAAAAAAAATTAACTTTGGTTCATACCGACAATCGGGCAAGTTGAGGCCTTAAGAAACGCGATAGCTAGCGCCTCCTCCTCTACTTTTGTCCACGGTCTCGGCTTTGCTCTCGAACCGCTTTTTTTTTCGGTGACGGGTTCGGTTTCAACCGCCTTCCCCTTCCCCCTGTTTTTTTTGCGCTTGAGTTCTTTTGGTGGCGATTCGGGGACGACTTCATCATCATCGTCAAGGTGAACCGAGGGTTGTGGTTGGGAAGTTGGCGGTTGCGATTGGAATTGATCAAGTTGAAGCGAGCCGCGTTGCATGAATTGTTGGAATGCTTGGTATTGTTGCATTTGTTGAAGTTGGGACATTTGATTGAAGGCGTTAGGTGATTGTTGGAAACCCGCGAACGTAAATGGTTGAGACCCCCACGAAGAATCCATAGTCGGAGTGTAAGCGGGACTAGAAAAAAAGTTTGGATTGTTCGGGTTGGGATTGTTCGGGTTGGGATTGTTCGGGTTGGGATCGTTTGGGTTGAATGGATTCATGATGGTAAAAAAAATGAGAGTGTTTTTTTAAAAAAAATGGATGATAGAAGGAGAAGATTAGGAGAAAAGGATGTGAAATGGTATAAAAAGATGGAAGAGGTGATAAATATTTAAAGTGGAAAAAGAATTTTTTTTTTTTTTTTTAATAAATCTATCCGTTACAAACGGATATATATTCGAAAAGGGGGCGGCAAGAGCGGCGATGGATTGCTGGTGAAGCCGGGCCGGGATGGAGGGGGGCGGTGTGGGGGACCGGCGCCGGTCCTTGCCGGGCCTAGCCGGCCCCCACTCCTTCCAGTCTAATGCTACAAAATACTATTTTGAGTCTTACTCTACTTCCAATACAGTCTTCTTAATAACTACCACCAGAACTTCCTCTCTCTCCACTCGTATCTGAGAATTCACGTATCCTGTTTGTTTATAGATGGAGCCAGCGAGAGACGCCATGGAAGAAGGATTGCTTCTGAAACAAAGAGATGAGAGATTAACATGGCGTTTGTTGGTGGAAGAGATGAAGAAGTTAGGATTTGTAGCAGGGCCCATGGTGGCGGTAACTCTATCGCAGTACTTGCTGCAGGTTATCTCGGTCATGATGGTCGGTCATCTGGGCGAACTTGCTCTTTCTAGCACCTCCATTGCTATCTCGCTTTCTAGCGTCACCGGATTCAGCCTAATGGTCAGTCATCTCCCATTCTCCCTCCCTCGTGTTACATAATTAGTTGCTAAAAGTTATCCTAGCGATAACAATAAACAATGGGTAAAGCTAAACGTACCTATGTATGTAACGGACCCCTCTATGTAAAACCATTAGAGAGTACGTTTATTAGCAAAAAAAAAAAAATGATGTTCCTATTGTTTTTTTTTTTTAATCTTTTGATCCCTCAATGTCTTTTTCTGAATAAAAAATGGAAAAAAGTTTTTGAAAGATATATATGTTACTAAACATAGCCCTCTCACAAAACATAGAGTTGGTATGGTATTAAAATATAAAATTCCCTCTTACGGTGTACCTTAGGCTGAACGGTATGGTGACGGAGGGAAGGACGGCGACGGGGGTGGCGGGATGGGGTGATGGAGCGGCGCCGAGAAGAAAGAGGGGGGCCCACATGTTTTGCTCCGTCCTGGACGTCGAAATTCCGACGGAGAGGACGATGACTGGACGGCGACGGGGGACATGGAGAGGGGGACGGCGACGGAGCAAGGACGAAGCTGGACGTTCCCCATACCGTCCAGAAGGACACCTTTATTTGTCCAAACTGAAACTGTAGCTCATCGTGAATTTCATGTTCCTAAATTATTATTATTATTATTATTATTATTATTATTATTATTATTATTATATTATTATTATTATTATTTTTAATCTTTTGGAGCCCACAAACTTAAGTAATCAAGTTTGGATTGACTAACCACTTGTTGACAAAAAAACTGATACTTCCTTGAAATTCATTTGTGTCTGGCATGTGAAGTTATCATTCCTTTCACATGTGTTCATTTGTGTCTGGCATGTGAAGTTATCATTCCTCTCACATGTGTTGTCATAAGTTAAGGGTGGAGGTATAACCCTCGGAGACTTGTGCGGGGAATGATAGTCACCGCTCGGTGACTGTACCGGGTGTTTGAACATGTGCGGTGACCAAGAGAGAGGCATCCAAGAGAGAGGCATCCAAAATCGGTGAACTCTCACCGAACATGATTAAGAGTGAATGAGAGGATAGGAGAGAGAGAGGAGGGACCAATCATGTTTTTTTTTTAATTGAGGGTTGTTTGACTATACCTAGTGATTGAGTGTAAAATGGGGAGTAGAATGGGAGTTGACATGGCATAATACTATTGGGTAGGATTTCACTCAAACACCCTAACTTGTTTGACTATACCCTCCACGCTAAAGTATTTGCATTATTAGAGCTTAACAAGACTAAAGATTTAAGAAGTCATAAAAAAAAAAAAAGAAAAAAAAAGAGTAACAGCCATGCCATCTTTTTTTTTAACGACCAACAGAATCAATCCCGAGCACTCTCGGGGCACCCACTGGACAAACGGAGTACTCCGAGAGTAACCCAAGTCCACCACCAATTCCGGGGAAAACCCGGTACCCTGCCCGTAGAAACGACGGTGAAAATTACCGGTAAAACCCGTTTGGCTCAAGGATCCAACCCAGGTTTCCCTGAGTCTCCTATCATTGCCCACCAGTGCCTCACTATGTACTAAGTGGGAGTTGAACTTGTATCTCTCAAGAGAAATGTAAGCCGTCCACCACTTGATCTAAAGATCATTGGCAACAGCAATGCCATCTAAATTGAATTCTTTCATCATGGATTAAAGTTATCTGTTTTAATGTGTTTTGAGTATTTTTAAGTTTGTGGAGTTTGTATTTGAAACTTGTGGGGTTGAGTCAATTTAGGTCAAACCCACAAACACATTAAGCGGGTTCATGAATTCACCCAATAAACCCGTTTGATGTTATATACTACGAAAAAATATGTTTTAAGTCATATCTTAAATTGATTGAGTAATTTATATCAAAATTTTAAAAAATAAAAGATAAATGAGTATCAAAATTTTAAAATAAAGAGTAATTTATTTACATTTATGTAAACATATTTTTTTCTTTTTTGTAAATCTGCAATTTTAGAGAATTCATATGGAAAAGATAACAAAATAAAAATTTGAGGTAAACCTGTCGTGTTCATGTCAACACGAAAAGACTCATGTCGTGTTTGGGTTCGTGTTGTGTTCAGGTTTGTGTCGGTTTTAACCCGCCAGCCCACTAAAACAACCCATTTAACACCCTAGAATGCAAACCAAACCCCACCTTAGTTTGACTTCCTCTGGTTTTTTATATATTTATTTGACAGTCAGGAATGTCTAGTGCACTGGAAACTTTATGTGGACAAGCTTATGGAGCTCAACAATACAAAAAAGTTGGAATTCAGACTTACACTGCTATTTTCTCACTTTTAACTGTTTGCATTCCTCTTGCAATCTTTTGGAGATATACTGGACCATTACTCATTCTTGTTGGTCAAAGCCCTTCGATTTCAAATGAGGCTGGAAAATTCATCACTTGGCTCATTCCTGCACTTTTCGCTTATGCGATTCTTCAACCACTTGTTAGATATTTCCAAATGCAAAGCATGCTATTACCCATGCTTGCTAGCTCAATAACTGCTTTATGCCTACACATTCCTCTTTGTTGGGCCCTTGTGTATAAAACCGGGTTGGGGAACATCGGAGCCGCAATGTCAATGGGGGTTGCCATGTGGTCAAACGCTATATTCCTCTTGTTTTACATGATGTACTCTCCCTCGTGTGCGAAAACGCGTTCGCCAATCTCAACTGAAGTGTTTCACGGGATGAAACAGTTCTTTAGCTTTGCTATCCCGTCAGCTGTCATGATTTGGTAATTAGTCTCATTGAATCAAATTACTTACCCATGTTAAAGAATTTGTTAATAATTATGTGAATTTAAAACATTTGCAGCCTCGAATTGTGGTCATACGAGTTCATTATTTTGCTTTCAGGGCTTCTACCAAATCCAGAGCTTGAAACTTCAGTTCTTTCTATTTGGTATGATATCTGTAAACATCATATAACGGTCCTGCGCTGAAAATAATAATGATTTGAATTTGTGATTTTCTTGACAGTCTCAATACTATTTCAACATTATACGCTATACCATATGGACTTGCCGCTGGTGTAAGGTATGTTCAAAATCTCTTGATTGAGTTTCATTTTTTATCCTGCATATATCTATAATTGTGCAGGCATGACCAATATGCTTATGTTATGGTGATCGTGGTACGGTTTATATTTTCAGCACAAGAGTTTCGAATGAACTTGGAGCAGGAAATCCTAGAGGAGCGCGTGTGGCAGTTAATGCCGTCATGATCCTTGCATTTGTTGAGGCAACTATAGTCAGCATGATTGTTTTTGTCGATAGGCACATTTTTGGGTACATTTTCACAAATGAAAAGGAAGTTGTCAATTATGTGACAAAAATCGCCCCTCTTCTATGTGTAAACATCATAATGGATAGTTTACAGGGAACCCTTTCAGGTATATCACCTCCTTACTACATATATTTGAAAGGAGGTTGTTTAATTATCGATGAAACAGGTGTTGCAAGGGGTGTGGGATGGCAACATTTAGGGGCATATGCCAATCTTGCTGCGTTTTATCTTGTTGGAATCCCGGTTGCTGCTTTGTTAGGATTCTGCACCTCATTGAGAGGAGAGGGCTTGTGGATCGGAATATTAGTTGGTGCCACCATTCAAGTTTTTCTACTTTCAATTGTTACATTTTGTACCAATTATGAAAAACAGGTATTGATTCTTCTTGTGATGATAAATGACTGAATTTGGTGAAATTTTGGGTTTCTGATGAGGGTGGTTCATGGTGCAGGCAACAAAGGCGAAGGAGAGATTGTTGGAGGAAGAATGTTCAGCAGAAGATATACTTATGTGAAGCCATGTTTTGTGTATTCTATACAAATAAAAACTTTTTCAACATATGAATCACACCATACCTTTTTGAGACTTTTGGTTCGACGCGAACAGTTTAACGCGGCTTATAACTTGTTGCAACAAGTTAAGATTGGTTAAGAGTTTTCTATCTCTTTGTGTTGCAATACGTGGCGGTGAGACCGTTTGTTACGTGTCTTTTTCATTTATTTGCATTTTTCATATTATGCATTATGTAGGGGGTAATAAGGGTTGTTTTCTATTTGTTTGAGGATCTTGTGTGTAAGTTTATCTTTTATAAATTGAATGCTACGTAACAATCTGGAGGATATCCAGAATTTGAGTCAAATACTTCTCATCTCTTAGCTTATTTCTCTGCAATACGGTTATAACCCTATCAAGGGTATCAGAGCCATTCCGATTCCTCATCGGAATTCCTTGCCGCCGCCATGACTAACACCCGCAATAAAGAAATCGACAACACCCTCAAGTCCCATGGTAAGGCAATCAACGAAATCCAAGCTGCGTTAGCGGCCCTGACGAAGCAACAAGAACAATCTTCGAAGCAGCAGGAAGAGATTTTGAAGGCGGTGCGTGATAAAGCCGTGCAGTCGTCAAGTAGTTCCTTTGGGTCCTTCTCCGGCCCAGATGGTGACTCACAAACATCCAAACCATTCTTTATCGGTAAGATCTACTTCCCTAAATTTTCGGGGGACGATGTTGAGGGGTGGGTCTATCGCTGCGAACATTTTTTTTCGATGGATGACACCCCCGATGACTCGAAATTACGCTCTGCTGCGGTTCACCTGGAAGGCGATGCCCTCCAATGGCACCGTGCCTACTTGAAGACCCGTAATGCCACGGTTGCCGAGGTCCCATGGGCGGACTATGTTCGTTCGATCTCTGCCCTTTTTTCTGATGCAATGTTTGAAGACCCTATGGAAGAGATTGCATCTCTCGTTCAACTTACTGATGACGCCAAGGGTCTACAAGAATATAATTCAGGTTTCGATCGCTTGCTTAACAAGGTTACCGTTAGCGAACTTTATGCTGTTAGCCTATATTTGAAGGGTTTGAAGCCGGAAATAAAAGGGCCGGTAAAGATGTTCAAGCCTCAAACACTACGTGAGGCGTATGGGTTAGCAAGAATTCAAACTATCAACAACACATGCTTGATGAAGTGTTTCAACGCTGTGGAGGATGGGCTGCAACCCGAAGATGTCAAAATAACACCTCCCGTTAACGGTTCAAAACTACCCTTGCTGCCAAGTCCAACAACCGAGCCATCAAGTTCTAAACCGGGAATTCTTAGTTCGAGGCGTTTGACGAGTGATGAACTTGAGCAAAAAAGGGCAAAGGGGGAATGTTTCTGGTGTACCGCAAGGTTCGTTCCGGGGCACAAGTGTAAGAAAAAACAACTTTACATACTTGAAGTGGTAGATGATGAAAAACAAGCAACGGAAGGGGATGAAGACAAGGTTTCTTGAAGTACTTTTTGAGGGCAAAAAAGTAGGTTAAGGGGTGAGTATTGTTACGTGTCTTTTTCATTTATTTGCATTTTTCATAGTATGCATTATGTAGGGGGTAATAAGGGTTGTTTTCTATTTGTTTGAGGGTCTTGTGTGTAAGTTTATCTTTTATAAATTGAATGCTACGTAACAATCTGGTGGATATCTAGAATTTGAGTCAAATACTTCTCATCTCTTAGCTTATTTCTCTACAATACGGTTATAACCCTATCACCGTTATACCGAATCAAAAAAATCGACGTAAAAACGTTGAACCGCAAAATTTATAACAAAACGTAAAACGAAAAAGAATTTCCATGCCACGCGTTATAGCAAAGATGTTGACAATACTTGAAATCTTATGTAAAATAGTGAAGCGCGTCGCGGCGGTACCGTTAAACCGAGCAAAAAATTAGATGTAAAAACGTTGAACAATGCATGCCCGTTGTGGCGAGTTAACTAGCAAGTCAATCGGATTTTAATTTATAAAATACTACTACTACCAATAATAGTTAAATAATTTATAAAGTATAGGGTTTATTAAAACTAAAATTAAACCATAAAGGTTATATGGTACTTATACTAATACTCTAAGGAAAGTTCTTTACTTTTAGAAATAGCTAAGGGAAGAAAACATAAATGTTTATATGCTTATACATATCGCTTTAAGTGTCACACCCCAACCGATGGCGGAATCATCGGGGTGCGGCACTAGGCGAATCAGATTGCTCAAGAGAATCCATAACAACTATATTGCGATAATATTTAATACATTCGTTATCGCATACTAACAAATAATACAATCACATAAGTTATCACAGATTCATTGTCCTCTCGAACAATACAAATCCGTCAACCTAGATTTTAGTTGAGTTTCTAGACTACCTAGCTTGATTTGAAATAGCCTGCGATCTAACCTGCAACATACGTTAAAATAATGTCAATACAAAAAGTATTGGCGAGTATACAGGTTTGATATGTATAGTGTAATAGATTAAAAAGTATTGCGAATTTCCACATGCATAAACGTAACACACGACATATATACTCACAAAGCTGATACTAACAACTAAGTCCTCGATGCTCGAATACGCGATGGCAAACTAGACCCCGTCGGGCGCAATAGTACTATACTAGTCGTGGTGGGACGTCGCGAGTATAAGCCCTAGCACATATGCAACTAGCATCACGTATATCTATGCATAACAGTTATTCCTAAGTGATAATTCGGTTGATTGAATAATTCGTTTGATAAGTTTGATTCGTTAGGAACGTATGTTACACCCAAAATGCGATTAAAAAAGGTTCAAGTATACTCACAGTGCGTGTTTAGCGAGAGCACAGCTTGATTGGATTGGTTACGAGTACGTCTGCGTTAAATGATGCACGGTTTAGGCGGAAAGTAGTATTGTATGGTAGTTATCCATTCGGATAGTGCCCATCCGGTCGGATAACCCATCCGGTCAGATAACAGTTCAACGGGTCGGATGACAGATGAATAACCCCATCCGGGTGGATAACCCATCCGGTCGGATAACAGTTCAATGGGTCGGATGACTTGTTGTTTGGGTTGGATGACATGCTATCTGATCGGATGACATGCTATCCGATCGGATGGCATGTGGTCCGTTCGGATGACATGTTGTCCGGTCGGATGATACGTCTGTTTTAACGTCCCGATCAACTGTTTTTGAGTGTTTTTGGAAGAAATACGTGTGGTTTCACTGAGATGTTGCGATATCGTTTTAAACAATGATATTTCATCAGTTTCGACCCGTTCTAACGGCCGGGAACCACCTCGTTCCATCAGATCTGGCCGTTCTTGACGGTTTCTCATATTTAATCCCGAAATCGTTCAGTTCTTGATTAAATACATATATTTTTAGGTGAGATTTTTATAAAAACATGTGGAAATCATCCAGATCTGAGTCGTTTATGGTGGGATGAGGTCACACTTTGAAGTTCATATGAACTCTTGGTGACATCACCTTAAAACACCTCAAATCAGTAGATTTCACGGTTAAAAATCGAGTTTTAAAAGACATAATGATGTAGAATTGAGTGTAGATCATAGAAGTACAAGTCTTAGGTTGAAATCTTACCGGAATCACGAGGAATCGAGAGAAAAGGGCTCCAAGAGCGTGCTGGTCGAGTGAGAGCGGTCACATCACTTGAACAGTGATGTGACATGCTATTTATAGGCAAAAGAGGAGAATGGGGGGTGTTGGGTCGGATGGCCCATCCGTTCGGATGGCCCATCCTTTCGGATGGCCACTCCGGTGCGGGGGAATTTCTCCGTTTTCGAGCGTTGCGATAGTTTCGGGGTACGCGCTTTGTATTATTATTATTTTATATATATATAATTACTAGGGGTCGTATTTACGTATCCATATTTCAAAATTGCGATACAACAATCGGTTTTCGTTTCGAGTGTGCGATTACTAGCGACGCTTCACGGTCATCAAGGAGGGTAGTATAGGTCCTTTCTCGATGTCATCGTGAACGTTATTATGTGTTATGCCACAATGACTGACGGGGTACCACTCACTCGTATTGTCATCATCGTCACGACGACTGGAGCTATAGCACTTACCCGAGAGTCTTTGTTAGCGTTAGTTGTCTGCGTTTCGACACATCACGGCCACCGAGGAGGGTAGAATAGGTCCTCACTCAATGTCTCGTGAGTGTTAGTGTTTGTGATGTGATGTAGCGATAATGTATTGCGAAAATATGCGATTATCCTTCGAATAGCGATGTATGCGACATAGTTACATTATGATCCGAATCTCTGGTGCTAGGCGTAACGAGTATATCGAGTAGTAACAACGCACGAAAGTGCGGGTTGTTACATTAAGACTTGTATATATATATAGATAAAAACATAAAAAACAAAATAATGGATACCAAATGATATACACCAATTGTCTTACAAATTCCACCAACCAATCAAAACACTCAAAATATTGATAAATAATATGGTGGAAATAATATTAGTTATGTACATTATTATATGTAATGTAATATGTAATTTCAAGAAGTATATATATATGTGTGTGTGTGTGTTTATTACAATTTTTTAGTATTTAACTCATGTAATACACGGGCTATTATAGTATTAAGTATAACTAATTAACATATGTCGAGTTTTTGTGATAAATTCAAGTTAATGTGTGAACTGTAATCTTCCTATACTAATAAATGAAAATCTTTTTTGAACACGTGTCATTCTCTGGTGCTTTCTCACCTTATTTTCCTATTTACCTCTTATATTAAATTTATAATAATTTTAAACAAAATATTAGATAAAGAATAAATATTTAGATAAGGATAAACGTTTGTTTTTATTATGATCATACTAAATAATAATAATAATAATAATAATAATAATAATAATAATAAAAATAATAATTTTAAACAAAAAACTAGATAAGAATATAAATGTTTGTTTTTATTATGATCATAGTAAATAATAATAATAATAATTTTTTACAAAAAAAAATTGATAAGGATAGGTTCGCTAGATTAAGAGTATACCGAATAGAATGTGGTTTAAACCCAACAAGTACTAGGACTTGTATAAGATGGGTAAACATAATACATTCTGGATTTTGAGATCAAAACGATAAGGTTAAACCCCTTTTCGGCAAACTTATGTAAACTAGTTACGTAAGTCTAACCGTACGTGTATAAGCGATAACGGGTAACCGGATGAGTCCTAAACAAATTCCATATGCCATAACACTTTAACTCAGTTATAATATCAGTAGGATATCAACTTGTATGCCCGTTAAGGTTTTAAAATCAAACTATGCCTCACAAGGGCATTTTGGTAATTTTACAATTTATAAAAGGAGCTTGCAAGTAAACTGATGTCATGGTCATAAAAATTCTGTAAAAATTGTTAAATTATGATATCATATCAGTAGGATATCAAATATATGTGTGGTTTACGCTTTTTGACCAAACTATTAACCGTAGGGGCATTTTGGTAATTTCACACATAGTTTTGAGACTTTATTTGGGATTCTGAGTTCATGACTTATACCTACTGTAAAAATATTTAAAATAGTTTATAAAATCAGTAGGTAACAAGTCTTGGTTCATAAATATGGTTTAAAACCATACTATGCGCCTAAACGGCGTTAATATCGTTAAATGACGATGTATGCGACAGTTTATGAAAACTGATGTTATGACCAGCTTTGAATAGTTAAAATATTTTATTTGTCATAACATATCAATAAGAAAAAGGTTTGATTTGAATATTATGCTTAAAACGCATTTTAGGTGCCGTAAGGGCATTATCGTCATTTATCGGCATTGTATGCGAAACTGAAGTTAAACTCAGTTTACAATCTGACTTAGCATCCCAAATAATCCTAATAATAATATCACATCAGTAGGTAATTGAGTCATAACAAAATTATGTTTAAAACTCATTTTAGACTTAAAAGGGTATTTTAGTCCTTTTAAAAGCATAGTTTACGACCATATGCGTAAACTCAGTTTATGACCAGTTTATAAGCACCAAAATATTCTAAACATGTTTATTTATCAGTACATAACTCACTTGCATGCTCATTTATGTCTTAAACCTTATTTCTAATCAAAAGGGCATTTTAGTCAAAGTATGGCATAATAACGGAACATGCGCATAAACTCGGATTCCTAATTTGATCATGTAATATAACCTTATGGGATTATACTACATTATATTATGATCATAACGGAACCTAAAATCAGTAGCATACTAGTCTAATTCGGTTCATAACCAAAAGTCAACGTAGAAGTCAAACTACGCGACTTTCGGTTGCGAACCGACCCTAAAACAGGAATTGACGAGCCGAACATGTTTACACATGTTCTAATAATTATTACCAAGTTTTTTAAGTGATAAAACATATTTTAGAACACTCTTAAACTCAGATCGCAATTATTTTAAAATCTGACCTGTTGACTTTTTAAATTAATATTACTTTGACTCGTCAATCGACCTAGCAAACGTGATTCTTAGGAGGTGCCCTTTAGAGGGATTAACACCTACCTAATTATGATCACGTAGCCATGTTCGTTGCGAACAATGGCTTGACCGTTTAAGGTCTAGCTAAAAGTCTAAGCGTTATTACGATAACGCTTGACTTTTGGCTTAAAAGCCTATAAAACATAAACTAGTGGCTAGGAACACTTACAAAGGATCCTAGCAATCTTTTCTACTAAAGTGAAGTCCCCTTTATGCCAGGAGTCTCCAAGAATGAGATAGAAAGAAGAATGGTGCAAGGAAAAATGAATGAGTTAAAGGCCTTTATATAGTTTTTGAAGATGTAATGGATGATTGACATGTGTTTGAGTGTTCTCCAAGGATTACTAGGATCATGACATGTGTAACCCAGGTTTTAAAACCATTTAAGAGCCCATAGATTCGAGATATGTGTGTATAGGTGGTATGTGTGGGCTGCAAGGAAGAAGAAGGGCAGCTGTCAAGTTTTTCTGCCCAGATAGGGCTCTCGCGGCCCGCGTAGAAATTCAGGGGGAAGGTCGCGGCCCGCGACACTCACCCGGATCAGCAAAAAAACTTTTAAAAATGACATGTTCAGTCCCTGCACCCTATAACTTGAAATAACTTTCGTTTTCAGCACTTTTGGCCCTTCAAGTTATATTTTGGGTACTCATGGGAGTATAACAAATGTCGTTAAGCTTCGGGTTTGTCAAAAGGTCGCTCAGAGGTATAATTTAACCATGTTGACACTTTAAACCCTTTTAACGCGCATCTTGTGCGTATTACCGTTTAACGGCATAAAAGCTCTAGACGGCCAATATAAGTATTCCCAAGAGTGTCATCAAACACCATAACCTTCCGGATTCATTAAAAGGTCACTCAGAGGTAAGAATTAACATGTTGACGCTTTTAACCCTTCGATGCACAACTTTTGAATTATATTGCAAACGGTTTCGTTTATCCAACAAGTGGCTTATTAAAAGAATACGAATACCGTATAAGGTCACTCAGAGGCTTAGTTTAAGCATGTTGACACCTTTAGTCCTTGCATATTCAAAGCTTTCATTGTTTGGCAATAATAGTCCCTCCTAGTCAATGATTGACATAGCTAGGATTAGGGACACGTGTCAACACATTATTAGATACGATTTTACGAGGTGTTACATCCTCACCCCCTTAAAAGAAATCTCGACCCCGAGATTTGCTCAGAGTAATACGGTCAATTCCGTATCATAGTAGGTTTCAACCTTTTAAGAGTATCCTGGGCCACGATTGAATCCCATTTCACATTTACGAGGGAAACTTGGGACTTTTAAATCTCATGGTCCATAATGGATAAGGTTTTTCAATAAACCTTATGCTCACATTTGAATGTCATGGTGAAGTATGACAAGTGCTTGATAGCCGTGCATCATGCTAGGATTTTACCAGAGATTAAGAATATATTTAGTATCATAATCTGATACTTACAGACAACGATGCTCTATAAGGAGACTCGATGTTGTCGATATACAGCTTAACTTGTCGGAATTATAATTTTCCTTAATTGACAAGAAGCGTTGACGTAGTAATTCTATCGACTAAAATTCACATCGCGTCGCTGCCGCGCTTTATCTAAGGTAACTTGGAGACTAGATCCATTGTTACCTTCTCCCAAATCTAAGTGGGATTTTCCAGTTCATCATGCAGACCGAAAATGGTTTACGATGTTCGACTCACTTGCAAACATTTTAAACATTATGCTTCCTAGGTAGCTATGGACTTCTCATGTCCATCCACACAAAGGTCTTCAGTTTTCGACTATTATTCGTCAGAATTTTACTTATGTCATATGGATGACACATTCTTCATTCTATCAGTTGGACACCTTAATTATAAAAGCTTCCTCGGCAATCCATGACGTTTGTTCTTCCACGAATGGTGAGTATATCACCTATTAGGATCGGAGGCTCTAATGATTATGTTTGTTTGTGTAAATTGAACAATCAATGAATATGAAAAGATGTAAAGTGCAGCGGAAATGAACACAAACTTAGTAAACACAATCAAAGAGGGAGATGGCTTTAATAAACATTTGCTTTTCATTAAGTCAAAAGATTACAAATCAAAGCAAAAGATTACAATGCAAGCTTACAAACTAAACTCCCCCTCAGCCTGATACTCCATGGTTGATTGCACACAAGATGAAAGGATTGAACTAGAGGAGAAGAACTCGCTCAGTCCATCGAATGTAACAGTACAGGGTACTACTCCATTTATAGGCAAACCAAACCACTGAAGCATCTCAGCTGACGTCACCATGAAAGCGACGTCTAACAGCCTAACAAACTCTAACCACTGATCTATTAACCATTGACAATACAAACACTGAATACATTCTAACCACTGACATATAAACACTGATTCTCCATACCACTGTTGTGGTCTAAGCACTGATGTTGAGCATCAGTACTTTCTTCAAAGGGTGATCAGACCTTGAATGGGCAGTGCTTTGATCTTCAACAGTGCTTGGATCCCATCAGTAGTTTGAGCTTCAATCTTTATGCTTCATCAGTGTTTTGTCTTAACAGTAGTTTACAAGATCAGCAGTTGTTGAGAAGGGCAGTACTTGGAGCATATCAGATGTTGGAGCCACTGTCAAGGGGAAAGTTTAGTGCAAACTGCAGTTTACGATGAATCCACTGTTCTGAACCAGTTTTGGCTTTACATCATCTGTTCCTCTATAGGGTTCAATCCCAACAATCCCCCCTGGAACAGATGATGCCAAAACACTTCATTATTCAGGATCTTTATTGACTCATCAATAATTCCCTAACTTGTCCTTTGAATTGTAATTCAAAGTTCATGGAATCTGTGTCATCCTCATCCCTGCACAGCGTAAGCTCAAGGAGATCTTGCAAATCTTCAACACCCAGGCCAAGTGCTGTTTCCCTTGATATATGCTTCACTTCACCATTGGACCTGAGCAAAGTCAATACGTGGGTCTTTTGATCAGACATTCACTTTAGTATTTTTGAATCCAATGGGTTTCTTGGGAGAGATTTATTTGAAGAGTTTGGAGATTGAGGCCTGGTAATGACAACTTTGAGCAGTGTCTTGAGATTTTGTTGTTTCTTGTAGTTCTGCTCTAAGTGTCTGAAGAACCATCTTCATGATATGTTCTTCTGTTTTGTTTCCTTCTTTGATTAAAGGATGGCAGCAGGTGGTGTTGGTGGTGGTGAGGATGTTTTTGATGGGGCAGTGGATTGTATAGTTGTTGTTGAAATGGTGAGAGAAGTGGTTTTGTGTTGATGTAGTGTTGGTGGCAGTTGTTTGAGTGATAGATGTTGTTAATGGTGGAGGTGTAAGTGATTTTGTGGGAACAGAAGCTGTGGTTGAAGTAGTAACTGGCTTAGTTTTAGAAGCTGTGGTGGTTGATTGCCTTGTTTTTCTAACAGGACTATCTTCTTTTTGCAGAACTATCTTTTTCTCAACCAAAGCTCTGCTCTCATCCCTTACCCTTTTAATACCAGCAGTGGTTTTGAGACCAGCTGTATTGACTTGACTTTGAACGATCCTCATTTGTGTATCTTCATCATCTGCTTGAATTTCCAGGGTTTCATCACCTCCCTTTTCCTTTTCTTTGACAGATGTTTCAGCAGAAGTTACTGAAAGATTTTCCTCAGAGTCATTTTTCTCCCCCTTTTTGGCATCATCAACTCTTTCGAAGATAGGTGCAGGGGTTGAAACAAATTCCACAGCTCATCTGGAGTAGGAGCAGATGATGGAGTAGCTGTTGCAGGTGGTGCAGCAGTGGATGGTACCCTTTGTGCTTTCAACAACTGTTGCAGCATGTCTTTGATTTCTGCAACAGATGTATCCAGTTTATCAATTCTAGTCGTCAATTCTTGGTACATTAAACCATCACCCAACTTAATGGGGTCATCTGATTTCCCACTAGCAGTGGTTGTAATAGTGGTTGATTGAGGAAGTGTATCCCTAAAATCATTCACTGTTGCCCCTTTGTCTTGGTACTGGGGACTTCTTTCTTCATAATGAGAAACACTTTTTAGTGAACCAGTGAAGACTGGATACACACGAGTTCCCAGTGAAGAAATTGCCTTCAAGGAAGTCTTGTTGATGAAACTACTGTCCAAATGCAAACCAGTGGGTTCAGCACTTGTAGTAGCTGCTTCACTTGAACTACCACCAAGAGTTACTCGTAACTCAAGGGGTGTAACCTCCTCAGTTGTTGTTGGGATAGCAGAGGTATAAGCATCAGACTCAGTCACTTGTTGGAGTGTACTCTTAGTGATAGGTGGTTGAGAGGAACTGATTTATGTCTGAGTTATATCCAAAGCATGCAACAAGGTCATTATTGATGGTGGTATTTGTGAAATGATGATGGGAGTTGAAGGTGAATTTGCCCCGGGCAGTGGGCTGTGGATAATGGAATCAAGTGATTCCAGAGCATCATAATTTGGTGTCCCTTTTCTTACAACCTGTTCTTTTTTAGAAGAAGCAGGAGGAGTTTGAGGCATGGGTTGAGACCTTTCTACCAACTGCTGTGAGGAAGTAGCAGCAATGGTTTCTAGTGACTTTTGTGTTGTCACTGGCAGTTGCTCTGGGATCTCATCTTCCAGAGTTGCCTTTATTGTAGGTTTAGGGGGCTTTTGAATTTTATTTTGTTTTGGTCTTTTGGTGGATTTAGGTGTGGGTTTCACAACAGTTGTGTTACTGCTGTGATCACCTTGAGCAGTGGGCTCAGCAGCAGGTGCCTGAGGAGCAGTGGTAGCTTCTAAAGTCTGCTCAGGAACCTCTGCTTTTGTTTTTGAAAATTTTTATAGCCTTGAAAATGTTTCAGATGTAAGGCCATTTATTTGAAAAAGTGATCATGGCATCTGATGCACACAACTGTTGAATAACATCTGTCCACGTGTAACCTCTGTTGTAAATCAGTGTTTTGCATAAACAGAGGATACATGTTGGCAGTGGATAGATTTACTATTTAACAGAGTTTTAATGCCATCAGTGTTTTGAACAGACTTTGAGGATTTATTGAAAAATTCAATTTTAAACTATTTTTAAGGTTATTTTTGATTTTTCTAAAAACATTTTTATGCTATTTACACAAGGAACACAAGAAAGCTTGCTTTAATCCAAGTTTAGCACTCCAATCATAGGGCTCAATTTTTTCAACAGTAGATGAATCCAATTCTTAAGTTTGTACATCTACCAACTGATCTTTAGGATGGACATGTTAAAGATGAAATCAAACCTTTTGCTTCACCAAGTGATGTCTGATAATGAATGATGGTGAATCAATGAGATATTGAATCTTTTGATGATATATTTCAGCTACTTGACTGCCCTGCATAAAAACAATCTTTTGAGCAACTATACCAAAATTCATTAACATATTTTGAAGTTACAAACAGTTGGACTATAAGCTTGCAGCAGCATCATAATATTCTTCAATCAGTGGTTATGAAAACATCTGCTTGCTTTTTGCCTAGTCAAAACTCTTTGATATTTGTACTTGCTTGAGTATGATAAATCTTGACAATCATGCTCCTAGCATATGCAATGTTCTTTGAGGACCCACTTTTTGCCAAATAGATTCTCATCCTTTGGCTGTGGCACAAGATTTTCAAACTTGTTGTCACTGAACTGCTGAAGCTCCTCTTAAATGACAGCTACCCAACTTTCTGTCTTTCAGTGCTATAAGACACATGACTTGTTGATGGAATGGTAGAAAGCCACTAAGAGAACAAGTGTTTCAGGATTGACTTTTTGAAAGAATCCTTTTTCATTGATGTTGTCAAGTGTTTGGTGAAATGGATGAGATGTAAAAGAATTGATGTTTTAAAAGGTGAGGCTGCAGATGTGATTCACCTGAGCTAACAACTGCTGGTGACTTTAGATGATACAACAGCTGTTTGAAATGAAGGTGAAGGAATTTTTTTTTACATGGATTTGGTCCACTGATAATTCTTATCCATTTTTTATGGATATTTATTAACAGTGGTTTGGAGTGAAGTAGTGGTAGAGGTTTGGAGGGCAGTTTTGGTCAAACACTGTTGTGCATTGGTGGATGAGCTTTAGCAGCTGTTTTGTACATCTGCTGCTCTGATGATGAAAATGATTTCAGTATCATATCCAACATCTGTTGATGGTGATTGTGAGTTACCTGCATAACCAAATACTTGACAACACATTTTAAATACAAGTTTATCAGAATTAATCATAACAGCAGGGTTTACAGGGATTTTTTAATGCAGAGAATTCACTGGTTTTTGCATTCAAGGTTTTACCACACATCTACTTCATGTTTTAAACGTTCTATAGATTTTGACAGTGGTTGAGTACTTGAGTAACCCAGATGATTATCACATTTTTACTTTGACCACACATTTTGTGTTTTAATCTTTTGGAAATTTTAGACTAAAACATGTGCAGCCAGATATTTGAAGCCTGTTAACAATCATTTTTATTACTAAATTAGTCCTGAGTTTAAGAAAGAAATGATCCAGACCCTTAGTACCAACTCTTCTTGACCCATTGCCAAAGAATATATCACCCTAGGCAAAAACAAAAAGGGTTATACATCCTGACAGGAGTTTAAACTTTTACTAAAAAAAACAAGTAGAAGTTCAAAATATATCATTCTCATAAAAACGAAGAACAATATATCCTGTTTTATTTGAAAGACCTTTACCAAAAAAAAATTCTGATAATAAATCAAACTGGGTCAGGTGAATTTCCTAAATCAAAATAATTTTGAAAAGGGTCAGAGTCAATTCACTTCTTAAGCTTAGGATAATGGTCAGTGGTTTGAACCAAAATTTTGTAACCACTGTTTTGACACCATTTCCTTGTTAAATGATTGTTACTGTGAGGTTGTCAGTTCACAAAGATTTTGAAGGTTCTTTGTAAACCTTATTACCCTGTGAAGAATTTCTGAAAATTTTGGCCAAATCCTCTTTATTTATAATCAAACTGGTGATACCTTTGTTACCTGAACTCCCTGATACAGTGATTGTACATGGTTGATGGATGACAAATGTTGACCAAGTATCTAGATCTCCTGTGGACTCTTAAGTGTTTTGGATTTATACTATTTTCTTTTGATTTCAAAAGTTCTGAGATAAACACACTTTTGAGTTTTTGTGATTTTCCTTCTTCCCTTTTTACCCTTCACATTCATAAGTAATGAAATACTTACCGGGAGGTTTTTATTGAAGAAATACTTAATCCTGAATCATTTTGCAGTAATGTTTTTGAGAGATCTGGTCATATTTTGTACATGCATATGTCAAATCTCACATAACATATGATTTGGACTAATTCAACACCTGATTTTCTTAATGTGTTTTTAACAGAGTTGATTTGGTCCTTTTTATTAGGATTCCCAACTTGTTTTTCAACACATAAGATCTTGTAACTAAAGTTTTAATATCCCTCTTTTTATGTTAACAAGAACACTAATGTATTTTAATCAAACATAGGTGTTGTTGACACGAGGTACACACTTTAGCAGCAAACATGATGAATACAGCACAAAAGTTCATAACAACAATTGAAATCAATTTTGTAAAGAAGATAATTATACCATAGTTAACAGATATATTTTCAAATCTGAAACCTATAGGTGATTTATGTATGACATCATTTGTTGTGTGAATTTTGTGTGTCTTATGACATCTTGGTTGTTTTACAGAGCTTGTGGATAGTCATTTTGAACATGATTTCTCGTTACTCTGTTTTTCAACAAAATACAATCAACCTTAGTATCAATGAATTTTGAGCTGAACTGTTATGTCAATTTGATTGTTAGATCGAATTTGACTGTCCGAGCTCTGAAACCAATTGTTAGGATCGGAGGCTCTAATGATTGTGTTTGTTTGTGTAAATTGAACAAGCAATGAATATGAAAAGATGTAAAGTGCAGCGGAAATGAACACAAACTTAGTAAACACAATCAAAGAGGGAGATGGTTTTGATAAACATTTGCTTTTCATTAACTCAAAAGATTACAAATCAAAGCAAAAGATTACAATGCAAGCTTACAAACTAAACTCCCCCCCAGCCTGATACTCCATGGTTGATTGCACACAAGATCAAAGGATTGAACTAGAGGAGAAGAACTCGCTCAGTCCATCGAATGTAACAGTACAGGGTACTACTCTATTTATAGGCAAACCAAACCACTGAAGCAACTCAGCTGACGTCACTATGAAAGCGACGTCTAACAGCCTAACAAACTCTAACCACTGATCTATTAACCATTGAGAATACAAACACTGAATACATTCTAACCACTGACATATAAACACTGATTCTTCATACCACTGTTGTGCTCTAAGCACTGATGTTGAGCATCAGTACTTTCTTCAAAGGGTGATCAGACCTTGAATGGGCAGTGCTTTGATCTTCAACAGTGCTTGGATCCCATCAGTAGTTTGAGCTTCAATCTTTATGCTTCATCAGTGTTTTGTCTTAACAGTAGTTTACAAGATCAGCAGTTGTTAAGAAGGGCAGTACTTGGAGCATATCAGATGTTGGAGCCACTGTCAAGGGGAAAGTTTAGTGCAAACTGCAGTTTATGATGAATCCACTGTTTTGAACCAGTTTTGGCTTTACATCATCTGTTTCTCTATAGGGTTCAATCCCAACATCACCGGATGGGGATTTTAATTTCGATAAGTTTCTTACCGCAGACAATGTGGATTTGGTTTTTGAACTAACCAATCCATGTCTAAGAACATATCGAATCCCGCAGGATTTATAGATAAAAGATTTTTAAAGACAAATTGCTTTGTAAGGGATATATTATATGTGAAACCATCTTGATTGGCCACTTGACTTTTAAACAATATTTAAGCCTTGAAAAGGCAGAATTAAATTTTTTTATTAAATTTACAATCGATGAAGCTTTAACTAGCTCCAGAGTTTAAAATAAATTTCTAATAAATACAACATATACGAGGAATAGATATGTAAAGATATGTCTTGAACTGCTTCTACTGCAGCAGATTGGAAGGCTCAATCATTGCCTTTCTTGCCATTAGTGGCCTTGTTCTTTCCGTCAGTCGCCCTCTTTGGGCAGCGGGTCTTTATATGCCCCTTTTCGCCACATCCATAGCAGGTGGCGTCTTTCAAATCTTTGCATTCATGAGACTTGTGGTCCATCTCCTTACAGATGCCACAACCATTGGTCTGCTCATGGAAACATTTTCCGAAGTGCTGCTTCCTGCAGGTTTTACATTTGGGTTTTGCCTCATTCGGCTTGGACTGGTTATAATTCGAACCAGTCTTTCCCTTTTTGAAATCTTCACTTGGGGTAGCATCACGCTTTCGCTTATGATCCTCCTCGGCCTTAATCGCCCTTGCTCTTATTTCATCTTCGGTGAGAGATAGAGCCAGATCAACAGCGGATCTAAAGGTTGCAGGTTTAAAGGATTTGACCATCCCCTTGATTTCTGGAGCGAGTCCTCCAATAAACCGCGCAATGCGCTTAGACTCGGGGGTAATTAAATATGGTACGAGTCTTGATAAGGAGTTGTATTCAGACAAATAGGCTCGACACTCGAGGCCTTTCATGGTCAGCTTTAGAAAGTCAGTTTCAACTTTCTCCACCTCGTGAGGTGGGCAATAAGTCTCGCGGATCAATTCCACGAACTTTGACCAACTCAGGCTGTACATTTCAACTTTGCCAGTGGATTGGATTAGTGCCTTCCACCAAGTCAGAGCATCCTCCTTGAAGGAATGGGACACGAATTTAACAGTGTCCTTGGCGGCACAACTGCTTATATCAACAACGGTTTCCATTTCATCCAGCCACTTTAGAGCATTGATTGCTCCAATCTCACGCGTAAAGTCATGGGGTTTACATGAAACAAAGTATTTGTAGGTACACCCCTTCTTAGAGTCATGAGACTCAGCTTTCTTGATACTCTTAATACTTTGCTCACTCTTAGTTGAGGAGGATTGAGACTTTTCAGTCTTATGAGTATTAGAATGGGGTTTAATAACGGAGTTCTCTCTCTGTACTGATGGCTCTGGCCCTTTAAGTGTGGCCATAAATCCAGCCAGGGCTTTACCGACTTCATCGGCAACTATTGATCGAAGACGATTCTCTTCGCCATTCCAATCTTGGTGCTCTAAATCGCCACCACCGTTTTTCTTATCTGCTTTGCCAATATTCAGGCTCGCCATAAGTTTATCTAAAAGATAATAAAGCCATCAATAATTCTTCGAGAACTAAATAGCAAATTTAGTTTATTTGCATTAGATCTCATAGATCTATATGCTTTTATATCAATTTCACTAGTCCTGTTTTCCACAATTGGTATTGGACTTAGCCATATAACTCATTGGCTAGTCTCAAAGGACGTTTAAATATAACACATTAGCTTGTCACGAAGGACATTTAAATATAGCACATTGGCTTGTCAGGAAGGACATTTAAATATAGCACATTGGCTTATCACGAAGGACATTTAAATATAGCACATTGGCTTGTCACGAAGGACGTGAAAGACATGACACAAGGGCATGTCACGAAGATTGTGAAAGATATGGCACAAGGGCCTGTAAAAAGATTGTGAAAGATATGGCACAAGGCCTCGTCACGAAGGACATTGAATGATATGGCACCTAGCCTTGTCACAAAGGACATCTAAGATATACATAAGCCGCAATCTCATTTGATCAAAGGGCTTTAAGGTTTGAACATAGTTCATTACCTTTGGATAAGGGGTAGTAGACCACAACTGTAGTCACAATTGACGATATGATATGGCCCGTAGGCAATTCGTTTGACATCACTAAGGATGTTAAACTAATGGTCATCGCAATGATGATATCAGTCATGATCGCACTTGATCATATAGACTGTGAGGTTTTGGCATAGCCCTCCAATTTGGACAGGGAACCATAATGGTCACAACTGTCATTGTCTCCAATGGACGATATAATATAGTCTGTAGACGAGACATCACTAGGGATGTTTAGTATGATTATGATGTTGATGATGTTAGTCATGATCGTATTGATCGTACAAACTATTAGGTTTGGGTATAACCAACCACTTTGAACAGGGGACCATAAAGATCACCACTATCATTGTCTTATTGACAATAGAGTAAAGTATAGCCAGTAGGCACTTCATCACTAGGGATGTTAATAATATGATCATCATACTGATGATGTTAGTCAGGATCGCACGGATCATATAGACTATGAGAATTGAGCCTGGCTCACCCCCTTTGGGTAAGGAATCATAAAAGATTACAATTTATCTTGTCACAATTGGACAATATAATATAGCCCGAAGGCGAAACACCATTAAGGATGTTAAATAATATGATCATCATATTAGATGATGTTAGTCATGACCGCATTGATCATATAGACTATGAGGCTTGAGCATAGCTCACCACCTTGGACAGGGGATCATAAAGATCACAACTGTCTTTGTTTTAACTGACAATGTAGTATTACGATTTCTATCCTTCCACATAATTAGGAATTGATGGAGATTCAGAACAAGTATCGTCACAAGGTTGACGAAGATTTTCCTCCTTTCCGCACAGTGGGGAAATTTAGTTGGAGATTTTAACTATACGTTTCAGGCAACGTATTGAATATGAATTCTTCTCCTCATTCGGAGTTGCGTCTATGTTGACGTTTAAAATATAAGTCCCTTTTCTGTATTGGGAAATTTGGGAATACGTCGCAGTTGACGTTTAAGCATAAGTCCCTATCCACATTGGGATAATTGGGGATACGCCTCAATACAGTCAGCGTATATGATACGGCTCGATACAGTCACTGTTTTAAATATATGCCTTTCTCCTTATTAGGAGATTGGAATACGCCTCAATATAGTACACTGTTCAAATATATACTCTTTTCCACAATGGGGGATTTGGGAATGATTAGCATCGCATAGATGGATGAAATTTCTATCTCCTTTCCACACATTCGGGAATTAGTTAGAGATCTTAGATAAGTGTCGTCCCATAGTTGGACAAGAACCACTTAAGATTTTTGAGATTATATTGGTGTGAGGGAATCAGTTTTCCACTTCTATCACCTTTTCAACCACTACCATTGGTGGGAAATTTAAGACAGATTCTTTTATCATGGTCTTATTTACTAGTCTTAATTACATAAGAACTAGTAGACCGAGTAAATTCAAAAGAGATTTATTTGCTTGATTGCTAGCGGTTCTTCGACTAATTTGTCTTCACCCAATAGAGCTGGCACTTTTAGTCCTTCTCCTCAGTTGGAGTTTTCAGAACACGTCTCATTTAACGTTTTAATTATATGCACTTCTCCTTAGTTGGAGATTTGGTATACACCTCAATATAGTACAGTGTATACGATACGGCTCAATAAAGTACACCGTTTAAATATATACCCCTCTCCTTTATCGGGAGACATGGGGATACGCCTCAATGAAGTACAACGTATATAATACAGCTCAATAAAGTACACTGTATATGGTACGGCTCAATAAAGTACACCGTTTATAAATATACCCCTCTCCGGATCAGGAGAATTAGGGATATGTCGTCTCACATTTGGACGAACATCTTGCACTATTTCCACCACTCATTGGCGGGAACGTGTGCTTTTTGGCCTTTGTCTATTGCATAATTAAAGATCTGTTTGATAAGGTAGGAGCAATAAATGGGACCTTCATATTATTAGAAGGAAAAATCATAAAATGGGTTCCATAAAATCAATGATTCTTCTTATGGCAGTAATATCGCCAAATTATATCAGATGCTTATTATTAGTTGATATCGGTACAATATGATCTTTGGGAGATCTTAGTGGTTCCATGCATTAAACCATCATACTGGCCAGGCATGAAAGCAATCTATGGGACACACTAAGATACTGCCAATTATCATATGGTGCTTCCATCAAACTAAGTTTGGCATTCGTAGTTGTTAAAAATCAATGAAATAAAAATCATTGTCGTACTCCAGTTGGAGAAATTTCTGGCAGATTTGCCGAATTTATATATAATATAATATACCCAGATGGGTTTGAATAATCGAGTTCCGAGACTTGAGATTTTATGCTTTAAGCATGAATCAGAGAAAGTGATTCCTTTTTTTTGCTTATTCTCTAGAATGAGAGAATTTTTGAATCAAGAATAGAAATTTTTGGTGCAAGGTGCACGTATATCTTTGCCATGATACAGCTTTCCATAATTGTTGCTATTTCAATCAGCTGGTGATATATCACCGGAATGTCTATCAACTATGATAGACTTTGGATAAATGATATTAGGATATCACTGAAATATCAAAAGATTTATCAGATGGTGAGGTTTAGCATCCTCGTATAGGAGTCATCGTTTCCAAAGCATATGTAGTTCACCACATGGAACTTCAAGCTACTCAAAGGTAGAGATCTTTGAGTCCGCGACCTATCACAGATTCTTCATCTTGCCAGCGATGTCTTGGCGGTATAAAATCAATAACTATTATATAGATTAAGAGTAGTCTTATATTAAGGTCTAGACTCGGAGTTTTAAAGGAATCTGCATTTGTGATATTTGAGATTAGACACTAAAGGCTAGTGTCTAATTCACTCAAACTGTAGCTCTGATACCAACCTGTCACACCCTGATTTCCGGTGGTCCCGGATGGGTACATACATGACGGTTGGATAACAATTATCACAATATAATAATATGCAGCGGAAGTATTGGATTGAAATTATTAAAATAAAGCTTGAATGTATAAAAGTATTACAAGCGTTCGATACAAGCCCACAGGCAGGATCCAAATAAAAAGAGCTTTAGACATCATAGGCATTAAGCATCAGAAGAGCAAATTCCTTTAGCCTTCATTCTAGCCGACCCGTATTCCCAGCCTATTATAAGGTTCGGTACCTGTAGTTCAATCTTTTGAAAATACGTCAGCTAAAGCTGGTAAATACAATTAATTGACTCTTTAAAAAATAGTTTTTCGAAAAGAGTTTTATACATATAGATAACCCGTAGGTGATCTTTTGAATATATCTTGGGATTATTCCTGTTACGAGATTATATACTTGATTAACCCATTGGGTTGTCCGGACATGGTATCAATAACCCCCAATTACAATAATTATCAAGTAAACGGATTAAACCGTATTCATACATTTTTGCGCAATCATAGGCGACTTACTTATGTAATAACCGTCCCAAGAGGCATATTTGCCATCCCAAGTTTACACTAAAATAAGTCAAGAGTATTTACCTTTTTGCTAGCTTCCAATCAATAAGACTATATTTGGCAAAAAGCCGCAAGTCTAAATATATTGACCCAAGTCCAATTATCTGGGGGTACTATAGTCTGGAACGAACATATTTATTATCTGTTAGAATGTATATGGGCCAAAGGTAGTTTCTTTAGACATGACCCGATACTTAAGAATAGGTTCGCTAGATTAAGAGTATACCGAATTGAATGTTTTTAAACCCAACAAGTACTAGGACTTGTATAAGATGGGTAAACATAATACATTCTGGATTTTGAGATCAAAACGATAAGGTTAAACCCCTTTTCGGCAAACTTATGTAAACTAGTTAAGTAAGTCTAACCGTACGCATATAAGCGATAACGGGTAACCGGATGAGTCCTGAACAAATTCCATATGCCATAACACTTTAACCTAGTTATAATATCAGTAGGATATCAACTTGTATGCCCGTTAAGGTTTTAAAATCAAACTATGCCTCACAAGGGCATTTTGGTAATTTTACAATTTATAAAAGGAGCTTGCAAGTAAACTGATGTCATGGTCATAAACATTCTATAAAAAAGGTCAAATTATGATATCATATCAGTAGGATATCAAATATATGTGTGGTTTATGCTTTTTGACCAAACTATGCACCGTAGGGGCATTTTGGTCATTTCACACATAGTTTTGAGACTTTATTTGGGATTCTGAGTTCATGACTTATACCTACTGTAAAAATATTTAAAATAGTTTATAAAATCAGTAGGTAACAAGTCTTGGTTCATAAATATGGTTTAAAACCATACTATGCCCCTAAACGGCGTTAATATCGTTAAATGACGATGTATGCGACGGTTTATGAAAACTGATGTTATGACCAGCTTTGAATAGTTAAAATATTTTATTTGTCATAACATATCAGTAAGAAAAAGGTTTGGTTTGAATATTATGCTTAAAACGCATTTTAGGTGCCGTAAGGGCATTATCAGCATTGTATGCGAAACTGAAGTTAAACTCAGTTTACAATCTGACTTAGCATCCCAAATAATCCTAATAATAATATCACATTAGTAGGTAATTGAGTTTCATAACAAAATTATGTTTAAAACTCATTTTAGACTTAAAAAGGTATTTTAGTCCTTTTAAAAGCATAGTTTACGACCATATGCGTAAACTAAGTTTATGACCAGTTTATAAGCACCAAAATATTCTAAACATGTTTATTTATCAGTACATAACTCACTTGCATGCTCATTTATGTCTTAAACCTTATTTCTAATCAAAAGGGCATTTTAGTCAAAGTATGGCATAATAACGGAACATACGCATAAACTCATATTCCTAATCCGATCGTGTAATATAATCTTATGGGATTATACTACATTATATTATGATCATAACGGAACCTAAAATCAGTAGCATACTAGTCTAATTCGGTTCATAACCAAAAGTCAACGTAGAAGTCAAACTACGCGACTTTCGGTTGCGAACCGACCCTAAAACAGGAATTGACGAGCCGAACATGTTTACACATGTTCTAATAATTATTACCAAGTTGTTTAAGTGATAAAACATATTTTAGAACACTCTTAAACTCAGATCGCAATTATTTTAAAATCTGACCTGTTGACTTTTTAAATTAATATTACTTTGACTCGTCAATCGACCTAGCAAACGTGATTCTTAGGAGGTGCTCTTTTGAGGGATTAACACCTACCTAATTACGATCACGTAGCCATGTTCGTTGCGAACAATGGCTTGACCGTTTAAGGTCTAGCTAAAAGTCTAAGCGTTATTACGATAACGCTTGACTTTTGGCTTAAAAGCCTATAAAACATAAACTAGTGGTTAGGAACACTTACAAAGGGTCCTAGCAATCTTTTCTACTAAAGTGAAGTCCCCTTTATGCAAGGAGTCTCCAAGAATGAGATAGAAAGAAGAATGGTGCAAGGAAAAATGAATGAGTTAAAGGCCTTTATATAGTTTTTGAAGATGTAATGGATGATTGACATGTGTTTGAGTGTTCTGCAAGGATTACTAGGATCATGACATGTGTAACCCTTGTTTTAAAACCATTTAAGAGCCCATAGATTCAAGATATGTGTGTATAGGTGGTATGTGTGGGCTGCAAGGAAGAAGAAGGGCAGCTGTCAAGTTTTTCTGCACAGATAGGGCTCTCGCGGCCCGCATAGAAATCCAGGGGGGAAGGTCGCGGCCCGCGACACTCACCCGGATCAGCAAAACAACTTTTAAAAATGACATGTTCAGTCCCTACACCCTATAACTTGAAATAACTTTCGTTTTCAACACTTTTGGCCCTTCAAGTTATATTTTGGGTACTCATGGGAGTATAACAAACATCGTTAAGCTTCGGGTTCATCAAAAGGTTGCTCAGAGGTATAATTTAAACATGTTGACACTTTAAACCCTTTTAACGCGCAACTTATGCGTATTACCGTTTAACGGCATAAAAGCTCTAGACGGCCAATATAAGTATTCCCAAGAGTGTCATCAAACATCATAACGTTCCGGATTCGTTAAAAGGTCACTCAGAGGTAATAATTAACATGTTGACGCTTTTAACCCTTCGATGCACAACTTTTGAATTATATTGCAAACAGTTTTGTTTATCCAACAAGTGGCTTATTAAAAGAATACGAATACCGTATAAGGTCACTCAGAGGCTTAGTTTAAGCATGTTGACACCTTTAGTCCTTGCATATTCAAAGCTTTCATTGTTTGGCAATAATAATCCCTCCTAGTCAATGATTGACATAGCTAGGATTAGGGACATGTGTCAACACATTATTAGATACGATTTTACAAGGTGTTACAAAACATCATGACAAAGCAGGGGCTTGGTTTAATGGAAGAATTGCATAACGCCACTTGTTTGAACAGAGAAATGGACTCAAAATTGGAGTTAATGCAAAACATGTTCAAATGGAGGCTTCAGAATCTTCAGGAACAAGAAGCCGATGAAGGTGAAGGTGATGACATGGATGAAGATCCAGATGAAGACTACGAGGAAGAAGATGACGCAAGTGATTGATACTTTTTGGATAAAGTACCTTCTGACGAAGGGTTTTAATTTTTTTTCCTTCTGTGTAATCTTTTTTTGAAGATAATTAAATGATATATTTCTCTATTTATTTGCAAAACGCCAAAAAAAAAAATACTAAAAAAGTTTATTGCTTATAAAACGCCAGAAATAACAAAAAATATTTTCCCTGCTTAATATTTTATTTTCTCCGTTATTGTATTTTGTCATCTTGATCTGCATAACGCCATTTAAAATAAAGCCAAACTTGGAAGATGGGGCGTCTATCACCTATAAACTGATAAAGCTGATCAAAACAGTAAATACAAACAGTAACTGAAAATACGGTTACTTTATTACTATCATTTATTACAATAAAATAATCCCGCCTAAACTACGCTCCAAAAAACTCTTATAAGAGAGGGGTCTACACATAGTGAATTGATCACACCCAGAAAAACAAACGTCATGTTCTCTAGAAACCACTCACTTTAAAACATAAAAAAATGTTAGTTAAAATAACCACAGATTGCAAAGCTTTCACTGAATGGATTCTTCTTCTGAGGGAGTTATCTCAATAATCTTTTGCTGAAAGAGATGGACAAATATTCAAGAAAAAGAGACCGATGACAGTGATATGTCATCATGTGAGCTTTGTTCTTGATGAATATAGACATGGCATAAAGGGATTAACACAAGTGTAAAATGCTATTTTGGACTCCATTATTATAAATAGCATCAAGCAAGAGTTGATCTTCAATGACATGCCACCAAACAAGAATATCACACCAAAAACAGGATGCCACTAAGCAGGTTCGTCTAAAAAAGACGGGGTTTATGTATGAAAGTTGACATCTAGCTAAAGTATTCAAAGGTTCAAAATGCCAAAACAAATTCAAGAAAAAGAGTCTGATGACAGTGAAGATTCGGAAGAGAAATTAGATTACCCTTTTTAATTTTTTTTTCATTTTCATTTTATATTGTTTTGTTATCAAATTATCTGTTGTTTTGTTATCTGATTCTCTACAAATAAAATACATTATTATATAAAACGGCAAAAACTACAAACACCAAAAAGCTAGTAGTATTAAAACTGTGAGAACGAGTGCTGGCAAAGCACCTTGTCAAATGTATTAAACGTCAAAAAAAATTCACTAAACGCCATAAAAAACATTTGGTCTTATTGTAATCCTATGAAAATATTAATGACTCATAGTGAATTATTACACAACGCCACAAAACGCCAAAAAAATTGATCAGAAAATGCTACAACGCCAAAAAATTATCTATGTGACACAAAAACAATTAATTCAACGCCAAAAAGTTTAATGAATACAATTAACGCCAAAATAATCTTAGACGCCAGAAAATGTTATAGCGCGTTGGGAAAATAAAAGAAGATTGAAAAGACAAAAAAACCCCATCACCCCCTGATCATATCCCGCGCCACGTGTTTGGCCAGGATGCGTTCTCACCGTTCTCACACTTTTGAGCGTTTTCTCCTGATCCCGTCTCTCTCTCTCTCTCTCTCTCTCTCTATATATATATATATATATATATATATTCAAGCTAAGTAAATTAAGTTAGAATAAAGTAAATATAGTATTTGAAGTTAAAGGTCATATATGAGATTTCAAAGTTATAGAAAAATAAGGGTAAAATTGTCTTTTATTTAATTGTTTTTAATGAATTGGATATATATGATATTTCAACTACTTTGTAAGTGTATATATGATATTTAGAATTTTACAAAGGTATATATAATATTTTGCAAGTCTGTTGGGGTATATATGAAATTGCCTCATATATATAATACATATTTAGAGTTGCGAGCTCGATAAGTGAAGCTCGGCCTCGGGCTCGTTTACTAAACAACTTTAAATAAGGGATAAATGTTATTAAATATTAATAAAAAAAATAATATTACGCTAAGGATCGATAAGGCTCGATGAGCCTGACGAGCTTCACATGTCAGGCGTAAGCTCGGGCTCGATTAACAAACTAGTTTCGTTTTAAGCTCAAGCTCAGCTCCGACACGATAAGGCTCAGCTCGTTTCGAGCTTTTTCCGAGCCGGTCTCAAGCAGCTCACAAGCTGCTCAGCTCGTTTGCATCAATTATAACTATGAATTTATAGCTTTTGGCCGAAGTGTAAAAAAATACCCAAGATGATTAAGTACAACATCAAAATACGAAGGTGCATGTATAGCTAGAAATATTAAGCACAAAGGATATAAATAATACTTAGCGCACGAAGTGTACGAAGTGAAGTAAAAAAGACGTAGTCACATTTTTATAACTATGATAATTACGCTATTGAACAAATAATTACTGTACAAAAACTAAAGTAAAAATAATTACATTGTTGGTAAACTATAGTATAATTATTATTAATCTACTACAGTTTTGTCATAACGTAATTACTCTATTTATAGCAGTTACATAAATGTCATCACGTGAATTTTTTAACATTAATTATTTACTCATTGGATATGTTTTTTCAAAGGGAAAATAGGACATCGCCAACATTTTAGGCTACATGTTAGACCAGACGGTATGGGGTCGGCTTAGGCCCGGCCTGGCCTGTCGCCGGTCCCCCACACCGCCCCCACTCCTCCGGTGCGTCCTTTTCGACTCCCAGCCGACGATGTTCACGGGCCTTATTCCTCTCTCCTCACACACACACATCTATACATATATATATATATATATATATATATATATATATATATATATATATATATATATAGGGGACCGCTAGAATGAGAACCACCTCGAGTTATGAGAACCGCGAGAACTACTTGATCCGGGGCGAGGTGGACCAAATTTTTTTTTCAAAAACGTAGATGCATGTATTATAAACACATTCGTAAAATTTTTTTTTTTAAAAATGCCGTGTGTGTAGTTTTTTACACCACAAACTTGTGGTGTAAAAAACTACACACACGGCATTTTTTTAAAAATTTTTTTTACGAATGTCTTTATAATACATGCATCTACGTTTTTGAAAAAAAAAATTTGGTCCACCTCGCCCCGTACGGTGTGGTTCTCGCGGTTCTCATAACTCGAGGTGGTTCTCATTCTAGCGGCCCCCTATATATATATATATATAGTGGAGAGTTCAAATGAGAAGAAATTTTTTGTAAGAATAAAAAAGAACAAATTTCAACCAATAAGAATTCTTTATTTTACTTCATTTAATATAAGTATTTAATGTTACTATAAGGGTACATTGGTAAATCTATATAGGTCATTAATTTGTAGTCTTCCTCTTTAATAACTAATACATTAATTTTTTTGTAACTTATCTTCAAAATATATATTTTTTCAAAAAAATAAAATAAAATAATTTAAAGTGTATGATAAATTACGAGTTGTGTAGGATAAATTACGAGTTGTGTAGTATAAATTTCAATGTGTATGATGAATTTCGAAATACGTAATATAACTTTTGATGTGTGTAGGCAAAAAAAGTTAGTGTGGAGGATAATAGTCTTTATGACTAATTAATTAGTCAAAAATGATAATAAATGAGATAAGTGAAAAATCTATTTAATATTTTACAAAATTACCCTTTGTTCTTTTTCTTCTCAATTAAATTTTCTTCTCAAATGAATCTTCCTCTCTATATATATATATATAAAGGGGTTCATCCCCCACCCCCTAGGTTCATCCCCTTCAAGCCCCTTCTACGTGGCGGCCCATCCACTTGGGGATGAGGCTCTCCATACCCACTAGTCTTATGGGGATGATCCTCCAAGGGAGGATGATCCGCCACACCATCGCCACATCACCATCCTTGGGAGGATGATCCATCCCACAAATTTAGTGAAAGTGGGAGGATGATCCTACCCCACTACTTTTTTTTTTAATTTTTTTAATCTTCCATTATTTTTAACATTTAACAAATAAATTAAGAAAATATTTTCATTAATATTAAAACACAATACATAAACTTAAAAAAAAATCCTAATAAATTAAAAAAACATAAACTTAAAAAATCCTAAGGATTAAAAAAATATTAAAAAAGCTACTATGCATCGGGTGCGTAACCATATGCCAGTTGGCGAGTGGCCGACGTACATTTTTGTAAATTAGTGAAACCCCTTTGCTTCCTAGCGTCGTATCGCAGTGTAAAAAACGGATCAGACTGGGCCATGTCGCCTGCGATACGTAAAAAAAGTAGACGGCTCATGCGGAACCGACGTCGAAACATCTCGTCTGTGTACACGGGTTCGTCGGCAAAATAATTGGCCACTAGTTTATCGTGGGCGGCTATATATTTAAAACGAAAAATATATGAAATTAATTATAAAATATATTTTCAAATCTAAATAAACATACGGAAAAAATAGTAAAGTACCTTCTTTGTCTCGGTTTAATTTTGCTCGTCTAGTTAGCCGTTGAGACGACGCTTCATCACCTGCCATGAAGACCTGAGCCGCGTACATAATCATGTTTTCCATAAATGCGTCATTCTCTTCCGAAGATGATGAATACCACGTAGACGAAGAAGGTGAAGCCATGGTAAATTTTGAGAGAGAGATGGGGTGGTAGTGTTTATAAAATGTGAGAAAGATATGAGATTGTAGTGGGTGAAAATGTGTGAAAAATGGTGTAAAAGTTGTGAGTATTTATAAAATTTGGAGTGAATTTTGTATAATTTTAAAAAATGGCCGTTGCATATTTAATGGAAATTGGATTTTTTTTAATCAAACGGTCAAAAGGTCCTCGATACCGAAACTATTTTGTCATTTAGTGGACTGTCTCAAACGGCTTGTGGCGGACGGTCATGACGGGGACCCGGGGGGAGGGGGGACGGTGTGTGCCTCGTCGCCAGACCTGGACGCACCAGGGACTAACCCCATACCGTCCAGCCTAAGCTATCAACAATAAAAGTCGAGTTGTCAACATTTAATTAGCATATAGTTGTCAACATTTAATTATTTACTCATCGGTTATGTTTTATGAGTTGTCACATTCGATTTCTAAAAAAAAACAATAGGTGGAGTGACTATTGAGAGTGAGTACAACTTTGAGAATTGAGCAAACCTTTAAAATGAACATAATCAAATTCTTAAATATAATATCCAAAAATAAATTGACTTTTAAGCCAATAAAACAAATACAATGAGAATTGAGAACATAATCAATTTGTTAAAGATTATATCCGAAAATAAATTGACTTTTAAGCCAATAAAACAAATACAATGTCAAGACCCAATTTTTCGTCGGACTAGGCATGATAGAGCCGGAATTCGTATTTTTTCCATCGAATTTTCATACCCTCACGTGTATGATAAAACTCAAGATGGTTGAATTACAACTTTTAAAAGCTAAAATGTGCAAGCTTTAAGCCAAATGGGTTAGAACTGCATCGTTTGGATTATATAAATTAGAGTTAATTAGACATATAATCATGTGGTTTGGACATAGTGACACTTTTGGAGTCTAACGCTTAAAAGTTGCAAGTTTGGAGTTTGTGGTTTCGCTTTTTGTATCATATTTAGAGAGAGAAGTTTTTAAATTATAAAAAGTGGTTGTAAGTGATTGTGAGTGCAGTGGAGAAAAAATGTTATTTTCCGTTTATATATTTTGAGCGAACAATATTCACCCTCTATAATTTTTTTAATATATTTTGAAAGTGGTTGTGTGTGTATGAAAGCGAAAATGTAAAGATAAATGTATAAAAAATTATTATTTAATTAAAATGAGAGAAAAATTATAGTTGTTTTCAGTGCAATTATATGGTAGTTTTGGTAGAAGGGGTTTGAATGCTCTAACTTCAGTGAACTTTTCTGTTAACATTGAGTAAAATGACCAAAATACCCTTTAACTTAAAAACAGATTGTAAAAAAATATGAAGACTTGTTATGTATATCCCTTCAAATCAGGCTTGTAAAAAGGTCAGGGATTGGAAAGGCTAAAACTTTTCTGTTGCCACCAATTAGAGAGACGGAGATGGTTGTTACCATTGCCACACCATTACTGAATTTCCTTTTTCAAAATCACCGCTTTCATCATCGAAGAATTGATTGGTTTTCGTGGACGCCGATCGAAGAGTTATAGGGGGCAATAATTTGCCCGAAAAATCGATTGAAAACTCATACCTAAGAACAAGATGGACAAAAACCCTAGGTATGTTAGTGAAGCAAACCAATAAAAGAACAAATATAATTGGCTATGTCTGATATGAAATCGGTCAAGATGTGGGTTAATTACATAGATCGTAACTTTGGTTATAAAAAGGGTATTTTGATAAGTCTACCTACAGATAAATTAACAGAAGTTTATCTTAGACCCAAAACTTGTTATGAAATCAAAAGTACTAACCAGAAGCTTACATCTTTTAAGCTTTAGACCCTAAAGATGTTTTATTGTCCAAACCATTAGGATCATCTACGTAATTAATGAAAGTTTGATAAATTCAATGATCTCTTTAATTGATAAAAGACCCTATAAATACAAAAGGCTCTCCACTAATTTTGGTAGGAGATAACCTTAACTTAATGTACAAGATAACTTAACGAACAAGATAGGGATCTATTCTAAATATACAAAAATCATTCTAATCTATTACACCCCCGCAGTCGAAGCGAGAGGAGGCCGAATGCTTAGACTGGACCGAAAATCGTCGAATAAAACCCGCGGAAGACCTTTTGTAAAAATGTCAGCTATTTGGTAGCGAGATGGTATATGAAGAATCCGCACATCACCACGTTGAACCAAGTCACAAACAAAATGAATATCCAACTCAATATGTTTGGTACGTTGATGCTGTACCGGGTTCCAGACAAATAAACTGCACTGATATTATCACAATAAACCACACTAGCCTTCCGAAGGGGGCGACGTAATTCTAACAATAAATTTCGAATCCAACATAATTCAGCGACCACATTCGCAACACCCCTGTATTCTGCTTCCGCACTAGAACGGGATACCACAGCCTGATGCTTAGATGACCAAGATAGTAAATTAGAACCCAAGTAAACACAATACGCTGAAGTAGATCGTCGAGTATCAGGGCAACCAGCCCAATCAGCATCAGTGTATGCGCGTAATGAGAGATCACGGAAGGTACCCAAAGTGAGACCAAACGAGGTAGTGCCTTGTAGATATAGAATAATGCGTTTAAGAGAATTCCAATGATCAATCCGAGGGGAATGCATATGCATACATACTTGCTGAACTGCATAACTAATATCTGGTCTGGTGAAGGTAAGATACTGAAGTGCACCAGCTAGACTACGATATAACGTAGGGTCTTCGAATGGGTCACTTGAAGAGGCACTAAGTTTAGATTTTGTGTCCACGGGAGTAGCAACCGACTTGCAGGATGACATACCGGCCCGATCAATAATATCTAATGCATATGATTGTTGTGACAAGAACATAGTATCGTGCTATCGTGTTACAGTAATCCCCAAAAAATGACTCAACGGTCCAAGATCTTTCATGTCAAATTCGGCGGCCAATTGATGTATAAGTGTAGCTCGTAGATTATCATTGGACGTTGTAAGAATAATATCATCAACATAAATAAGTAAATAAGTCATGTCAGAACCCTGATGATATATAAATAACGAGTTGTCACACTTACTCTGCTGAAAACCAATGGATAAGACAAAATCCGTAAACCGCTGGTACCATGCCCGGGGTGCCTGTTTTAATCCGTATAATGATCTCTTTAATAAACAAACGTGATCCGGATACTGGCGATGATGAAACCCCATGGGTTGATACATATAAACTGTATCACTAATATTTCCATGTAGGAAGGCATTGGTGACATCCAACTGATGTATGGGCCAGGACTGTGATAAAGCTAGAGTCAAGACAGTCCGAATAGTGGTCGGCTTGACAACCGAACTAAATGCCCACAATCAATGCCCACCTGCTGAGTACTGCCATCACAAACTAACCGAGCTTTATAACGTTCCAGCGTGCCATCCGATCGATATTTATGTCGAAACAACCACATGCTACGTATTACGTTCATATCAGCGGTGCGAGGGACTAATTCCCATGTCTTATTTTTAATAAGTGCATTGAACTCAGTTGTCATGGCATTGTACCAATCCGGTTTGGACAAGGCTTCGGTGGGGGTTTTAGGTAAGGGAGTGACAAGAGAGGCATGAAGATTAAAGGGTTGTTTGGGTTTTGAGATGCCGTCCATAGACCGAGTGCGTATGGTACGACCAGTCGTAGGTTGGATAGGCACGATAGGAGGGGGTGGGGGTGGTGGTGGTATCGGGTCGAGTTGGGTAGGCATGATAGGAGGGGGGTGGGGGTGGTGGAGGTATCGGGTTTGTATGAGTCTTGGGCCGGCGAGAATAGGTTTGGTTTATAGGTAGTTTAGAGGGAGGGCTGTTGGGCCGTGGAGGTGAATTGGGGGGCGTTGAGTATGAATGGGATGTAGGGGAAACTGGTGAAGTTTGGGCCGAGTTGGGAGAAGAAGAGGAGGAATTAACATGTGTCCAGAAGGAAGGATGTATAGGAGGGGAGAGAAAATCGTATGAGGAGAGGGACTTTTGTGGAGAAGTGGAGAAGGGAAAAGTGGTTTCATCAAAAATAACATGACGATTTATGAGAATTTTGTTGGTGGCAAGATCGAGACATTTATATCCTCGATGATTAGGGGGTATCCAAGAAAATCACAAGGCATGGACCTGTGTTCAAGTTTATTAATAGTGGTGTGAGGAATTAGAGGATAACATAGGCAACCAAAAACACGAAGATGAGTATATGTGGGTTGGGTGAGATAGAGGGATTGGGTAGGGGACCGGTAGTTTAGAAGTTTGCTAGGAAGGATATTAAGAAGATAAGTGGCAACTTCGAGAGCATGATGCCAATAGATGTTAGGCATAGAGGATTGAGCTAGAAGAGTTCGAATAATGTTATTAATTGTGCGAATTTTTCGTTCGGCTTTACCATTTTGTGACGATGTATGTGGGCAAGAAAATCGGAATTTCATGCCATTAGAATGATAAAATTGGTTAAATTGAGCGTTGACATATTCTTTTCCATTATCGCATTGAAATTGTTTAATGTTACGCTCAAATTGGGTGGTAATGTAGTTAGCAAAGTTTTTAAAAATGGAGAAGGTTTGTGATTTCTGACTAAGGGGAAAAGTCCATAAAAAATTGGTAAAGTCATCTAAGAATAGAATGTAATAACGGTGCCCACCACTACTAAGTATTGGTGAGGTCCATAAATCACTATGTATGATATCAAAAGGTAAAGAAGTGAAATTGACAGAAGCAATAAACGGAAGACGAACATGTTTACCAAAAACACACGATTGACATAATTTGGTTTTTGCCTTATTACAATCAATAAAACTGAAATTTTTAAGAGAATGCAATAAATTTGAGCCAGGGTGGCCAAGGCGTTGATGCCAAAGATCTTGAGACACAGCGGTAAAGGTAGATGGTGAGGTGAACTTGGACACTTGAGTGGGATCCAATGTGTACAGGTCACCAGAACTATTGCATCGTAGGATAGGAGTCCTGGTCTTGAGATCCTTCACAATAAAACCAAAGGGGTCAAATTCTATAGACACATGATTATCTTTAGTAAAACGACGAACCGAAAGGAGGTTTTTAATTAAAGATGGGGCATAAAGGACATTATTTAATTTGAAGGGTGGGAAGGGTGGTGGTAAGGTTTGGTTTCCTTGTCCAATAACGGGTATGGTTTTGCCATTACCGACGACAATATTACGAGACATGCAATTATTAAATAAAGATGGAAAATTAGTAGAGGTCATATGATCTGACGCACCTGTGTCCATGGTCCAATTTGGATCGTGCTGATTAAGTGCCATGTGATAAAGAGCTTGGGTCAGGTCCGTTGGTGTGTAGCCATCTGTGGATGAAACTTGACTGGCTGCATAATTTTGGGCTAGCCGAGGACCCAAAACACCTGGCCCAACATTGTTGGACTTGGGGGCAGTGGGGTATGGGCAGGGTGGAACGTTCCAATTAATCCAAGGTTGTTGCTGTTGTGGGCCGACCCAAGACAAAGAAGAGGATGAGGGCCAATTAAACTGAGGGTGGCCCATGTTATTGTGAGAATTGTTCCAGCCGCCATAGTTGAAATTATTCCATCCACCACGTCCAGCCGGATAACCGGAGGAAGTCGAGCCCCCACGACCTCGAGAAAACCCTCTGCCCCGTCCGCGGCCTCTACCACGGCCGCGTTCCGAATCAGACCTATTTTCAGGTTGTCGTGCATCAGAATGTTTGTGATCAGTGGATGCGGTTAAAGTCGTGCCGGCGAGTTGATCGGCTTGTTTCGCTTGATTTAATTTGCGAGTCTCCGCCATACATAGTTGAGACCTGGTTTCATAGAAGGTAGGCAGTGGTTTTGTTTGTTGAATTATGAGTGCAACACTTTCGTACTGTTCGTTGAGTCCGGTTAGAATCTGTAACACGAGCTATTCGTCGGTGATCGGAGACCCGATGTTTGTGAGCTGATCGTAAATTACCTTCATGGCCTGACAGTAGGCTTTCATAGATGGAACTGATCGAGGCGAGTACTGGAGAATCGGTTGTTTAAGTCAATTGTTCGAGATGCTTTATTGTCTTGGAAGAGATTGGCGAGAGCGGTCCACGCGTCATACGCAGTCGTGTTGGGTTTCAGAATGGTGTGTAGTAGATCAGAGGAAATTGTACCGTAGATCCATTGTAGAACTATCGAATCCAACCGTTCCCAGGTTTCGGCCGGTGCTTGTTCTTTGTCTTTGTCCGATGACGAAGTAGCCGGCGATACACGAGGCTGAAGGTGATCATAAACTTGAAAAGATTTACACTGGATTTTGAATAGTTCCGACCACATTGTGTAATGGCCGGTTTCAATATCCATGGTGACGGGAATAAGGGTACGGATATTAGAAACCGTAACTGCAGGGTGAAGTTGGGAAGCCATAGTTGTGAAGATTAACAATGGGGAAAAGAAAAAAAATAGAAGGGATTTAATGAAGAATATTGTTACTGTAATCAGATGAAGTAGGGATCGGATGAAGGAAGAAAAGAAAAGAAAGGTTAGGGGATCAGAACTTGCGCTCTGATACCATGAACGTTTGATAAATTCGATGATCTCTTTAATTGATAAAAGACCCTATAAATACAAAAGGCTCTCCACTAATTTTGGTAGGAGATAACCTTAACTTAATGTACAAGATAACTTAATGAACAAGATAGGGATCTATTCTAAATATACAAAAATCGTTCTAATCTATTAATTAACTCTATGAGTTCTTGCTCCCACCGGCCGACTGATGGAAATGGACTGACTACTGAGGATATTCGTGTTACTTCGTCTCTTTAAGTGGCTTAAAAGTAGATACACATAATGTATCATGGTGTAAACAAACCATCTTAAATGGGACAAGTGAAAATCACCCGGAGGTACACTATTTCCTTCCACGGTTCTTTTTATTTGTTCTTGTTTAAGCTAGTGTTCTTTGGTTTTGTGTCACGAGTATTTTTTTTTTCTTTTGTTCCTGTTTTTACTTTATTAAGGGGAATATCACCAAATAAAATCCACATGTTATCAAAATAAATATAACCTTAAGAGCCAATTAAATACTCCTGACAATCTTGTCCCAAAGTAGGGGGAACGGGTAGGTTAAGTAACCAGTTTTTTTATTCATTGCGTAGAAATGAATGGCCTAAAATCTTTTTTTTTTTTTTTTTTTTTTTTGAACGGCAAATTTGGATCACTGGAGTATCATCGTGCCACCAGCAAAACCACCCGATCATATCCATCCCCATTAGGCAATAATGTCTATACACCAATTCAGGAGGAAACCCAAATAAATATGGGAAAACCCCCTTTGTGGGAATCGAACCCATGACCTAATGGTCATAAGCCTTATCCCACCCCTAAAATACCACTAGGCTATAATGCCATGGGTAAAATCTATATGCATTGAGAATGAGTTCAAACCATTTAAACGTGGTCAACAACATGAGAAAGTTAAGTGATATGTTTAGTTACACCTACTGATAACCCTACGTAAACACCAAGGGGCTGTCTGGCAACTTCTGAATTGGTAAGTGTTAAACCAGTAAGAGGTTTGAATAATTAAGTACTGAACTAGTAAGAGGTGTGAACCATTTATAGTCAGTATAATGCTTAAGTGTTCAGAGGCAAATGTCTGACCAATTCAGATAAGAGGTTTTAATAATTCAGACTCAGTATAATGCTTAACCATTCAAAGGCAAATGTCTGAATCATTCAGACATCTGCTCACGAAACAAATAGTCTGAACCAGTAAGATGTCAGAACCATTAAGAACCTCATTAAGAGCTAAACAAACAACCCCTAACATATATAGCCTATTAACTAGAGCCATTACAAGTTTACAACCACCACAACCATCGCCACCAACGCAACAACCACCCGCATCTCCGCAATCACCACCAATTTACGTCGTAATCACCACCAACCATCGTCATTGTTGTAACCACAATGCATAAAACAACCATTGTCCACTACTAAAAGCTGGACGAGTTTGGACAACTGTTTCGTTGGAAATTTGTCAGAGAATTGGTTACCAACGAGTTTCTAACAAACTAATTTTTTAGCAAAAATACTCGTGTGATAACAATTTCCGACGATTTTTCGACAAAATATGTATCTTTTGTTTTTGTAATGTGTTCTCCGTCGAAATAGTTATATAAAAAAAGTATCTATATATTTTGTCGGAATGTTGTCCGTATTTTCTGACAGTATATTTGATTTTATTTACTATTATTATTTTTTAAAATCTTAATGACATAAATGACCCAAACCTTTATGCCTATCAAGTTTTTCAACAGTTTCCCGACAAAAGAGTTAAACAAAAATAATATGTTAATGCCTTTGTCGGTATTTTATGAAGGATTATATTGGTGTTGCTATTTTGTCACAAAAATAGCGGGGTTTTTTTCAGGATAATGACTAAATCATATATCGTCAGAATTGCTTCAACATGTGGTCACTGGTCAGTGTAACCAGTGGCATTCATAACCTTTGCATATCAATAAATAAACCTGTGAAGGAAATTAAAAGAAATAGAATACATTAAGTTGTGAAGGAAATTGAAAGAAAAAAATTGTTCATATGATAGGAGATGAGTGGAAATATGGTCAAGTGTTTAAGGGGTATTATAGTTTTTTTACATAAAAATATTAAAAAAAAAACATTATAAACTGGTAGGAATGAGCAAACGGTACCGAATACTGGTTCAGAACCGGTGCTAGTACCAAATTTCCCGAACCAAAATATTTTTGGTACCGATTCGGTACCAACATTTGGCATTTTCGGTACTGGTATTTACCAGTTTTTACCTTAAGATACCGGTCCGTATCGGTACCGAACCATACCGTGTATTTTCAGTACTGATACAATATCCAGTTTTGAGATTTTCGGCACATGTTTACCGATTGATACCGAAATATGCGTTAATAAGCATGGTTGTAAAAATCCCGACTAGGCGCCGATTAATTGTCGATTAATCTTGATTAATTTCTGATTAATTACAATTAATCGTGATTATATCATATTAATTCCCGGTTAATCCCAATCAATCGCAATCGCTAGTTTCCACCCATATTGGCCGACTAGCAAGCAACTAGCGATTTCTACTACCATAAACGAGAAGCAAATGAAACCAAATGACTTAAAAAGTCAAATTTGTACTTGTGGATTAAAGTGATTATTATATTTCGTCATTGACTAAAACCATATTTTAGTCTGTGTTTTAAATCTAGATTCTTAAACTGACACAACACAAGAATGCTATAAAATACCACTTGTAGTCTTACTCTACTCCCAATACAGTCGTCTTAATAATCACCACCACAACCTGGTCAGAGATGGAAGAGATGGAGCCAACGAGAGACTCCATGGAAGAAGGATTACTTGTGAAACAAAAAGATGAGATATTAACATGGAGTGTGTTGGTGACGGAGATGAAGAAGTTAGGATATGTTGCAGGTCCGATGGTGGCGGTTACTCTGTCGCAGTACTTGCTGCAGGTTATCTCCGTCATGATGGTCGGTCATCTCGGCGAACTTGCTCTTTCTAGCACCTCTATTGCTATCTCCCTTTCTGGTGTCACAGGATTCAGCCTAATGGTCAGTCCTCTCCCTCCCTCCCTCCCTCCCTCCCTCTTAGTTGCTAATAAAAAGTTCCGGTATTGTATACTGGGTGAGGCTAAACGTACACCTGTATATTTAACGCATCATTCTATGTAGAAAAAATTAGAGAGGTGATCTGACTTATTTAGTAGGAAGACGGGATAACATTCAGTAAAACCATAAGAGGGTACGATTGACATGACTTTTTTTTCCGGCGAAATTGAAAAATAATTTGATGTTCCCAAATTATCATTTTTAAAAAAAATCTTTTGGGTCCCTCAAAAGTTTTCTTCTAAATAAAAGTAAAAAAATAATTAGAAAATATATGTTCCTAAACATATCTCTCTCACAGAACATAAGCGACGGCCCACCATTAAAATATAAATTCCCTCTACATTAAAAAAAAAGTAGTTTTAGTCACACTATTTTGTCGTTAGATGTTGTCCATATTGAAAATGTAGCTAACCGTGAACATCATGTTCCTAAATTATCATTTTTTTTAAATCTTTTGGATCCCTCAAAAGTCTTTTTCCCATTTGGGCATGTCTATTCACACACCCATGTTGTCTATCCACACACCCCCCAGTGTCGAGCTGTGGCCAGAGCGTAACGTTTTGGTCCGGTTAACCAGACAAAGACTGACGGGTCTGTTGACCTGACCAAAACGCCGAGCTTTGGCCGCGTTCTGTTCCTGTCAACCAGACAAAGTTTTTGTCTTTGTCTTTGTTTGTTAACCAGACACTCGTCAGTCTTTGTCTGGTTAACTGGACCAAAACGCCGCGTTCTGGCCACAGCTCGACACTGGGGGGTGTGTGAATAGACAAAGGGGTAGGTGGGGGTGTGTGAATAGCAAGACCCTTTTTTATATTCAACACCTTGAGGAGCAAGTAGAATAGCCTACCAAATATAATTAAAATATAATGTAAGACAGGAAGTAAAATCAAGTTGGTTTGACTAGACACTTGTCGACAAGTTTTGATATTTCCTCGAAATTCATTTGTATCTGGCATGTGAAGTTATCATTCCTATCACATCTTTTGTCGACATAAATTAAAGTGTTTGCATTATTAGAGCTTATCAATACTAAAAGAATTAAGAAGTCAACATCAATAGCACACCATGCTAATCCAAATTGAATTCTTCAATCATGGATTAAAGTTATCTGTTTTGTTAGTGTTTTGATCAGTATGTTTGGTCGAAGGGAATGTGTTTGAAGGATTGGGATTAAAAGCCATAGAACTGGGAATCCTCCATACCCATTCCTAATCTATTATGTTATTAAACACACACTATAAAAATATTGACTGTAGATAGAGGTGTGAATTCCTAAGATGACACAATCCTAACACGAAATTTATGGGTTTGGGACAACTTCGGGTAGAACCTAGAAACACGTTTAGCTAAGCGGGTCGTGTTTGTGTCGACCTAGCTGGTTAATGAATTCACCCATTTAATGTTGCATACTACAAAAAAATATGTTATAAATTGATTGAGTAATTCATATAAAAATTTTTAAAATAAAAGATGAACCAATTTCGAAATTTTAAATTGATTGAGGAGTTTTTTTACATTGATATATTTTTTAGTAAATTTGCAATTTTAGAGTATTCATATTGAAAAGATAAAAAAGAATAAAAATCTTGGGTTAAACGGATTGTGTTTGTTTCAACTGAAGAAAACTCGGAGCCATGTTTTGGTTCACGTGTTTGACACAATTTTTGGATTCTTGTCATGTTCAGGGTTGTGTTGAGTTTAACCCGCCTGCCCACGAACATGACTCATTTAACAACCCAGACTACAAACCAAATGCCACCTTAGTTTGACTTGCTTGGTTTTTTTAATAGATGGGGATGTCTAGTGCTTTGGAAACTTTATGTGGACAGGCTTATGGAGCTCAACAATACGCAAAAGTTGGAATTCAGACTTACACTGCTATTTTCTCACTTTTGATTGTTGGCATTCCTCTTGCAATCTTTTGGAGATATACTGGACCATTACTCATTCTTATCGGTCAAAGCCCTTCGATTTCAAATGAGGCCGGAAAATTCATCACATGGCTCATTCCTGCACTTTTCGCTTATGCAATCCTTCAACCACTTGTTAGATATTTCCAAATGCAAAGCATGCTATTACCCATGCTTGCCAGCTCAATAGGTGCTTTATGCCTACACATTCCTCTTTGTTGGGCCCTTGTGTTTAAAACTAATTTGGGGAACATTGGAGGAGCAATATCAATGGGGGTTGCCATGTGGGCAAATGTTGTTTTCCTCTTGTTTTACATGAACTACGCCCCCTCGTGTGCAAAAACGCGTGCTCCAATCTCACTTGAAGTGTTTCGTGGGATGAAACAATTTTTCAGCTTTGCTATCCCGTCAGCTGTCATGATTTGGTAAATCTTGTCTATCCTCACATGTTTACATTTTAATATGCTCGTTTAATCGGGTGACTTATCTGTTTATACCTTTTCAGCCTCGAATGGTGGTCATACGAGCTTCTAGTTTTGCTGTCCGGGCTTCTGCCAAATCCAGAGCTTGAAACTTCAGTTCTCGCTGTGTGGTATGATATCTATAATAACTTCATTTGTTTCATTATATGCATTTTCATCACTCGACTTTGCAATGATATTTTCTCAAGCGTTTCTTCAACAGTCTTAACACAATTGCAACACTCTATGCTATACCTTTTGGATTTGGTGCTGGTGCTAGGTTTGTCCTTATTCATGTTGATAACATATGTATCTATATGTAAGCAATTGTATGTATATGACTAATATGCCAATATTGATGATGCGGCTGCCTTTCTTTTCCAGCACTAGAGTCTCAAATGAACTAGGAGCCGGGAATCCAAAGGGGGCTCGTGTGGCTGTCCAAGCCATTTTGATCATATCAGTCGTCGAGACAGCTATAGTCACCACAACTGTTTTTGCCAGTAGGCGTGTTTTTGGATACATTTTCACAAATGAGAAAGAGGTTGTTGATTATGTCACAAGGATGGTTCCTCTTCTCTGTTTAAACATTATAGCGGATAGTATCCAGGGAGCCCTTTCAGGTTATAACACCTACTCATCCTCTTTACATTTGTTATCAGTTACGCACATGTTTTTTGTGTGTGCGTGTGTGTTTTATAGTATAAAGATGAAGGTTTGTTGTTTGTTTATCGATGAAATAGGCGTTGCAAGGGGTGTGGGGTGGCAGCATTTAGCGGCATACGTGAATCTTGCTGCATATTATCTTGTTGGAATCCCGGTTGCTGCATTATTAGGATTCCGAACCTCACTGAGAGGAGAGGGCTTGTGGATAGGAATACTACTAGGTGCCATCATTCAAGTTATCCTACTTTCAGTTGTTACAGTTTGTACCAATTATGAAAAACAGGTATTGCCTTATCTTCATCTACTTTCAATTCCTTTTTCCGGTATATTCATATGAATTACACGAACATATTCGTGTAGTGTCGGAAATGTCTTGGCATTTACAAATCTGATACACTTTGTAAGAAAACAAAGTGGATACGCGGAAATAAAGTAGATGCTTAGACAACATTTTCACGTATAAATATAAAAAAAAAGTAATTTGTAGGTCATGTTTGTACATTTAAGATATTTATGATAATGATACATGAACATAAAATAGAGACACAAAAGAAGTGAAACTTGACTTCATATAGAACTAATAATTCCTTTGTACATAATGTGGAACCTATATATATGTTGAGCTAATGAGTCTGGTTAATGGGTACAGGCAATAAAGGCGAGGGAGAGACTATTTGAAGAAGAATGTACAACAGAAGATAGAACGATTTGAACTCAAAACTCTACAATTTTCTGCTGGTGCACTCTGACAATAGATGAAATTGTTATTTAAAAATTTTAATAACAGAAGATGTTATATCTATATATAAAATGATGTCTACCTGAAAATCATAACATTAATAAAAATAATATATAAAGAATTATCATTGTTACAACCCAGTGACATAAATTTTGATAATAGATGCTGTGATATCTATATATAAAATGCTGTCCACCTGAAAATCATAACATTAATTAAAATTATGTGTAAAAGAATTCTCATGTTACACCCCAATAACATAAATACTCAGTGGCGGACCCAAGATTTTTTTCCTGGGGGTGCGGAATTTTTTTAAAGATTTTAGACCCCTAGCTATATAAAAAAAATTGGTTCATAGCGGGTAGGATCGGGTCGGGTCATGTAAAACAAGTAAACACAAACAAACAAAGTTTCATAGCGGGTTGAATCAGATCGGGTCGGGTCCATTTCAATTTTCAAACAATTAAACATTAGTTCCTAACTTCTTATCACATTAACAATCAGATCGGGTCGGGACCATTTGAATTTCAAGCCCTAGTAATTGTTATTTACCAACCAACAATCATATAATCAACAAAACCACCCAACTAAAGACTAGAACAACTCAAAAATACATAAAAACATATAAAATTTTAAACCTTTGAACAAATATATATATCTGTTTCTATTAAAAAACCCAATAAAACATCAAAACAAATCGAATTACCTATTTAAGTTCAATTTTTGAATTTCATCTTTTCAAACCCTATACTAGAATCATATAATCAATAAGAAATTAAGAAACAACAAACCCATACTATAAAGACTAGAACAACCCCAAATAACCTCAAAACACATAAAAGTTTAACATTCTGTTCCCGAGTCTCCTTTAACAGGAGGAGGGGAGGGAAAAGAGATGAAAATATGAAAAACCATATTCCCGAGTTTCATTTAACAGGGGGAGGGGAGGGAAAATGGAAGAAAATATGACCAAATATTCATCTTCCCAAATTGGAGAGATTAAGAGAGAAAAATTTTCTTCCCCTCCCCTCACCTCACCTCCCCCTGTTAAATGACTCGGGAACATAGTGTAAACTTTTTTAACCCATCCTAAAATCCTATTATCTCATGACTCTTGAACAAAATCGCATAACATCAAAATAAAAAAAATAAAAAAAAACAAAACAAAACTTGTACCTCTCAGGGGCGGCCTGAATTAACTAGTTTGCAGCCGGAATTTTGTAGTCGCCGGCCGGAATTATGCTGGTGAGGCAGAGGGAGGGCGGGAGTCGCTGGCAAGTGGCAGCGATTTGAGGTTTTTTTTTTTAATTATGTGAACTGATTTTGTTTAACAAAACTAGTAGTTGGGTTGAGCTTGAATGGGTTTTAAGTTATTGGGGTTGATGGATTGAATTTAAGTTTTATTAAAGAGGTTAGTGGGCTAACTTGTTTACATAATTTGATCGGGTTACAATCCGTGTTCACAATTTTTTTTATATAAATTCCTAACATTTTTTTCTAAGGGGTGTGCACAAAAATATCCAAGGGGTGCGGTCGGAATTTTTCAAGGGGTGCGAACGAAAATTTCCAAGGGGTGCGGTCGGGATTTTTCACGAAAAATACCACTAATTTTTTTTTCAAGGGGTGCGGCCGCCCACCCACCCCATAAGGTGAGTCCGCCACTGTAAATACTTACTCATGTTATGCAAAATTTTCAGCTTCGGTTACTAAAAATGGCGTACGTCATCATCTCCCACTGACATAGGAAGGGAGATAAATCACGTGTCTCAGAGTAGAGTAAACCGAGTGGTGTCAGAATTTGATCCCTAGACCTTCTCGACAACAAATTCTCACCTCCTTACCACTAGAGCACTATTGCAGGGACAACAACTTTGGCTATTAAGTATTAGAAAATACGGTTATGCTTCGTGTTTTTTACTCACTTAGTCGTCACCGTTTTGTCCCTGCCTCGATGGCATGGATATCTGAACGTTAACAAAAAAAACAAAGAAAATACAGTGTAGTGGGTTTAAGTTTTAGGTCTTTGGACACTTGTCACTCTATAATGTTTTCTTACACTTCTTATTTTTTTGGAGGATTTGTAGAATAACTTTAACCCATTTATAGCTATTTTAAAAGACAAAGTCGGTGGGGTTTCCACCGGCTTTGCCTCCTCCCCTAAAAGTTTCATAAAGTTACAATGTAAGCCCCTTACTTTTAATAACCTTAATGTTTTAGAAAATAATAATTTTAGTCCCTAAACTGCTATTTTATTTTATGAGTTTTGTAAATTAATTCCTTAGATTTCTAATATTCCAACTTACCCTTATACCATATATATTATACGTTTTTAACCTATTATTTTATTCAATAACTTTCGTTCACTAATTTCGTTTTTAAACAACTAATTTGTCGCTAACATCCTTGAGTTTCTAAGTTTCAAGTTTACCCCTTTCGTTCATTTACTTTAAAAAAATAATATTTTTATTTACGTGTCGGTATTAATTTAAGTTGGTTTACGTTTAGACGTAAACGTTTTTAGTTTCTAAGTTTCGAGCTTAGCCCTTTTGTTCCTTTACTTTAAAGAATTAATATTTTTTTTATGTACGTGTTGATATAAATTCGAGTAGATTTATGTTAGATGTAAACCTTTTTTTGGAAACGAACCAACTCTATATGTTTCCGTGTTTATTTTATGTACACAGTTGGTGTACGTTTTGACGTAAATTTTGTTACAACCCAAGCCGGGTTAAATATAATACCTTATCATTTGACGGTATATACTCGAGTTGCTCTATGTTTCAACCTCACGCGACACAAGACAAGTAAAATTACAATTATATTATTATTATTATTATTATTATTATTATTATTATTATTATTATTATATATCAACGCTAAAGACCAAAGTTGTTAACGTTTACACCTCCCAACTTTGGTCCTTTCACTTTACAAAACACTTATGGTTACCCTTTTGTGATTTCTATTCACGCTTTATGTTTCTTTGGTGCGTTACGTTATAACTGTACGGCACAAATTTGATTTACATTAAGTTTTGCTTCAACCGCAATACTTATATATGTTACACGGAGTTGAACCGAGTACGTTGAGAAAACATATGTTTTCATATGGTTAACATATAGTGGTGCACAAATCGGGTTTTCTGAATACCCTGTTCCGGGTATGGAACCGGGTTCGGGTACGATCGGGTTCTACAAAATCGGGTATTGACAATACCCGGGTCGGGTCCGGGTCCGGGTTTTATATAAAAAATGTATACCCTATATACCCGGGTTCAGGTAGGGTTCGGGTCGGGTTTTCTAATACCCGGGTATTATAATACCCTATCTTCGGGTTCGGGTAGGGGTGAGCAAAAGGAAAAACCCGACCCTACCCGACCATTACCCGACCCGACCCGAGAACCGATCAAACATAAAATACAGAACCGATTCACTACCCAAAATATAGGGTCGGTTCCGGTCCATAGGTCTAAGTCGGGTTTCACCATGAAAAGAACCGAGAACCGACCCGACCCTATTTTATATGAAAAATTGGAACCGATCTAAATACCTAGGTACTTGAGTTCGGGTCGGGTTGGGTATATTTTCGGTTCGGTTCTCGGTTATTTTCGGTCCGGACCTAAACTTGCTCACCCCTAGGTTCGGTTAGGGTCGGGTTTGGTTCGGGTATGCCTCGGGTATTCATTTCTTTTGAATAAATCACAAAAATATAAAATGCAAAACCTTTTTATTTCATAAAACATAGAAATACATGGCACCTAAATAATCATTGAACCGGGTCGAATAAGATGATGAACATAGATAGCTTCGAATAACTTGATCGTCTTCGTTTATTGTTCGTCATCAAAGACCCATTTTATAGGGTATAGAGATACAATGTAAACCAAACAAATGATCATCATACACTTTCTAACGGCTATATAGCCGTTACCAAGGTACAAAACTCGAAAAAACACAAAAAAACGAAAAAACCTGAACAGGGTATTGGGAAACCCGGACCGGGTATTGAAAAAACCCGGTTCCGGGTTCGGGTTGAAACCGGGTACTCGTAAAACCCAGGTTGAAAACGGGTATAAAAAACATGGTTCCGGGTTTTATAACAGAAATGCATACCCAACCCCTACCCTATGGGTAGGGTCGGGTTCGGGTACAAAAAACCTGGGTTTTATAATACCCGGTTCCGGGTTTTATTTTCGGGTACGAGTCCGGGTTCGGGTTTTTTTGTGCATCACTATTAACATATGACATAACCCTTGGATAATCTATTAAATGTTTGCAGCCCGCGGGTCATGTTACTGGAATTTTTGGCAAATTCAACTAAAGGGTTCATTAAGTCCTTTAGGGGTTTTGTGGTCTGGTTAAGACTCATTGGTTAAGACTAATTGGTTGAAAGGAATCTTTTTCTTGATGCATACTTATTGTATACTTGGGTAATTACTACCAAGGTTCTTGAACCGGTAATATAAGATTGAATTAACAATCCTTGTGTAAGTAGTCATGTTTTGACTATAACAATCCTTATAGATTGTTTTCATATGTTGACTAAAGTAATCAAAACATACGAATGATTTCATATGTTGACTAAAGCAACTAAACAAACGGTGATTTTGAGAAATCATCAATTGTTGAAATTGAATTAACAATTCTTTTTTAGTAGTCATTTTTTTTACTAACATTTCTTATTGAAAAGATTATTTGATTTCGATAATGGTTAATCGATTTCTTTTTGTGTTTATTTATAAACATCATTTTTGATTTAATCAAAATCTTAGTTTTTTTGTGTGAATAAAATTCTTTTTAAGATTTAAGGAGAGATATGAAATATCAATCTTGAAGTTTTTTAACAATTTGAAATAAAATCTATACCTTCTTCTTCTTGTATTTTCTTCCTGAAAAGTTTCTATTTCTTCTGCAAGGGACCAATCCAACCCTTATTTCCCTAACGGCCTCCTGCCTCAGCGGTACTTCAACGGGCTCCAGGACTCCAGGTTTTACAGAATAAAAACAACTTCATTATAGAAAATAAGATAAGGGGTTACGAAGGAGCTTTTATTTCATAACTGTTCTCCCGAAGGAGAACTTCTTGATATTTACATCAACTCCTTAAAGGAGTTCTACTCCATAATACTAGCACACATACTAAGAACTTGAAAAAGTGATCATAATGATCAACGAAAAGAAAAAAGAAAGGTGGGTGAAAAGGAACGAGGGTGGTTGAGAGGAATTCTCAAATTGAGAATTGGTAGTCAAACCAGGGATGCCTGGGATGTGTTTTCCTAGACTTAGGATTCATTGTCTCAAACTCGAGATCTCTTTTCCTTATGAGGTATTGCTCCTTATATAGACGGAGATTTCCTCTTACAAGACCTACCAATAATTTCATTGAATTATTAAAGATGTCTTTACAGCTGTAGTCGCTTGTCTTCTTTTGAATGACGTAAGTGCTTACGTTTTTCATAGAATTATTGTGAAGGACCCTCACTGCTGGTAGTGGACAAAGCATCTGTTTTTTGTGTAGTGTCCCCATCAACTTTAGTGCATAATGCGCACTGATGGCCTTTGTCGACCTTTTGGAGCCTTTCACAAAGCATCTTCTTTGTGGTGGGACCTGCTGCGATCTGATTTTTCAAGATCTTATCTTCAAGAGCTTGAATTGCTCGTTGCTCTTCTTGACAGAGTGTCTTCCCGGTAGTGCTGGTGATCAGACAATTTGGGTTGGCATAATTGACATTGGTTTTGCTTTTTGAATTAAGCTTTTGAGTTTTTTGGATTATGGAAATAATCTTTTCAACTCGGTAGGCATAGATTCCCATGCTGATGAAGTCATCTTCTTCGTTTATGACTTTGGAAGGTTGAACTTCTCTTTTTGCCGCTAAGCCTAGCTCAATGTAATGATAGGCTGGAAGGACTTTTCCATCAACCCAGTCTGGAATGCTGGATGTGACTTGGATGTAAATATTAGCATCTTTAGCAATTTTTTGGATGAATTTTCCAACTGCTATTCTTAATCCCTTAGGAAATAATCTTAATTCTTTAAGATCTTTACTGGGATAAATGGTCTTGACTAACCCTGCACAAAAAGCCTGGTAAGTAAAGATTGCATCTGCATCAGGACAGATTACGAAAAGACTTCTGGACTTTTTATCGTCTGTATAAATCTTTTCTGCTTCATAATCCTTTATGGAGAGAGCTCTTGCTTTGGACCATAGGATTCTGAATTCTGAGAAGCTTATTCCTTCTACAATTTCTGAAGATGGAACTTTTGTTGGGGCTTCTTCTTTTTCTTTTATGAAGAACACCTTTCTTCTTTGACCAGTATGATTCTGGACTTTGGGCACTAATATTGGTGCTTTGAAGATTATCTTCTTGCCTCCGAAGTTAGCTTGATACTTATCTGCTTCTTGTTTAGCTTGAAAAAGTGTCTTGTATTTCTTGAAGACGAAAGATGGCTCCTTCATTAGATTGGATACAATGTCCCAATCATCATATATTCCTGCATTTGGACCTTCAAATATCACGTAAAACTTTGAATTATCCTTTGCTGGCATTTTTGTCTTGTCCGCATAACTAGGCCGAAGACTAGTTTCTCCAACTTTTTCCAAGTTGTCAGGAATCAACGGATTTGACTTCTTAGCTTCAGAGCCGTTTGCATCTGAGCTGCTAGGAGAAGATGAACCTTCTCTTTCCATTTTTCGTAAATGGACAACCTCCGAAAATGTAGACCCAGGGGTCAATCGGATATTAGCCTTCTTTGAATGAAGGTCTCGCCGGGCTTGTGAGGCCTCTGGCATGCTTTTTCCCAAAGCATCAGGGATCAACGGATTTGTTGAGTCTTTACCAGTCGCCGTTTGCGCTGGACTAGATTCTGTTTTTAGCTTTTCAGCATCCTGGACAGAATTTCCAGTTAAGACCATGGTCGTGTAGACATTGATCTGATCTCTGATGGATCTTAATTCTATTTCTAGAATTTTTTCCTTGAGACGTAGAGCTTTAAGTTCTTCTTCCATACTGGAAGTTTTTATAAAGACAATTCTTTTAGGCGTAAAGCCCTTAATTTTTTCATCTCTCTTTCTTTTTTCAAAGGTTTTTTGCAAATGAGGATGATGAATTTGGATGAAGGAAAGCCTTCAATTTATAGGTGCAAGGATGACAATGACATCATTGCTTACGATTTCTGAAAATCTCGTGTCAAGCTATCTGTTAACACATTTTTGGCCCTTGTACCGTGTCTGTTATTTGACAAGACGACCCTGTTTATTATTTCCGAAAATATCTTTGTTTTTAGAAAATAAATAATTTTTGAATAAACAAATTTCAAAATTTCGTTTTGTTTATTTTTATCCCCCCAACTAAAAGAGTGGTTGGACTTCATTCTGAGTCTTCTGTAGAAGAGTCGGATAATATTTCTAATGCATATACTTGTGTATAGCCATCAATATATTTTCATAAGGAAAATATCCTTCAGTTTCCGCTGTCGAAATAATTTTTTATTTTTCCGGAAACTTTTGTCTGTTGGGACATTCGTTTGCATAGTGTCCTTCTTCAGAACATATCCAGCAACGACATTGTTTTTTCCCTTGAGGACAAACCTTAGGTTTTTCTTTTGAAAAGTATTTTCCAGGAGAAAAGTTTCTTTTCTTGGTTTTCCAAAAACGTTTTTTAGTTTTTGTTTTATATTTATTTTTATATTTCTATTTGAAATAATTTTCATCTTTTACTGGTTCACAGCCAAAAGTTAATTGTGGTAACTCAGTAAGTTTTTTGCAACAGCTTTTGTTAAAACTTTTTAGCTGTTTTTGTTTATCAGAAAAATCACAGTAAACCGCAATTTCTTCTTTGACAATTCTAGTTGCAAACCCAAGAGAATGCATCGTGAACTCATTCTTTTCTTTGTTCCATCGTTCTTTGGCTTTTTCTCCAACGATAGGAATCTTCATTAAGTAAGCCTCAATCCAAGAGTGGAATTCACCTGTACTTAACTTGTATAGATTTGTTTCATAAAGACAAATAAAATCGTCTAACAAACAAATATCACAAATTTGTGCTTTTGCAAGATTTTGTCTTGCTTTTTCTAGCAATTTTTGATTTTCATGGTCTTTATTTGTTATAAGGTCAAGACCTAAAAACATCATGTATATTGCATTTTATGATTTGATGAAAAAGATCTATACCATGCAATCTTTCATCCCAAGTTGTCCCTTTGATGAAATTTTGTATGATTCCTGCAGACTTATGTTCTAATAATAATAACAAAGCCTTAGCATTAGAAAATTCATCTGAATTAGTCTGAATGATTAGACTGATTTCAGTGTTCCATTTATCAATTACCTCTTTTCTTTTGTCGAGGTTGAAGATACAATCAATCTTAATAGTATTAATAGCAGTTGCACTACCATTGTCATTACTATTATGATCAGGTATACCTTTATGATACGGCATGGAAAATTTCGTATTCTTTTTTCTATATCTATTACCTTTGCTAGTAGAGGCATGGTAAGTTCTTTGTCTCGGAGACATTTCCGTATCTGAAGAACTTTCTTCAGTTTCGGGTTCTTCCTTCTTTACCGGAAAGGTTCTTGGTTCTTCATTTTTCAAAACAAAGACCTGTTCTTCTTTATTTTCAGAAAAATATCTTTCTTTTAAGATTTTATTTTCAGAAAACTTTTGCTCACATTCTTTGTCATTTAAAGAAATGAGACTAACAATTTCTATTATTTGCTCAACTAGAAGGGTATCCAATTGTTCATCTAAAATTTGTTCCAATTTTTGAGTGATGGAACTCATTTTATCCACAAGATAAAATAATCGTTTTATCTTTTAGATTTTGAATTTCTTCTTTCATAGAATAATTTTTTTCTTTTTAAATCAGTTAATTCAAAAAGTTTGTCGGAAGGATGAATACTCCAATCCGAATGTAATTCTACAATTCTTTGATAATTTCTTTCTATGTAGAAATAATTCATAGAGATCTCTCTATTTATTTTCCTTAAAAGGTTTTCCATTTGACCTTTATTGGTCATTTGAAGTTGATCCAAAAGGCCATGTCAATGCATTCGGACTTTTAGAACTTCCTAAAGATGGATTTCCAACGTTGAAGTTTGGAAATGAATACTTTTGAAAGCTTTTTTCATTATCAATTTTTTCTTTTTGCCTTTTGGGCATAAGAGTTTTTGAATCTATTTTTTCATCAATTTTGTCTGAAACATCTTTGATGATTTTTGCGGCAGTTGCCTCAAGATTTTCGTTGGTAGATAGACTTAGACTATCCAACTTTCTTATTAAATCTTTAACAATTTCCTCAAATTTCAAAAGAGTAGTCATGTTACAGATATAATTGCTTTTTTAGTTCTAAGCTCAATAATTTTTTGCTTAGAAGCAAAAATGTTTTTCTTAATATTCTTTATATTAAGAATTTTTGTTTTATGACTTAACATAATGTCATATTTAATTTGATTTATTCTAACAAACCAAACTTGTATATCATCTTCTTCATAGGTGATTTGTTCATCAAGATATTGTAAATAATCTAAAATTGGTTTTGAAGACATTATTCTCCAATAACTCTTTTTAAAATTTTACCATATCCATTTATTCGTTCTGACATAGAACGAATTAATTGTTCAGTATTACTTGAATCTCCTATTTGTAAAGAGTTTCCAGCATAACTGTGTCTGGGTTTTGATAATAAAACCTGTTTATTTCGTGCAATATCAATTGCCCAATTTTCTTGTAATTGTGATGGCTCAGCGAATTTGCTGCCTTCAACAATTCCAATTTCAGAAAATATATCTTCAAGAGTTATATTTTCATTTTCCTTATACTCGATTGAATGAGTACTGTTGGTTAAAGCATAAGAGATTAAATAATTAATCGTAAACACTTTATTACCTGGTTCCATAAGATCAGTTCTTTCGCACTGGTGTATGAAACTTAAAGTTTTGTCGAAATCTTTTGAATCTCGATGTAAAGCAAATTTAGGATAGACAGTAAACATAAATTTACCATATGCTAAATTACCTTGAATTGCTCCCAGAAGAGCATCTTACCTATCGATAATTCTATTATCAACGTGTGCCATTTTTATAGGAAAATTAATTCCGTCTCTGAACTGAGCTTTAAGGAGGATTTTAACCGCTCCTATGTGTACCGTATTGAGAGAATTTCTCAACTCTGGTTTAATGTGCAAAAGCTTTTTTGCTATTTCACTCTTTGTTAAGAGTGGCAAATAAACTTCTCCTTATGTATTTTTAATGTCAACTGAAAGTTCTTCAGTGTTAAAACAATAAAATATTTTATTTTTTTTCTAGAAAAGGCTCTAGAAACTAAATTTTGTAAAGTTTTTGGTTGATTAAAAACCTGTTTAGTGTCAAGCTTAAATTTAAGCTTACTAATTTTTGTTAGTTGATCAGAATTAATCATGTAATCTGATACAAAACCTTTTTCGTTTTCACTAAAGTTTAAAACTTCAGTTACTTCTTATTCATTTGATTCTTTCGAATCTTCAAACGAATTTTTGAAACTCATTTTAAATTTTTTCTTTTAAGAAAACGTTTAAAAATTATTTTAAATTGTTTATTTTTTAAGGATTCAGGAACTAATCCGCTTTCCTTAAAAAAAAGAGCACATGGCTTTTTTTATAGGGTTAATGGATTTAAACACCCTCAACTATGGCCATTTGGCCGATGGCACGCTCAACTTTCACTTTGGCTCATAACACTCCCAACTTAACACTTCGATTGTCATGGCACCCCTTCGTTAAATATGCACTAACCAGGTTACTAAAATTTGCCTATGTGGCAATTAAGTCTGATGTGGCATGTCCAAAGTGTCATACATTAACTGATGTGGATAATCCCTCATTCGTGAAGTTTATAATCCCAAAACACACCATCACTTCACTCAAACCAAGATAAGAACATATCAGAAGCTCTCAAGTTCATCAATGGCGATCAAACCCTAATCGATCAGAGGTACGTTTTCTCTCAATATATTGGTATTGTTCACTGATTGCACTGATGGAGATTATCGATGTGATGCTATGGTATGGTGGAACATTGGATTTTAGTTTTGATCAACCTCAATATATTGGAGGTGAATCAAAGTTGATACGTATGGATGTTGATCACATTGCATACTTTGAGTTGTTAGAGTATGCAATGGATTCTGGGTGTTATGAAAGTAGGGATTTTTACATGTATGGATTAGATTCTGATACTGGTGAATTCAAGTGGTTTGGGGATGATAATGATGTTTTGGAGATTGCATTAAAGGCTGTAACATGGTCTGAACCATTCATGGAGGTCTTTATTCAAGTCGCTCCAATTAGCCATGAACAAGAAGTCCAATTCATGTCCCAGCCCAGTAAACCCAAAGCCCAATCTTATTCACCACCCAGTAAACCACAAGCCCAATCCAGTTCCCAACCCAGTAAACGAAGAGGCCGGCCCAAAAAACTTGTAACCCAGTCAAAAAAGAAAGTAGTCCATGTCAGTAGAGTGAGTAGGGCATCTGACAAAAGTGGTAACCCTCCTGTACTTGAAGTCCCTAGATCTGAATCCACTGCCTCAGGAAAGGAGGCTGTTGCTGATAAACCAGTTGGTTTGAATAATCAGCCTAGTGTACAAGAGGCTACATGGGCATTTGATTTGGATGAGGAGTCTATTGTTCAAGAGGGTGTATCGAAAGAAACAGATGGTTTGCAAAAGAAGCCTATTAGAGAAGAGGTTTTAGTGGAAGAAAGGAGTGGTTTTGATAAGAAGTGTGCAGATGAAGATGACAGTGAAGACAGTGACTATAAAGCTGAATTAAATGGGACAGAAGAGTCAAGTTCAGATGAAGATGAAGGTTTTCTTGATGATAGTAATGAAGATGAGGTTCATGATGAAATAGCCTTCTCAGATTCAGACAAAGAAGATGCTGAATGGAGACAGTCACAAGATGCCAACTACTTTTGTTTTGTATGTTGTAGGGTCTGCTAAAAAGAGACAGAAGGGAACAAAAAAGTCAAGCCAGAAGTCAACTCAGCAATCTGCTCCACTACCTTCACAAGGCACAACTCAGCAATCTACTCCAGTACCTTCACAAGGAACAACTCAGCAATCTACCCAGGAGGGAAGCAAAATTTCCAGCCAGAAGTCAGCTAAAAAGTCAACTGTCAAGTCAACTGTCAAGTCAAATGTCAAATGGAAAGGGAACATACAAGGCAGCAGTTAAAAAGTCATAGTTTGACTTTTTTGTGATAAATGGACATGTTTGACTTTTTGTGGTCTTTATGACCTTTTTGTGTTGTTGGTTGTTTGGACAACTTTAAGTTATGTAATAACTCTCTAGGATAACTTGTGGTGATGTTATAACTCTTTAGGGTAACTTTTGGTAATGTTATAACTGTTGTAATGTTATAACTGTTGGTTATGTAATGGTATAAGTCTTGCTTATGGTCTTTATGCATTTTGGTTGATTGGTTGATTGGTCATTATAATATGCAGTTTTGGTCATTATATAGTGCAGCTTTGGTCATTATATAGTGCATATTTGGTCATTACAGGTTGGACAACATACACAGATTTGGACACTTGCAGTTTTGACCCATATGCATTGTGTAGTTTTGACCCATATGCATGTGCAGCTTTTGACCCATATGCATTGTGCAGTTTTGACCCATATGCATTGTGCAGCTTGGACAACATAAACAGATTTGGACACATGTGCAGACCCATTAGAGGTATGTTTCTTGTTATATCATGACCTTTGACATTTGTTGGTCAAAATACAGTTTGGATATGTTGACTAATCTGGTAATATCAATACATGTGCAGATATATACAATCAAGGAGTAGGATTTTGCATTAAATTTCATCAAAAGTGTACAATTACAACAACAAGACAGTTCATACTACCTAAACATATACAACACTATGCTAATGCCAATAAACAAGGTTAACACATATTGCTTGTTCCATTTCGACTCTGTTCCAGATATCTTTGCTTTCAACCACCTATTCTCTTCTACTAAGACCATGTTTTCATATTTCAGGTCTTCTGAACTGAACCTGCACTGGGATGCATGTTGGTTGAACATTTTGTCGACATCTTCTTTCCATAAGAAGAACTTGCAGTCTGATCTCTGCAAAAGCCAACAACACCTCAGTTAATCAATCAATTCAATTCAAGAAAAATACTTGGAGTTAAGGTGGAACATACCGGCCAATGAGAGCATCCATAGAATTGTTGACCTTGCCGCACACTTTTACGTCCAACAACTCGAACAACTGCTACAACATCATGATGGCAGTACACATTACCCTCCAAATCAACCTTAAACAATTTAGGGTTTCTGGATACTGTGGATGAAGACGTAGAAGATGAGCTCATTTTGATTCAAGATTAGGGCTTGTTCTTCACGAAATCGACTGGATCATATGTTGATGATGGATTTGCTCCAAGGTGCGTCTGATTTGCTCTATGAGTGAGGATTAGTGTTTACAGAATGAGGTTATTAGGGATTGGGGGTTTTAAAGAAGGTGAATGACTCATGTATGACACGTAGGACATGCCACATCAGACTTAATTGCCACATAGGCAAATTTTAGTAACCTGGTTAGTGCATATTTAACGAAGGGGTGCCATGACAATCGAAGTGTTAAGTTGGGAGTGTTATGAGCCAAAGTGAAAGTTGAGCGTGCCATCGGCCAAATGGCCATAGTTGAGGGTGTTTAAATCCATTAACCCTTTTTTAGACCATGTGTAGTGGTAAAAGGTTATAATGCCCCCACCATGGGGCATTATGCGACACGTGGCGTCCTAGTCAGCAAGGGGGCATTATAGCAAAAGTGGTGTAGTGGGTATAATGCCCCATAATGCCCCATTCAATCATTTACCAATCATTTCACAATTATTTTTTTAAATTTAAAACATAAAAAAACTTCATTAATTTAAAAATAAAATAACATTACTTGAAATAAAAATAAAAAAAAACTGAAAAAAAAAACAGAAAAAAAAAAAAAAAACAGAAAATAAAAAAAACAGAAAATAAAAAAAAAACAGAAAATAAAGTTAAAAAAAACAGAAAAAATAAAGTTAAAAAAAATAACATGATCTAGAGTCCATATTTTTGTCGAATTTTTTGTTGACGCATTTGCGCAAGGATCAACGCGTCGCCTTGGAGGTGGTCGATCGATTTGGACAAAAACTCAATGTCCTTTTCCATTTGCCTCGCCTCTTGCATCTCGTTAAACTTTTTGGTTTCGGCCACTCGTTCTTGCATAATCTCCCAACGTTTGTAGCCGAGGTCGCGAATGTCTTGGAGACAACGGTTCATCTCCTCGAAATCATCCTTTAACTCGAGATCGGAAGACGACTCGACCGTTTTTTTCCCGGTTCCCTTTCTTCTACCGGGGGGTCGGACCAACTCTTCTTGAATTCCCTCGTCAACGTCCACCGCCTCATTTAAATCAACATTGCGGGCATCCGATGTCGGAGTTGACGGGTCAACGGAGGATGATGTTTTTGACCTTTTAGCCCGACGTCTACTACTAGACGTCATTGGATTAACTACCGCCCACTTTGGACTTTTTCGTAGTACCTCCCAACACTTATAGTACGCGAAAGGGCATTTTGTCCTCTCGAACTCCTCCAAAGTCTTCGTTAAAACCCAAACGTCACCTTCACCGCTCGGGCGATTATCGTAGTTACGTTGGAAGACTTCTTGGAACGAATGACACTTGTTGTTGATGTCGGTCCATTTGCTAGAAATAGAGTCTTTGTCCCGATGTTCGCCTTGACCCCACGTGCTAAAGAAGAGTGCACGAACCCTATCCAAAAAAACCGGGCCCGTTTGAAAGTTTGCTACAAAAAAAAAAAAATAAGTTGTTTGTTAAATCATAAAGTAACAAAATAAGTAAAATAATATTTATATAAAATAGTTACCGGTCTCTTCGTCCTCCGAAATGTCGACAAACGCCCGAGTCAACGTGTATTCCTCTTCCTTCGTCCATTTGATGATATTTTTTGTACGCCGCGGTGCGTCCTTATCCTTCTTCTTATGCGACCTTCTGCCGCGTTTCGATGTTTCTTGCACCGGTTCGGGTTGCGTCTCTGGTACGACTTCCACAACATCGGGTTCGGCTTCGGGTTGTAACGGTTGAGACCCGCCGGCTTGACCATAGCCGAAAGTGGAAGGAACAAACGGAGGGGCGCCACTCAAGTAAGCCGCGTAACTTAAAAAGCTCGGGTCCATGTCTTGGAAGTTGTACGGGGTTTGCGGTTGGGTTGTGTTCGGGTTTGCGGGTCTAGCGGGGACACCAAAAGGAGGGCGGTATGGATGCATGATTGTATAAAAATTAGAAGAAAGTGAGTGTTTTTTTTATAAAAATTAGAAGAAAAGTGGGAGAGAGTAGGAGATAAAGTGGGTTTTTTTTTAAATAATGGGTTGATATATATAGTGTGGTAATTTATTAAATTAAAAAAAAAAATAAAGAAAGAAAGTTACCGTTTGAGAACGGTCGAAAATAGTGGGCCCCATCAATTTAAGCGTTATTTTTAAAACGCCGGGGTGATTTTTTTTCGAAAATAACACCCCCTGTAATGGGGGGGTGGGCGTTATAGGGCGTTTTCGGGCAAAAAAATTTACAAAAAACGCCCCATTACGCATCGTCTTATATATATAAAGTTAGGGCCTTTCCGTTTTCTTCAAAGCGTCTTCTCTCCCTCCAAAATCCTCTCATATTCCCTTACACGCTTCCTCATACTCGCTTCATGATTAGGGTTTCATCAACATTCTCTCACCATTAATCTCTTCTTCATCCATCGATCTTCACCGGCGAAATGCCTCTGTTCTTGTCCGACGAAGAGTACGCTCGCTGCAACCACGATCCATCTCTGATCACACAAAAAGCCGATGCGTACATCAAAGAGTTACACAATCAACTCGACACTGAAAAATCTCAACACGATGCTGCATCCGTAACCGCCGAACAAACGTGTTCGCTTCTCGAGCACAAGTATGTTTCTCTCAAATCGGAATTCGATACGTTGCAAGCGCAATGTTCGCAACTCAGTTCTAGTTTAGAAGAACGTGTGTCGGAAGTCGCTCAGATTCAAGCGGATAAACACCAGATTTATCTTCAATCGGTAGTTTTTATTCTCTTTCTCTGTATTTATGTTTATTTTGGTATTGTTATAGCAAATGAAGGTGTAAATATGGTGGATAGTTAATTAGTTATGTTAGGTATTCATTTATTATATTTTGTTACATTTTGTTTGATGTTATTTGAAATTTACTTGACTTGGTGTAGTGTTATGTTATTATGGACACTCGATTGGAACTTGTATACTTTTAGAATGCATTTAAGTGTGGACAGATTAAAAGGAAATATGGTGTTGGCTTAGATTTGTACACTTAAGAAATGAAAGTGATGGAAGTTTCTTCGCAATGTATTTAAGCGCGGTGTGTACAATTTATATATGATGTGATCAATTGCATATACTCTTGAACTAACCAATTAACCATCTCAAGTTGGCATGCAGTATGTATTTGTAATTTTTTTGACAATATTAGCTATGCGAGTCCGGATGTGTCTTGGTAGCTTTAGTTAACAGTCTTGATTTTCATTTGAAGTCATTTGGGGTCTAATAGCTTTTGTCAGTATTCAATAACTCTTGTACTCAGAATTGGTATTCTTTTGGTCTTATTTGTTCATAGTTATGTTTTTAACAGTTTTTTAGAAGATACAATTTGTTCCAAGTAGCTTGAGATTTAATATTTCAAGAGGGAGTGGGCATTATTATAATATTTTTTAGTTCTTTACTTCTTTTTGAGGCTTCTAATCTTTACATGAAGTTAATGTCAAACGATAGATTTATGTTTCATAAATACTTGTCTTCTTGCTCATCTTTGTTTACACAGTAAATTAGTAAAAATGTACCTTAAATCGAAAAAAGCAGTATTCAAGTTTTTTTCACTTTACATGAGTTACCTTTCATGACACTTGAAATATTGCTGAGAAGACATTTTTATTTGTAAATATTCTGATCTAATTGCTTTTGTTTAGATTGGTAAAGATGGCGAGATTGAGAGGCTTTCACTGGAAACATCAGAGCTACAAAAATCCAAAAGTCAACTGCTACAGCTGATTGAACATAAAGATTTGGAGATTAACGAGAAGAATTCTAGCATCAAGGGTTATCTTGACAAGATTGTTTCTATGACCGACAATGCTTCTTCTAAAGATTCTTGGATTATCGAACTGGAAGCCGAGCATGCACGTATGCACGCTTCTTCAGCTCGTTTGACTCAAGAGAAAGAATTAGTCGAGAGACATAACCTTTGGCTTAATGACGAGTTGACCACCAAAGTCAACAGTCTTCTAGAGCTAAGAAAGGTACATAATGAACTAGAGGCTGATATGTCGTCTAAGCTTGCAGAACTCGAAAGAAAGTACAATGAAACTTCTAGCTCGTTGAAGTGGAAGGATGATAGAGTCAACGAACTCGAGTCAAAGCTTGAAGCCTTACAGGTAGGGGTGTCATCGGTTTGGTTTATGGTTTATTCGGTTTCAATATTTGTACCCCAAATCAAAAAACCAAACCAAATCATGAATATGTAATCCGAACCAAATTTCGGTTTAGTTTTGGTTAAAGACCAAACAAACCAATTTCAACCAAATTCAACCGAATTAAACCTAAGTACCTTTTTTTCCTAATTTATATTACTATTTGTGTTCCAAACAACAAGTCAACTACTAATTTAAACCAAATAATCAAACCACACAACATATAAATAAAAGAAAGTTTCAAAGCAAACAATAAAACAAACAATTCAAGAAAATAGTCTAACACCCAAACACCTCAAAACACAAAAATGAATGGGCTTTATATTGAGTTGGGCTTTAGAATTGAAATTGGGCTAATAAATTTTATATGGTTTATTAAATATCATTATTTTTATTCAACAACTAATTTGATTAACGGTTTACTCGGTTATCCAAATGAACCAAAAAAGAAAAAGTGGAACCAATCACCGAATCAAAAACCAAATTCACAATTCAGTTTCGGTTAAGAACCAAACCGAACACTGAATTCGTTATTCGGATCGGTTTTTTGGGCTATGGTTACGGTTCGGTTTACGGTTTTTATTCGGTTTTTTCTCAACACCTCTACTTACAGGCTGAGATATGCTCATCTAAAGAGATGGCTGCTGCAACTGAAGAGCGGTTGTCTACTGAGCTGTCGACTGTAAACAAACTTGTTGAACTCTACAAAGAGAATTCAGACGAGTGGTCGAAAAAGTCCGGAGAGCTTGAAGGTGTTATCAAGGCTTTAGAGACACACGCAAGTCAACTTGAAAAAGATTATAAAGAACGCCTTTCTAACGAAACATCTGCAAGAATACAATTCGAAACTGAAGTTTCACTTTTGAAAGAAAAGTTTCAACAGTGTGAAAAAGAATTGGAAAGTTACCGAAATTCGGACCATAATCTTCTTCAGCTTAGCAGTTTCAACACTAAAGCATATGAAGATAATAATAATAATAATAATCTAATGCTTGTTCCCAGTGTTCCGGCAGGTATTTCAGGTACAGCACTAGCTGCTTCTCTTCTTCGTGACGGTTGGAGTTTAGTTAAAATGTACGAGAAGTACCAAGAAGCTGTTGATGCTTTGAGACACGAGCAATTCGGAAGAAAACATTCACAATCAGTGCTAGAACGTGTTTTGCATGAAATAGAAGAGAAAGCTGAGGTCATATTAGATGAACGTGCAGAACACGAAAGAATGCTTGAAGCGTACACTACGTTAAATGAAAAGCTGCAGCATTCTCTTTCTGAACAAACTGTTCTTGAGAAAACCGCTCAAGAGTTGAAGGCTGAAGTAAAAAAACACAAACGTGACTATGGTTTAGCTCAAAAAGAAAACAACGATCTTCAGAAACAGGTGACGGTTTTATTGAAAGAATGTCGTGACGTACAAATTCGTTGTGGGTCCGTCAATAACGATTCTGTTGAAGTTCAGATGGATGTTAATTTGGATTCTGATGATGGTTTCTCTGACCGGATGTTGACTTTTAAGGATATAAACGGTTTAGTTGAGCAGAATGTACAGCTTCGGGGTGTAGTTCGTCTTTTAACTGAGCAAATCGAGACTAAAGAAGTTGAGTTAAAGGAGAATTTCGAGAAGGAATTTCAAAAACAGTGTAAAGAAACTGCTTCTAAAGTTGATGCGGTATTGGCTAGAGCCGAAGAACAAACACAAATGATCGACTCATTTCATACTTCTGTTGCTATGTACAAGACGTTATATGAAGAAGAACATAAACGACACGTTCCTCGACTACAATCTTCAGATCCCGCACCAGTTGACGTAAGAAACATTGTTCGACAATCTGAAGCTTTTTATGATTCTTCTTCAAAAAAGGCAAAGGAAAAGGCGTATGAAAGGATAAAGCTTCTAGAAGAAGAGATAACAGGTATTAGAAGCGAGATCATTACATTAAGGTCAGAACGTGACAAGTTGACTTCAGAGTCAACTTTTGCTAATGAGAAACTCGATAGATTTATGAAAGATTTGGACCGTCAACGGGAAGAAATGAACGGTGTTATAGCGCGAAATGTTGAATTCTCACAGTTGATAGTTGATTACCAAAGAAAGATACGTGAAGCTTCTGAATCGTTGCATATCGCAGAAGACTTGTCACGCAAGCTAAACATGGAGGTCTCGGTTTTAAAACGTGAAAAAGAAATATTAATAAATTCTGAAAAACGAGCGTTTGAGGAGGTTTGTATTACGTCGGAAAGAGTTCATCAGTTGCAAACTACTTTGAATACAATTCAAAGTGCTGAAGAGGTGCGGGAAGAATCTAGAAATGCTCAGCGTTTAAGTCAAGAGAATTATGTTAAAAGAACCGAACGGGATTGGGCTGAGGCGAAAAACGAGCTTCAAAAAGAACGGGATAACATTCGTAAGCTAACACTCGAGCATGAATCAGCTATGCAAGGGTCCATGCAGAGAATCGAGGAAATGGGAAAAGAATTAGCTAACGCGTTACATGCTGTTGCGGTTGCTAATACTCGCGCTTCTGCTGCCGAAGAACGTGTATCTCAGTTTGAGAAAACGAAGAGTTCGGAAACAAGCATTGGAAATGATGATACGTCAAAAGGCGATGTGGCTGTGTTGAAGGAGGAGATTGAGAAACTGAAAGCAGAAGCTAAATCGGATAAAGACCACATGTTGCAGTATAAGAGATTAGCACAAGTGAATGAATCTGCGTTAAAAGAAATGGAAATCCGACACGAACGGTTTAAATCCGAGGCGGAAAAGGTGAAGAAGTCGTTAGAAGATGAAGTTTTATCATTAAAAGAGCAGGTTAATCAGCTTCAAGACGGTTATATCTCAAAGGAAAAAGAAGCAGCTTCTGCTGTTTTATCACAGGAACACGCTCTTGCATCTTCAACGTCTGAGGTTTTTAAGTTACGGGAAGAAATTACCGCAAAAACGTTGAGTGTAGACAGTTTAGAGTCACGAATGTCAGCCATGAAAGATGAGTTGGAGAAAGAGCACCAACGATGGCGTATTGCTCAAGACAATTACGAAAGGCAGGTTATATTGCAGTCTGAAACGATTCAAGAGTTGACTAAAACATCACAAGAGTTAACCTTAATTAACGAAAAGTTATCCGAACTCCAGAAAGTATCCGACATACTAAAAACCGAAAACGACGAGCTAAAAACCAAGTGGGAGACTGAAAAGTCGGTTCTAGAAGAGTCCAAAGATAAAGCAGAGAAAAAGTTTAACGAAGTTAACGAACAAAACAAAATATTGCATGATCAACTCGAAGCATTGCACATCAAGCTTGCAGGTTCCGGTGCGCAAACTTCTGATGATGGTGTGTTACAGAACGTGGTGAAGTATTTGAGGCGGTCAAAAGAGATTGCGGAGACCGAGATCTCGTTATTAAAGCAGGAAAGGCTACGGTTACAGTCACAGCTCGAGGCTGCTATGAAGGCCGAATCAGAAGCTCAAGCGTTACTTCGTACTGAACGGGATAATTCTCGATCAGTGCATTTCACAGAGGATGAGTTTAAAGCGTTACAGGTTCAAGTTAGAGAAATGAATTTGCTTCGAGAAAGTAATGTACAGCTTAGAGAAGAAAATCGTCACAATTTTGAAGAATGTCAAAAATTACGTCAACTGTTTCAAGATGCTAAAATTGAAGTCGAGAATTTGAACGGCTTGATTGTCGAAAGGCAAAACGAAGTGGAAGGTTTTAAGAGGGAAATAGAAATGCAAAAGAAGAACGTGAAAGATCGTGAAGATTATGTTCGATTGCAAGTGGATTTCCAACAGATAAACGTGAAATTATTCGAGAAAGATGGACAATTGGAGGAGATTAAGAAACGTGTTTCCGAAAAACAAGACTTGATAATACGGTTGGAGCAGGATCTTGAAAGAAGCAAAGTGGAATTAGATGTACGAGAGTCGAAGATAAACAACGTTGTGCAAACCGAGAGTTTGTTAAAAACAGAAGTTGACAAACAGAAGAGACTCATTTATCAGTTGAAACGCAGATGCGAGAATATGGCGAGAGAAAAGGAGGAAACATTGAAGAAGAATCAAGAACTTTCTAACGAGTTAGTTAAAAGAAGCAACATAGACAATGTGGGTGAACTAGCAGAGAAAGATGCACGGATTCAGATGCTTGAGAAAACTGTTGAGAAGTTACGAGATGAGTCTAGAGAAAAAGAAGAAAAAGATACGAGAATACAGATGCTGGAGAAAATTGTCGAAAGGCTAAGAGATGATGTCAAAAAGGGTAAAGAAGAAGTCCGGATTGAAAAATCGAAGAATCAAAATACCGATAGTGGAATTCGCGAAGAACCGAAAGTTGAACCACGTAAGCTTGCACGAAAGTTAATCCGGCCTAGTATTGTAAAGCCGGAGCAACCGAAGGGTGATGCGGATATGTCAGATGCCATTGATACTAATGTCCAGTCCTCTGTACGCAAACGCCCGTCTACTGCAGAAGGACCGGAAGAATCAAATGATGTCAGCATTGCTGACGTGGCGCCACCTCAAGCTAAGAAATCAAGAGGTGCAGAACAAGCACATGATGTCTGCGATGTACTTGAAACTGTCACTGAAGAGTCTCTAGTCAATGTGGGAGACAAAACTCAAATTATGAAAGAGGATGATGCTGTAAATGACGATATTAGTGAAGAGAATGCGACCAAAACTGAAATCGAGGCTTCTGAGGACCAGCCTAAGATTACTGAGGTGGCGCACACACAATTGCAGCCCGTAATAAGTGATCCTGAAGAGGGAGATTTTGAGAATCAGGTTAGGTCACCTCCACCCATGCCGGTTGAAGATGAAATGACGGAAGAAACCCCAGCGGAAACGGAGGTGAGTTCCGCTTTGTTAACTACGGAGGACGATGAAGACAAACATGGAGAAGAAGGTGAAGAAGTAGAAGTAGAAGAGACCACCCTCGAGAATTCAACAGATAAGTTCGATGACGAAAGTGTTGGTAATCAGGATAGTAGTGCTGTTAGCGGTGTCTCCACATCAACTGGGCCCACAGAAGTAAAACCAGAGGAGCCGGTTACGGGTTTGCGCATCACTAGTTTGAATGAGAGAGCAAGGCAAAGGTCTCTGCAAAGGCTGTCTGGAGCACAATTTTCGCCACCTGTCACTAGGGGTCGTGGAAGGGTTCTACGTGGTCGAACCCGTGGTGGACGAACTGCCCGTGGTGGTGGTCGAACACCTGGCTCTCAAGGTATGTGAAATCCGTTCCCATTAATACTTAAAAACTCAGATAAATATTACTAAATTAATTAAAGCTGATGTCAACTATTAGCTTCCAAATCTCTAACTTAGTAAACGACCTTCCATTAATTATAGTTTTTTTTTTCAATATCATTAGATCTTTTTATAGTTTTTTTTCTCACTTTTTACTGTTGAAAAAACATGTAACGGCTTCTTATGGAATTTGTAGGAATGTGATGCACACTGTGGCGCCCACACTTGATGTGATACATGCGATTTATCCATTGTCAGGTACTTTACTCTTGAAATGTCTATAACTTGGTGCTTGCTGTGTCTATTGGATATTAGTTACACACACACACACACCTGTGTCTATTCAGGTGCTTCCTCCTGAATTGGTGTATAGGCATTATGCCGAGTGGAGATGGATATGATCGGGTGGTTCCGCTGGTGGCACGATGATACTCCAGTGGTCCGTCAGTGATCCAAAAATTTGCCGTTCAAAAAAAGTTACACACACACACACCCTTATGTATGTATATATATTCCATTGCGGGTCTTTTGGATATTTTTTATAACTTTATTAAGCGTTTTGAATGCAGAAAGGTGGGGCCATACATATTTGAAAGTAAATTTTGTGATAAAGCTGTAGAAGTTGATGTTTGTCTTGTAAAGCTGGAGATAGAGGTATATTTTGATTTTTTTTTTCATTTCAGGCGTTTTCTTTCATATCCGTTCATCTATCCTACATTTATATATATTCTTTTGTTAAATATAGAAAGGTGGAGTTGTGTTACAAGCTTGAACCCGAAATTTTGTTGGATTGCAAGGTTCTCTGCTCATTTCGAAGTCAGTCATCCTGCATCCGTATAACTTTCTGAGTACATCCGATGTTTTGTTTTGAGACCTTAATGACTAATTTTTGGTACGAATCATGACTTGCTTGGTGGAAGCTGAAGTATATGGAATTGATTGGCATGTTTTAACTGTTATTTTGGAAACCTTTCCGTTTAAAAACTTGCTATGAATTTCCCAGGGCCGGCCCAGGGGTGGGCGGGGAGGACCACCGGCCAGGGCCCGATATTTCGGAGGGCACAATATTTTTAGAAATAAACCCATATGTATACGTAAAAATTTATCTTTTAATAGGGTATAGATATACAAACACCAACATGGCCCACTTACAAAACTATTTTTATGCTTTAGATTAGTTACTAGCCCATTGACATTAGGTTTAAACCTTTATTGAGTCCAATATCCAATTTCGTTAAGGCCTAAGGGCACATTTTTTGAAGCTCGAACAGGGTACACGAATTCTCAGGGCCGGCCCTGGAATTTCCATTAGAGAAATCTTCTCTTGAGGTTTTTGGTAATCTGTACATATAGAACTTTGCTTTGTTTTGCAATCCTTGATCGAAGCATATTTACTTGTTTGTTTTCAATTAAGAAATTTCTAACTATAACCCTTATAAGTTGATTAGCACTGTGCATCCCCAGGTGGTTGTGAAAGCAATCCAACCATCGAAGATATGTGCATGTATTATTTAGTTATATGCATTTGGTTGAGTTTTCCTACAACATCAGCTACCAATACGTGTGTAATCCGAGTTTGAGCTTGTCTAGGCACCGTATTACTCTAGACAATGGTGAAATAGAATCACACTATGATGTAGGCACCAATGAGTTAAGTTTTTCTCTATTTCAAATAAAAACGTTTTCTTCAATTTACTAACCATTGATGTTGGTTTCCATTTAGATTTAAGGGAAAAAAAAAAGGTAAAATTCAATATAGTGGAAAAAAAAAAAGAATAACTGTTTTTTTTCTTTCAGTTAAAATACGCTTTGTGTCCTTTATGTTCAAAATCACTATGTTATGTAACAATTTTTATCCTTTAAAACTAACCCAGTTAAGAAACTTAGTTAACCTTAATTTAACCAAGGATAATTTCATCCATTTACATGTTATTGACTCAAAGTGTAATTAAATCAACAAAATATGAACATTAATTTAACCCAGGGTAATTTCGTCAAACCAGCCACACATCCACCTCCAATCGCCGCCACATCTAGCCCCCACCAACACGAGCCCAACAGTTGTTCAACGGTTAAGCGCCAAATCAATGTTCGTTCAACGGTTAAGCGCCAAGTCAATAGTAGCATGTGAATGGATGAAATTACCCTTGGTTAAATTGAAGTTAACTGGGTTTCTTAACTAGGTTAGCCCTAAAGGATAAAAATTGTTACATAACATAGTGATTTTGGACATAATCTTTAATTATTTTTTTAAAGGGTATGTTTCATAATTTTGGTAATACATAAAGAACACAAAGTGTAATTTACTCTTTTTCTTTTTAAGTACATGACAGAAAAAAAAGCAACATGCTTCCGGGCATGTTTTAGTGATTCGTATTGGACTACTAGTTCTACTCTATTAAGCAAAATATGATTTGTATTTTTTGTAAGTGAAATAACTCAATTTGTTATAAACAAGCCGATTTTATAAAATCAGTAATTTTATAATTTGGAAATATTTTATAATTTTACTAGGTTAGTACCCCGTGTAATACACGGGTTGAATAAATATAATTTTATACATCAAATAATAAAAAATATGTCTTGAAAAAACTCATTTATTACACGGGTTGAATAAATGTAATTTTATATACAAATTAATAAAACAATATATCTTTAAAAATCTCATTTATTACATGGGTTGCATAATGTAATTTTATATATTACATAATAAAAAAATTATATCTTTAAGAACCCTGTGTATTGTACGGGTTGAGTAAATTTAATTATATATATTAAATAATGAAAATTTTACATTTTTAAGAACCTCATTTATTGTATTGGTTGAGCACATGTAATTTTATATACCAATCAATAAAAGGTTATATCTTATTATATCTTTATAAACCATGTGTATTATACGGATTGAATAAATCTAATTTTACATACCATATAATAAAAAGTTATATTTTTAAAAACCCGGTGTATTACACGAGTTGCATAAATGTAGTTTGTATAGTAAATAATAAAAATATTATATCTTTAAAAAAAACTAACGGATATACTCGATATATGATGGATGAGGTGATTGCGGTGATGGTTCTTATAAATGTCACATAAACATAGTAAATACCATAAAAAAACGTTTACGGGCAATAGAAAACGCACCTTAACAGAAGAAATGAAGGGCATCCATTGAGGTATAGCTTCTCGCCTTCTCTATCAAGATAACAATTATAAGCTACAGATATTGGCACATCTATTTCCAATTTAACCCTGCATAATAAATAAACCAACAATCAGAATCAGAATATTATTGAAATATTAAAATGAAAGCGTGAGAGGGTTAAATAAGTACGTGCACTCCTGCCATTCCATAAAAACATTAGATTTAAGGATAAATTATTTTGAAATCTAATAAATATTTAAAAATATTATATTATCTTTTATATGAATTGTTTAAATTTATATTAAATTTAATTTTATAATTATCTTTTAATTAATATTAATTATCTATAATTAAATAAGAGATGGCTCCAATAAATGACATGTGTCCCCATATTGGTTTCTTTTATTATATAGTATAGATTTAATCAGTGGATAATTTGAGATACTCGAAACATGTTGAGGAAAGTATTATTGTTGTTTTAAGATTCAAAATATCCATTCAATAATATAATTAATAGTTTTGATTAATTATAGGGTGTGGTGATGACCCTCATAGTCACCATGATTCTTCACATCAGCGTCATGTCAGCCACTTCTAATCCATCATCCAAAACCACTACTCTAAGGGTGTGGTCATGACCCAAACCACTATTCTCCTACTTTAATTTATTTTTGTGAAAATGAAAGGTAATATTGAAAAAAAGGAGGCCCATGGTTGCCATGGTTTAATCCATGCCAACCATAGTGGATGAGACAAGGGGATGGTGTAGCAATCCATTAATGGTCCTACATGGCGATTGATGATCCAACTCATGCCCCCCCCCCCCCCCAGACCATTTAGGGTTTTGGCTGAAGGGTGTGGGGGGCATGAGTTGGGTCATTAATTGGCACGTAGGACCATTAATGGATTGGTACACCACCCTCTTGACTCATCCACCATGGTTCGCATGGATTAAAAAACCATGGCAACCATGAGCCTCCTTTCCTTTCTAATATTTCCTTTTCACAAAAAATAAATTTAAATAAGAGAATAATGGTTTGTGTCATGACCACACCCTTAGGGTAATGGTTTTGGATGATAGATTAGAATTGAGTGACATGGCGCTGACAGTGGCGGAACTAGACTTTAACACCAGGGGTATCCCAAAAAAAAAATTACGGTGTATTCATATAAAATCTTTTATAGGGGTATCCTTGTATTTTTTTCAGGGGTATCCTTTATATAAAATCGAAAAAAAAAATTAACACTGCGAACACGACTTTGAGCCGTAGCCCGTGCTACGGCTGCTAACAAGCTGTCTCCGCCCCTGGGCGCTGATGTGAAGGGTCATGGTGACCATGAGGGTCATGACCATACCCTATAGCCTTAGTGATAAACATGTGAAACTATATAAACATCAACAATTCGTTCAATAAATTGTCTATTTATTCTTTTGCGTTAATTAATACTTAGGTTATAGGGTGTGGTAATGACCCTCAAGATCACCATTACTCTCTATGTCAGCACCATGTCACCACACTCTCATCCACCATCCCCATTTAATTTTTTTTTTTTTTTGTGTAAAATACATTGAACTAATTAAGGAAAAGAGGTGCATGGTTGCCATGGTTTAATTCATGCCAACCATGATGGTGCCCTAAGAGGATGGTGTAGCACATCATCCACCATCCTAGGTGACAATTGACCCATTCCATGCCCCCATACATCTTAGCCTTACTGTATAAATACTCATTAATCAGTACTATACAATTTGTATGAAAACTAATAAATGTTTTTAACTTTTTTAAAACGATAACTCAACACTATCCTACACCTGAACTATACATATGTCTATCATAGAACTGAAACTCTCAACCTCAACCTCAACCTCAGAAGAGGAACATCAATATGTACACACTGTAATACAACTAGGCTACAAGCGATTTTATAAATGTCGCAAAATGTATTTTAAAAATATATATGCAGTAAACATCAAGTCTCTCTCTCTCGCGTGTGCGCTCTCTCTTTAATGCATAATAAAAGTGTATATATTAAATTAACTATATCTGATTGACATTTAATACGAAGATTAAAAATAACTATTGGAATTTTCCACGTTTTGCGACACACATTCATTTGGTATTACTTCGGTTGGTTACAGTACTTGTATAATGTCGGCATTCGGTAAAGCAATCGAAAGAAATAAAAAACGAATAGCAATACTTGTATAATGTATAATATCATATAATATTATAGATCTATTATCCACATTAACAAAAAGGGTGGCTGACAATAGTGTTTTTGTGGGACTGGTTGAGTTGGGCGGCTACATGATACGGGCCAGCCTGTTGCAAGCCAAGATGCAGCCCAAGCCAGTCCAGAGCCCAAGTGGGAGGATGCAAGGCCCAAAAGGTTGATTAAAAGGCCAGCCCGATTGGAAGCTTGATGCCCAAGATTATGCACGTTTTCTTTTGAGCATGTTTATTTTATTTGTTATTTTATTTCAGTATGCATGGTTGAATTTGTCAAGTAGTGGTAGAACATGGGTAGTTAGTAGCACAAAATAAGGACATGAACTCCATGTCTCAGCATGTTTAAATTTCAGTTTTTGCATAATGAAAATCATCAGAAAATTGCCCCAAGTTCTTGCCTTCTCTCTCAATTCTTTGGAGTGTTTGCCTACTAGAAAAGGCTATACCATTTGGTGCTTTCATTCACGTTCCAATCCTCCGCTATGCCGCCCCGTCGTGATCCCACCGGTTCCGATGAGTTTCCACCCAATATCACCGATCAACTCACCCAACTTATACAAGTCACCACCACAGCCGCTAATACCCAATCCGATATTAAAACACAAATCGCAGCCCTCGTTCAAGCCACCTCCAACCTTAATTCCAAACTAGATGCACAGAACTCCAAACTCGATACCCAAACCGAAACTACCGCCCGACTTGTTAACCATGTCACTCAACTCACTGATAAAATCACCAACGAACCAGAAAACTCCGGCCCTAAACCCGCACAAAAACAAACCACACCAAACAACCCGAGACCGCCAAAAATCTCACTACCCTTGTTCGATGGTTCCAACCCACTCGCTTGGATTTTTCAAGCCGATAACTATTTCAATTACTATCAAATTCCTCCAGCCGAACGAATTACGCTAACTGCCTTCCATTGTATTGGTGATGCTCTTTCTTGGTACCAACACCAGTCCAACAGCAATCTCCTTGGGTCTTGGACCGAGTTTAAGCGCTCTGTCGAACTCCGATTTGGACCATCAACGTTCGAAAATCACGAAGCTACACTTTTCAAGCTTCGCCAGCTCTCTTCGGTGGCTGACTACCAGACCGAGTTCGAGCGGTTCAGTAATCGGATTACCGGTTTGTCGGCGCAAACCCTACTTAATTGTTTTCTTTCTGGGCTGAAACCGGAAATACAATCTGAACTCGCTATTATCCGGCCCACGTCTCTTTATGATGCTTGTGGGCTAGCCCGCCGGGTTGAAGATAAGTTGGCCCAATCGGCTAAACCCAAACCTTTCTACCCCACTCGCTCTTATACTCCTGCAATCAATCCAGTTCCTGTAACATCACAAGCGACTTCTCAGCAACAGAACCCTCCTACTCCGCCAAAACCTGCGACCACCTCCACCCCTCCCCTGCTACCTTCACCCCCGAAACCCTTGCCATTTACGAAATTATCTCCTGAAGCTATCCAACAGCGGCGAAAAGACGGCTTATGTTTTCGTTGCCCTGAAAATTTTTATCCAGGTCATAAGTGTTCGCCACCACAGTTCCTTCTTATTGTAGACAACGAGGAACATATGAATACGCCGGATAACTCTGAGGAACCGTGTACCGATGATCCGCCCGGTCCACAATATTTAGCACTCTCTGATGCGGCATACTTTGGGTTATCATCCATTCAAACCCTACGTGTCACCGGGTTCATCAATGGACGACCGGTCACTGTGTTGGTTGATTGTGGTAGCACCCACAACATCATCTAACCCCGCATCGCATCCTTGTTCGCTTTACCATCGAAGCCACTCGAGCCGTTCAACGTTATGGTCGGAAACGGGCAGTTTATCAGTTGCAGACATTACTGCCCTGAGGTAAATTTGCACTTACAAAAAACTGCGTTTTCTATTTTTTTGTATTACCTATTGAAGGTGCAGACTTGGTGCTCGGTATTGCTTGGTTAAGCACTTTGGGTTCTATTGTAGCGGATTTTTCAGTACCACAGATATCCTTTCACAAAGATGGTCGACAATGTACTCTTAAAGGTGAACCACTTTCCAAACATCTTTCATCCAGTTCACTTTCTGCTCTTATTAAACATGGTTCAGTTGCCTCCTTACACACTCTGGTTATTGATACCCAGCCTCCACAACCACCAAAAAAAACCATACTTCCTCACTCCCCTGATACCCATATCATTTCTTTGCTGGAACTTTTTAAAAACCTTTTCCAAGAACCACATCAACTACCTCCTAACCGTCCACATGACCATCATATTCCGCTACTCAAAAATGACCAGCCGATCAATGTCAAACCATACCGTTACCCACATTTTCAAAAACAAATAATGACGCGTTTGATATCGGAAATGTTGCATGATGGAGTAATTCGTCCGAGCCAAAGCCCTTTCTCATCTCCGGTTTTACTCGTCAAAAAGAAAGACGGTTCATGGCGTTTTTGTGTCGACTATCGAGCTCTCAATGCCGCTACAGTCCGTGATCGATTTCCGATTCCGACAATCGATGAACTTCTTGATGAGCTTCACGGTGCGAAAATCTTTTCTAAAATTGATCTACGCTCCGGGTATCATCAGATTCGTGTCGCTAAAGAAGATGTACATAAAACAGCGTTTCGTACGACGGACGGTCATTACGAGTTCCTTGTAATGCCGTTTGGGCTCACAAATGCTCCGTCTACGTTTCAATCTGCCATGAATGATCTTTTCCGAAGTGTTCTAAGACAATTTGTTCTCGTGTTTTTTGATGACATATTAATTTATAGTGCCTCGTTGGAAGATCATTACTCCCACTTGCGGTACGTTTTTCAGACTCTTGTCGATAACAAGTTCTATGCAAAGGGTTCTAAGTGTGTGTTCGCCGAACAAGAAATTTCGTTTTTGGGGCACCGTATATCAAGTAATGGGGTTGCATCGGAACCGGATAAATTGGAAGCTATTCAAACTTGGCCACAACCAGTTTCTTTTACTACCTTAAGAGCATTCTTGGGTTTAACCGGTTATTATCGCCGTTTTGTTCCGGGTTATGCCAAAATAGCTAGTCCACTTACGGACCTCTTAAAAAAAAGGAATTCTGTTGGAACGCAGAAGCACAAGATGCTTTTGTTGCTCTCAAAGCTCAAATGAAGGAACTGGTCACTCTTGCATTACCCGATTTCACACAACCATTTAACGTTACAACGGATGCTTCGGGCGTCGCTATTGGCGCAATTTTGTCTCAGAATTCACGCCCAATTTCCTTTTTCAGCAAGAAATTATGCCCAACTATGCAAGGTCATTCAACTTACACTAAAGAATTGTACGCGATTACGAAAGCGGTAAAACAATGGCGACAGTATCTTTTGGGTCGTCGATTCAGAATCTTCACCGATCATCACAGCTTAAAGCATATTCTTACCCAGACAATTCAAACACCGGAACAACAACGTTGGATTACGAAGCTTATGGGTTACGATTTCGAAATCCATTTCAAACCGGGTAAAGAAAACTCTGTTGCTGACGCTTTGAGTCGTGTCACTATTCCGGTCATGTTAGCTATCTCACATCCTACGGCAACGTGGCTTCAAGAGGTACGCTCATATTTCAGCAAAGATCCAGTCGGAATTCAGTTTGTTACCAGCATCATCGCAAATCCAGTAGCGTTTCCTTTTCACGCAGTTCGCGACGGCTTGGTTTATTTGCATGGTAAACTTTTGATTCCCCCCATTTCAGATTTACGTTCACGTTTAATTCACGAGTTTCATTCGTCATTTGTTGGGGGTCATGCGGGTGTTAATGCAACGGTTAATCGCTTATCGTCTACTTTCACGTGGCTTGGATTAAAAAAAGACGTTTCGGATTTTGTTAAGAAGTGTAGTATTTGTCAGGCCATTAAAACTCCAAACCATAAGCCATATGGTTTGTTACAGCCTCTGCCTACACCAGAGCATACATGGACTGACATCTCAATGGATTTTATAACCCACTTGCCACCATCGAAAGGTAAGACATCTATTTGGGTTATTGTAGACCGCTTGTCGAAATTTGCTCACTTCATCGCCTTACCTCCGGGGTATACTGCAATCTCTTTGGCCGGTATTTTCATGCGGGAAATCTATCGTTTGCATGGTCTACCGAAAACAATTGTTTCAGATCGAGACCCGTTATTTATCAGTAAGTTTTGGCGTGAATTATTTAAGATAATGGGGTCTAAGCTTCTTCACTCAAGTGCATACCACCCGCAAACCGATGGTCAATCGGAAGTTGTTAATCGTTGCCTCGAGATGTATCTTCGTGCTTATGTGTGTGACGAACCAAAGAAGTGGGAACGTTATTTGTATTTAGCCGAGTTTTCATACAACACTAGTCACCATTCCTCGATTAAGATGTCACCATTTCAAGCTCTTTATGGTCACGCGGTAACTTCCATTCATGATTACATTCCGGGTACCACCAGCACAGCGTCTATCGAGTCATCTTTAATTGACCACCAACATGTTATGGAACGTTTAAAAGAAGCGATTGAAGCGGCCAAAGCGAGAATGGTTAAACAGGCTAACAAGCATCGGATCGACAAAGAATTTGGTGTTGGCGATTGGGTTTATCTCCGTCTACATAAATATCGTCAACAATCGGTGCAACAGCGAGCTAATCAAAAACTCTCCAGGCGTTTTTTTGGGCCCTATAAAATTCTTGAACGTATCGGAAAGGTCGCTTATAAGTTAGCGCTACCAGTGGGATCTAAAGTTCATCCGGTTTTCCATGTTTCACTTCTCAAACCAAGCTATGCCAACGACGTGGTAACTCAAGGCGATCTTGCGGATTTTGGTCAAGACATCGACATCGGCCATTTACCGGAAGCTATTATTGATACTCGCATGGGAGTGAAGGGTAAAACGGAAATTCTGGTTAAGGGGGATTCGCAACCGTTGGAAGAAGCAACATGGGAAGATGTCAACGACATCAAGTTACAATTTCCAGGTTTCACTGACATCGAGGACAATGTCGTTGCTCAAGGAGAGGGGGATGATACGGGCCAGCCTGTTGCAAGCCAAGATGCAGCCCAAGCCAGTCCAGAGCCCAAGTGGGAGGATGCAAGGCCCAAAAGGTTGATTAAAAGGCCAGCCCGATTGGAAGCTTGATGCCCAAGATTATGCACGTTTTCTTTTCAGCATGTTTATTTTATTTGTTATTTTATTTCAGTATGCATGGTTGAATTTGTCAAGTAGTGGTAGAACATGGGTAGTTAGTAGCACAAAATAAGGACATGAACTCCATGTCTCAGCATGTTTAAATTTCAGTTTTTGCATAATGAAAATCATCAGAAAATTGCCCCAAGTTCTTGCCTTCTCTCTCAATTCTTTGGAGTGTTTGCCTACTAGAAAAGGCTATACCACTACATGCCACCCACAAATTTTTTTTCCAAATTACGCTTTTGCCCCGTTTATATTTAATCATGCATGTCACTTCCCTATTGGCCCAACAAATTTACGATTTTATCCCGTTTTAAAATTACGATTTTACCATCACTTCAAAATTATGCTTTTACCCACACTTAAAAATGAATTTACGCATTTGCTCCCAACTAAATTTTTTTAATTTTGCCCTCGGTTCAAAATTACGATTTTGCACTGTTTAAATTTACAGTTTTGCCATTAGTTTTTCCCTCTCACAGCCAAGTTACAATTTTGCCCTCAATTTCCTTATAATAACGATTTTGCCATCTATTCAAAATTATGTTTTACCCCCATTTAAAAATAAATTTACGCTTTTGCTCCCAGCTAAAAATTTCAATTTTGCCCTCGATTCAAATTTATGATTTTGTCCCGTTTAAATTTACAGTTTTGCCATTAGTTTTTTTCTCTCATAGCCAAGTTACAATTTTTCCCTCAACTTAAATTTACATTTTCTCCATCGTTTTTGTTTGTTTTCCTGATTAAATTACAATTTTGCCCCCAGTGTAAAATTACAGTCATGCCTAGGGCTGTAAACGAACCGAACGAACACGAACAAGGCCTTGTTCGTGTTCGTTCGTTAAGGAAATAAATGAGTTCACGAACGCTTCATGAACACTTACCGAACGAGATTTTATGTTCGTGTTCGTTCATTAAGGAAATGAGCGTGTTCGCGAACGGTTCACGAACACAAACGAACACAAATAAATTTGGCGAACGTGACGAAGGATAAAGATAGATGGCCCAAAGAGTAGCACTCGAACTTGAACCCCCTATTGTGGAACGAATGTCGATTGTATTCGTGGATGTAAATAATGAGAAATGATAAGGAAATGATCCATAAACAAAGTGAAAGTGGGTTTCCTAATTTAATTGTTAGGGAAATAAAATAAATAAAAGTTTAATAATATAAAAAGTACAAATAAAATATAAGAAAGTACAAAGATCTTCAATTAAAACACAAACATACGAACATAAACGAACGCAAATCAACGAATGTTCACGAACACGTTCACGAACACCTTACCGAACGTTCACGAGCACAATCGAACGAACGAGACCTCTGTTCATGTTCGTTCATTTAACTAATCGAACGAAATTTCTTGTTCATGTTCGTTCGTTTATTAAACGAACGAACATAAACGAACTTCCCGCCGAACGGTTCACGAACAGTTCGCTGAACGTTCGGTTCGTTTACAGCCCTAGTCATGCCGGCAGCTGCCTGTCACTCCCCTATTGGTCCATTTAATTTACGATTTTATCCCTGAAACAAAATTATGATTTCCCCCTCAGTTCAAAGTTACGTTTTCCCCATCGTTTTAGTTTTTATAGCAAAACTATAATAGTTTTTTTGTTTTAATTGGTTGACTCAATTTAATATTTTTCGTCTAAAGAAACTGCCTAACACTCGCTCATTAGTCCTGAAAAATTACAGTTTTACCCTGAGCCAAAAATTACGGTCTTATCATCGTTTTAGTTTTTTTCCTAGCAAACTTATAGTAGTGTTTTTTTAAGTGATTGAGAACTATTCGGCCATCGCCCCGCAACACGGGCAGGGCATCAACTAGTTAGTTTAAAAAGAGTGTGCCTATTGGCACACCAAACCCTAGCAAAATTAGGGTTTATCTACGCTGCGTATTGGTCAATACGCAGCGTATAGGGTTAACCCAATACGCTGCGTATTGACCAATACGCAGCGTGGATAGCCCATAGATCTCAGTGCCTGATAACCAATCATTGCACAGAAAACAAGGTGTGTCTATGCTGCGTATTGTCCAATACGCTGCGTATTAGGTTTTACACAAATGGTCCCTGTAGTTTCAAAAATTGACACAAATGGTCCCTTTTTTGATATATTTACACTTTGGTCCCTGATGTTTCAATTTTTACAAATATGGTCCCTGATGTTTCATAAATTGACATAAATGGTCCCTGTCAGGGACTATTTTTGTAAAAACTGAAACTTCAGGGACCAAAGTGTAAATATATCAAAAATGGGTAAAAAGGGGGTCTTCTTTAAAGAACCGGCCCTTGCAAGACTCGAATTCATGACCTCTCGTTTAGAACCGCAACGCCTTAACCAGTTTATCCTCCTACTAGGAGCTGTTAGTATATGAAACCTAATTCCATATATACACTAGTTAACCAATACGCTGCGTATTGGTCAATACGCAGCGTATATAAAACATCTGCAAAAATGGGGTCATTTTGGTAGGTTTGAAGTAACAAAAGTTTACCAGGTTTATATACGCTGCGTATTGGTCAATACGCAGCGTATATAACCTTCCTGGATTTTAAAAGTTCCAGAACTTTATCTATACAACAGAACATGTTAAATAACCTGCCAGCATTTTATATGTACACCATAGTATATAACATTTCAAAATATGTTAAACCGTTTACACCGAAAGTTTGATATATACAAGAAAAGTTTGTGCATACATAACAAAATGATAAAATACTATTGCTGCTGCTCCTGATGCTGCTGCTGCTGATCCCATTCCGCATCCGTAATGAAGGGTAGTGGAGGTAACCCGTCATACTGTCGCTGCTGCTGCAGCGCCGCAGCCGCTGATGTGACGGGTCAGGACCGGGCCAAACATGGCGTGGGAACTGAGGCGCCCCGGGTGGTCCACGCAGCTGTGGTGGCTGCGGAAGAACGGCGGCCGGCTCATGCGGCTCGGGCGGCTCCGGATCGTGCGGAGGATAAAACAGAGGGAACTGTTCTAGCAGTTGTGTAAGCTCGTATTGCGTGGCGTCCAGTTTCTTTAACCGCTTCCCGCATGGAAAGTCTTTGGTAATTTGCATCCCGTTTACTGTGTTCATCCCCATCCGCTTTGGCTGTGTCGCCGGGCCTACACAGCCGCGGTCGTTCTCCGGATGATAGCCCAACGAATGGGCTATCTTGGTCAAGTAGGCGCCGCCGAATAGCATTCCGCGCTCCTGTCGATGATGCGCGGAGGCGAAGTACTGCGCCAACCCGTGGGCGAGAGCGCACGGCCTCTTGTATAAGAGGCAATATAAAAAGAACAAGTCACCACTCGTACACCACTCCCGGCTTTTGTTTCGAGCAGTGATCGAAGTGGAAATCATTTTGTGCAAATACCTGCATAAATGGAAACCAGTCAGTAAATAATAATCAGACGACATCGATTAAATGAGGATAAAAAAACAATATATTTTTGACTCGTTACGGATTTTGACGCACGTAACGGACCTACGCGCCTTACGAGGGTCAAAACTAAGATCGTCGTTAAATTATATTTTTTTATTATTTAGTCGAAGTCGAATCGTAAGGCGCGTAGGCCCCTAACGGGCGTTTAAACGGCTGCAAACGCAGCCGCAAACGGCTGCGAAATCGCTGTCGTTTGGGGCTGTGTTTGCAGCCGTTTAAACGTCGGTTTACGGCTGCAAACGCAGCCCCAAACGGCTGCCGGTTTAAACGCCGGTTTCGGTTCGACTTCGACTAAATAATTAAAAAAAATTCTGTTTAAAATAAATTTCTGTTTAAAAAGAAATTTTGTTTAAATGGTCCCTGGAGTTTCAAAAATTGACACAAATGGTCCCTTTTTTGATATATTTACACTTTGGTCCCTGAAGTTTCAATTTTTACAAAAATGGTCCCTGATGTTTCAAAAATTGACACGAATGGTCCCTAACGAGCGTCGAAATAAGTTCGTCGTTAAAATATAAAACGACGAACTTAGTTTCGACGCTCGTTAGAGACCTACGCGCCTTACGGTTCGACTTCGACTAAATAATAAAAAAATATATATTTTAACGACGAATTAGTTTCGACGCTCGTTAGGACCGTACGCGCCTTACGAGCGTCAAAACTAAGATCGTCGTTAAATTATATTTTTGTTATTATTTAGTCAAAGTCGAACCGTAAGGCGCGTAGGTCCCTAACGAGCGTCGAAACTAAGTTCGTCGTTAAAATATAAAACGACGAACTTAATTTCGACGCTCGTTACAGACCTACGCACCTTACGGTTCGACTTCGACTAAATAATAAAAAAAAAATATTTTAACGAAGAACTTAGTTTCGACGCTCGTTAGGACCGTACGCGCCTTACGAGCGTCAAAACTAAGATCGTCGTTAAATTATATTTTTTTTTATTATTTAGTCGAAGTCGAACCGTAAGGCGCGTAGGTCCCTAACGAGCGTCGAAACTAAGTTCGTCGTTAAAATATAAAACGACGAACTTAGTTTCGACGCTCGTTAGAGACCTACGCGCCTTACGGTTCGACTTCGACTAAATAATAAAAAAAATATTTTAACGACGAACTTAGTTTCGACGCTCGTTAGGACCGTACGCGCCTTACGAGCGTCAAAACTAAGATCGTCGTTAAATTATATTTTTTTATTATTTAGTCCAAGTCGAACCGTAAGTCGCGTAGGTCCCTAACGAGCGTCAAAACTAAGTTCGTCGTTTTATAAAACGACGATCTTAGTTTTGACGCTCGTAAGGCGCGTACGGTCCTAACGAGCGTCGAAACTAAGTTCGTCGTTAAAATATATAAAACGACGAACTTAGTTTCGACGCTCGTGAGAGACCTACGCGCCTTACGGTTCGACTTCGACTAAATAATAAAAAAAATATATATTTTAACGACGAACTTAGTTTCGACGCTCGTTAGGACCGTACGCGCCTTACGAGCGTCAAAACTAAGATCGTCGTTAAATTATATTTTTTTTTATTATTTAGTCCATGTCGAACCGTAAGTCGCGTAAGGCTCAATCAGCGTAACCCTCCCCTTGGATTGTTGGTGGTCCCAATGAGTGATGTCCGCGGTCAGAGCCCAAAACCCTAATAGCGTGGGTTTATCAACTATTACTAGCCCCTGTTTACACGAATGTTTATTAAACGTTAAATTAATATTAAATCTTAAATGTTATATATTAAAATAATAATAATAACAATACAAAATTTGTGTTAAACGTACCTTCGTATAAAGATCCGTAGCGATCTCAGCCTCCGTATACAAACCGCTATGCACCGCAAACTGTGCAAGTGACATAGAACGCGTTTGGCCAGCCATGCGAAAAGAAACCTCGGGCAGGGGAAGGGGCTGCGCGGGGTCCACATCCTGATCTGGCCGACGAGGATGAAACTCGAACGACGACAGAAACTCGACCAGTATCTCCCTGTAGGTCGGCGTAAACGATAGCTCAAACAGAGGATCCCACGGTGACTCAAGGGGAACAAACCCCCGCGCCCAATCTTCAACCTCGAGCTTCCGGAGGGTTTTCCAAGAAACCGCAAAATGTTCACCAATATGCATCTTTCGAAGCTTCTCGCAACGGAGAGCAGCGTCGGACTCCGGAGGAAACTCCAAATACGGGTGATTCTCGAGAGGATCCGGCGGTGGACGCGCCCGCCGCTTCCGTTGCAGCTGCTCCGAAATATTTTCTTCTAAATTCATTTCCTCCAGTTTTCTGTTTAAAAAAAAACAATTTATGTTTAAAAAAATATATATTTTCTGTTTAAAAATATATATTTTCTGTTTAAATTCCCACTAACACCCATAGCAAAGGACAACCCTAACCTCTTCAAAGATGGTGAAATAACCATACACCTCTCCATATTATCAAACTGACCTATAACTCTATAAGTTGTCTATCCAAAAACAATTCTTCCAAAACCGGACACCCGGAAATCAGATTCTTAAAACATTCATCGCCCAAATAAAGAACAGATACAAGATTAATCATCTTCAAACACTGAAACAGCAGATTAAAATCAGGCACAGTTTCCCTGGGTGAAGCTATTGAGAGAATCTCCTGTCGCATTTTCTAAACAAATCTACTCAAGCCCTAATTCACTGTAAACCGTAGACATGTAAAGCAACTAGACACAACAATCAAACAAATCAAACAAACACCCCTAATTCACTGTAAACCCTAATTTACCTAAGATACACCCCTAATTTACGGATAAAATACTAAAAAACATCAAAATTAGTTAAATAGGTTGAGAATATACCTCGTTTATACTTCGAATTCGCGTGTATACGGTCGTAAATACGTAGTCGCCTTCGTATGTCTCTGTATTTTGTGTGTGTAATTTGGTGAAGAACAGAGTTGCGTAGGGGTTTTCCTGATTTAAATCAGAACCAATACGCATTGTAGAGGTCCCTACGAAGCGTATGCAAAAGTCAAAAAAGGTATTTGACTTGTGAAATTACCATTTTGCCCTTCTTTTAGGGCTATACGGGGCTGACTATAAGGGCAAAAAGGCCATTTTCTGACCTTATATACGCTCCGTATGGCTCTCTACGACGCGTATTTAAAGGTCAGGAGAATGACCTGTATACCCTTCTGTGGAGCCTATACGAAGCATGGATAGAAGGGTATTAAGGTCATTGTCATGACCTTTATATACGCGTCGTAGAGAGCCATACGGAGCGTATATAAAGGTCAGAAAATGACCTTTTTGCCCTTATAGTCAGCCCCGTATAGCCCTAACAGAAGGGCAAAAACGTAATTTAACATATTTATATTTTTAAACTTTGATTTGGTGGGAAAATTGTCCGCCTTTGACATACGTTGCGTATGGATCAATACGCTCCCTATTTCTTTGCCATTTTACCTTTTTACCCTTGTTCTAAGGCTAAAGGAAGCCAAAAACAGGGGCTTTATTGTCATTTGCTTATCATACGATGCGTAGGGATCCCTACGCAGCATATACATTTTTTTTTGTGTTTTCCTTGGTTTGTATTTATAGAAAACAATATTTTTTGATAAATAATGGCACAAATATAATTTAGAAAAGCTAAAAATAATACAAAAATTATGTTTATAAAAATTTGAATTATAAATTAAAAATTAATTAAAAATGATATTATTTGAATTATAAAAATTAAAAATGATACAAACTTTATAAATTAAAAAAATTCTACAATTTACAAAAATACAAGTTTCCGGTTAATCTTCGATTTCATTTATACTCGGTTCTCTGTCTTTGTCTGCTTTAGGATTGATTAACTCGTAGTAGTGCTGTAACCGCGGTCTATACATTTCTTCCCACCGTTCCGCAGCTATTGATCGATGTGTCAACCACAACGGGGTCGCTAAAGGCATGGGGTAGTCTCCTTCTAACTTAGCATGTATGAAGTGTCCCTCGTCAACATGTACGAGCATTATCGCTTGAGGTCGTGGATCTAGTGGGGCATCCGTTAATGGGAAGATGGTAGTGCTCCATTCGATGCTTAGCACGTGGAGGACAATATTATACCTTTGCGCTACGAGAAGCCCTACCTGGGGCATTTCCATCCAGTGACTTGGACCGCACGCTTTCAATGAATGCCGTTCGATGCTCTTACGTATTCGTTCAAAGTCTCCTTTGTTATATGTTTCGAATACATGCTTCCAACGCGCCTCGTTATGGTCAATCTCCAGTAGTAAATCTCTTCGAATATTGGACCATGCGTGTTCCGTAAAACCTAACCCGACAGCCACAAACCTGTACCCACAATGACCGTCTGGGGTCACATCTTGTATACGCGATATGTAAGAGTGAAACTCTGAGGGAATTTGATCCTTAAACCTCTCAATGCTTAACAAGTGCTCGTCCCCCTTCATTAATGGAAAACCCTTATCATCCCGCGTCTCCTTCTTTTTATAACTCGTTGAACTGTTTCGTTGCATTTTAGGTTTTTCAGACTTTATAACCGAACCAGTTCCACGAGAGCCCTCTGACGGTACGTATGAGCTGTGTCGGGGTAAATCGTACCTATGTTTGGGGGAAGCGGTATATACGTTGCTGTCCTCGCCATAGGAGCTGTATCTCGCAGCTTCGTCTAACCTCGCAGCTTCATCTAGCCTTTCTTGTACTTTCTTTGATGTAGGCCGACCGCGAGTATTTTGCTGGACGATCGGAGGGTTCTTGGTTGACGATTTCGGGGTGAAGACCGCTTTTATCTTTGAAAGCAAACTATTTTACTGAACGGGGGACTGCGCCTCTAAATGTTGCCGCACATTATTTAGCTCTGCTACAACATCGACCTCCTCGTCTACCAGTTTACACGGGAGCAAGTCAAGCTTACGCCAGAATACATCTATGTCGTCGAGTTGTATCATACGCCCTGCACAGTTAAGTTAATACGGTGTGAGAAACAGCTAAATCGTACAAAATAACAAAAGGTTTGTAGTTTTAATATTTTTTACCTGTACGTTTGTAGTTTTCCAGCCTACAAGCACACGGCAATCCATTGCTAAGCCACATATGGCAACCACATGATGCGTTAAGTTTCCGCAACACCTCCATATTCCTCAGTAGCTCTTTTGCCAGCAAATCAAGTGCTTCATGGGAAACCTTTCCACGTAGGTTGTCCAACATTCGGTGTCTGTGGTGGTTCATCGTTTTTTTGATGCTCTCAGTGAAACTTTTTTGTATTTCATCGTACTGAGTTTCAACTATATCAATGACGCATCTTGCTATTCGCTCCAATGAACTCTCGCGCGTAATGTATCTTTTTAAATTTGCGTGCTGGCTCTCAACTCTGTTGGTGGTGCGCTGACCAAAGTTGCGACACTTATCGGTCCACGCATAAACGAACATTTCTTTATAGTCTTTGAGCCAGTTTTCGTAGACGTAATCATAGACACCTGCAAAAATAAAATAATGAAATGTAAAAGCGTGTGTAAAATATAATAGATTGGGTGAGTCGTTTGTTGAAGGAACACTTACTTTCTCGGTTGGCAACCACGAGTCGGTTATACATTTTCTCCAAGTTGTACTTGTACATGGGCTCTGATGAAGATTCGCACAATCTCCACCAGTACGACATAAATTTCCCCCAATCTTCTTTATCGAACCCTTTCTTGCACTGTCTAGCTATATTTTGATGGATGTGAAAGTGGCATAGAAGCCTGGTTGCGTTCGGGAATACTTTAGAACACGCGTTAATTAGGGCAAACTCCCTATCCGTGACTATCACACGCAGCATCATACATTCATGCAATATTGACTTGATCCGCTCAAGCACCCACACGTAGTTACCCCTTCGTTCTTTACAAATAACGGCATGTGCGATACAAAAAGACTTGCTGGTCGACGTCATACCCACAACCTGGACAAATGGCATGTTGTAGAGGTTTGTTTTGTAGGTCGCGTCGATCAACATCACGTGCGGGAATGCACGCCACATAGTGATTGAATAAGGATGAACAAAGAAAATCTCTGTTACGACATCTGTTTTGGGATCCTGTCGGGTGTCGTAAATGAATCGGTGGTCATGCAGCAAGCTTTCCAGTGCCTGAATAGGATTCTTTCCGTCCATTATTGTCGCTCTAATTTTTTGTACCGCATTTTGCACGTCTTTCTGAACGTGCAGGCTGTCGGGGAACTGCTTTCTTAGGGTTTGAAATATGATACGTGGCTCCATGTTTTGAGCAGTTAGCTGCTCCACTAGCTTGTATTCGGCTTTAGTAAATCTTCGCACAAAAGCTGCTCCACTCAGGGACCATTTGTGTCAATTTTCGAAACTTCAGGGACTATTTTTGTAAAATTTGAAACTTCAGGGACCAAAGTGTAAATATATAAAAAATCGGTAATAATAATAATAATAATAACAATAATAATAATAATAATAACAATAACAATAATAATAATAATAATAATAATAATAATAATAACAATAATAACAATAATAACAATAATAATATTAATAATAATAATAACAATAATAACAATAATAAGAATAATAATAATAATAACAATAATAACAATAATAACAATAATAATAATAATAATAACAATAATAATAACAATAATAAGAATAATAATAATAATAATAATAATAACAATAATAACAATAATAATAATAATAATAACAATAATAACAATAATAATAATAATAATAATAATTATTATTATTATTATTATTATTATTATTTTAATGTGATACCTCATTTATTTGAAACGGATTGCCCGGGGTAGATGGTTCATAAAGTGATGTATCGTATCCACTGTATCCACCTTCACCCACGTATCCACTGTAACCACCTTCACCCCCATATCTATCGTATCCACTGTATCCACCTTCACCCCCGTATCCACTGTAACCACCTTCACCCCCGTATCCACCTTCACCACCGTATCCACTGTAACTTCCATATCCACCTTCATCCCCGTATACCCCGTAACCCGGATACGATTGCTGCATCGGGTAATATGGTTCATCAACAGGTGCATTCTCAGCACCGTATCCACTTTGTTGCACGTACGGAGATTCATACCCGTATCCGTAATCTGGATACACTTGATGCGCCGGGTAATTTGGTTCATCAACAGGTGGAGTGGGAGTCTTGTTCAAGTCTGGCAACTGTGTTTTTTGATCAACAGGGACTCCAGACAAACCTCCTCCTCCTCATTGGCAGCATTTGCTCCCCATATGTCGTTAGAATAGCGATTACCGAAATAATTATCGTTCCAAAATGATGACATTTTAACAAGATTGAACAAAAAACAGAACAAACAATTTTGGTTTAGTGTGTAAATTGTTTACTGAAGAAGAAGATGAAAAAGAAAGCAGAGGATTGAATTCGAATTGTGAACAGATGGATAAATAGACTTTCATGTGACACTTCAATAGGCAGCGTATTGCTCTCTACTCCCCGTATTACTTTATTCACGTGCCTGGACAACATCGTATCGATGTCAAATCAGTCTGACATACGCTGCGTATTGACCACTACGCAGCGTATAGGGTTACCTCTATACGCTGCGTATTGATCACTACGCACCCTATGTCAGACTGATTTGACATGGTACTAGGTTTGACTGTCTGGTCGTGTACTTACCCCTTAAATACGCTGCGTATTGGTCAATACGCTGCGTATAGGGTTAACCCTACCCTATACGCCGCGTATTGACCAATACGCAGCGTATTTAAACCCTAAGTGTGCAGATAGGCAAACTGAGTGTGCAGATAGTGAGAGCCTTTAAAAAAAAGTCACAAGATCACTATTCAAATTCTGTGTTTATGTCATTTGTACATTATCTTCTTTCATTTGTACTATATTATTTTATTGAAAAAATTATACTGTTGGTCTTTGTGGTTTCTGTCAAATTTCAATATCGGGTACTAATAGTTTTTGTTGCAAAATCAGGTATTAACGTTTTAATTTGTTACAATGTTGAGTACTAAAGCCAAACCATATTAATTTTTTTAAGTCTTACTAAAATGACTAAAATGCTCTTTAGTAACTAGAGGGTCTATTTTTTAATTAATTATACTTGATCACAGTGGTCCTTATTGTAACTTATAAAATTATTCACCACCACCACCACCACTATCATCAGCATCATCACACTTAGTAAATCCCACCAATAGCAAAGCTAACGTTGGGTCTAAGGAGAGTAAGATGTACCCCATAGGAATAGAGAGGCTACTTCCAGTGAGACATCCGACTCGATAGTAGTTTGCATCAAGTCTTGGACATAAGACACATGACACTCAGCAATTAAGACAAAAGCGGATTAGTGCATGTACTCTCTTGTCTTTCGGCTATCAACGCCACCACATGATGCCTGATTAACCATCCCCCTCTTTCAATGTTATTTTCACGAAATTAGTAAAATAACGTTAAAATTAGTGCACTTTCACTTTTGCCCCCCGTGCACCCACACATATATACATTATATGCGCATACCGCAAGCGGGGCGTATAACTTATAAAATTCAGAATCTTATAATTAAAGAAACCGAATTATATTTGATCACTGAGTTTATGAATAAATTGAACTAGGTTATTTCCGTCCGCTCGTTGCGGCGGGGAAATAACCTGTTTCACAAAGAAAGTATGCCCATTTCAACTGACCCTGATTCAACGGTTGGTACTTGGTACCGGTTACGCCGAATAATAGTTGTTATAGTACCGATTCGCGTTGTTGTTGGTACTATAAATTTAAGATTTAAATCATAATATAAGTTTTCTATAATCAATGAAATATGTAGTGAGAGTAGTTAACCTTTGTCGGCTAAGCAATCTTGCACCATGAAATTCTTCTAGCACCCCTTTATGAGTTGTTACAACCATAACTTACAATAATAACCAAAGATTCTATAAAGAACCTTTCATAAAACAACAGCTAACGACAACAATAACGACCAAAAATTCTTATAGCACCCCTTATGGTTTACTTTTAAATTTGTTCAACTATTATCATAGTTTAAGCAAGCTTGCTTGAATAAGTCCTGACATAGTTATTCTTTTCTAAAGATAATGGTTTGCGTTGTGATCTAAATGTTGCGAGCTAACATGCGTATACAACATACTAGTTAACTAAACTAAACAAAGAATTGTATTATGCATATCCAAAATACTAGTTAACTAAACTACACAAAGAATTGTATTAAAAATTTGAAGGTTCAAATATAATAGAAAATTTTTAAAAAGGTATGTGCATAGATATTATATGTGAGATAATATAATAAGTTTTATATTTATTATAATTCTGTTTTTAAAATTAGTTATATATATATATATTATTTGAGATAGTATGTATGAGACTATGAGTATTATATATATTATAATTCTCTTTTATAAATTAGTTATATAAACATAAAATAATAATAAAAAAAAAAGCTAAACACTGATCATGCTGCAGTGTTTTATTTCACAATAGTGGTTTGGTAATAGTATGTAAGTTAACTAGTATTGGAACCTGCTTCGTGGTGGGGTCGTAGAATGGTGTTGGTGAGAATTAAATTGTTACAGTGATATATATATCGATTGGTTATTATAGACCATGCAAACTTTAATCTAAACAATGATAGAAATAAGCAATCAACATAGTTAAGTAAATATGTCTAGAGTTAAAAGTTAACTTTAGCTATAATAAGGTAAATAAAAAATAATTAAATTTGTTACCTGGTATATTGAAGAGTTAATTTAGACCATGTATGCTTTAATCTAAATGACGGTAAAAACAAGCAAGCAACACAATTAAATAACATGTCTAGAGTTAAAAGTTATCTTTAATTAAAATAAGTTAAATAAATAATAAGCAAAATAGAAAAAGAATTAAACTTATAAAAATATAAAAGAACAGTTATTTGTTAAAAAAAGAAAAAAAACAACTTTTTTAAATTTCAAGGGTTGTATGATAACTCTATGAAAGTTCGTGGGTCGAAACGTAAATCGTTTATAGAAAAATAATTATTATTAAACTTTCGTGTGATAAATCAATAGTTTAGGGGTATAAACGTAAATCGTTTATAAAATAAATTTGGGTAAATTACACTTTTCGTCTTTTATGTTTGTATTGAATTGCAATGGATAGCCTTTAACTTTAATAATTACAGTCGCAATCCTTTATTTGTAAAATCCATTATACTTTAGGTCCTTTAGCACTAACTATGTTAAAATTTTAAGTTAAGTTTATTCATATAAGGGCAACTTAGTCTTTTTACTTAATTATTTATAGTATGAAAAACTAACTAAAAGCAAATATAACATTTAAAAACTTTGTTCGGCCAATGGATGAGCTTCTCATGTCTTCAAGCATTATACTTTCACCTGTCGAATCTCAATATGGAATCAATAACCCTGCAAAGACCAAAATATTAAATGTCAGATCTTTCAAGAAATTGCATTTAAAGGGCTAATTGATGGATAGGTATAAAAAAAAAAAATCCTTTAACATCATTTATAATTAAAACCAGAAAGCATTTGCACCACCAGAACCCAACCACCACCGTAACCTTGAAACTTAAACCCCAACCACCAGTTCACCACCATAACCATCAAAATCTAAACTATTACCACCGCCATAACCTTCGCCCGTTACCCCTTTTAGATCTGAGCAAGATCGTACCTATTCTAGGTCCGATTTGGAGGCGAAACCCTTGCCAACAGTTCAGATGATTCCTCATCACGTAACAACAGAAGCTGCAAAATTGTCACATGATTGTTAATCGAATTTTTAATCGATCTGGCAGATGATGTCACACCCAAATTGAATCGAGTTGTTAGCGAAGTTACCTTTTCCGGTTATGTCGGAGATTGAGATTTCGCCGGGTGGGGTTTGTGAGTCGACTTTGAGGGTGGCGAAGTCTCCGATTCCGTCAATGGCGTAGCCTAAGAAGTCGAAGCCGGGACCAAGGTTGGCGACAGTGGCTGGGACGAATGATTTGACGGAGGTGGGAGTGGGTGGTGGTGGTGGGTGGGGAATGTCGGGTGGTGGTGGTGGTAGTAGATTGCCATTGTTGAGTTGCAGTGTTGAGTTACAAAGAGAGTGTGTTGTAGGTGGAGGAGCAGATGAGATGAAATGGGTCAATATGTTTTTAGGCAACATTTAAAAGGATGTTAAATTAAATAAATAGGTAAAATTACAAAATTACCCTTAAGTGAATAGACTTAACAAAAAAAATTAACCTAGTTAGTAGTAAAGGACGAAAGATATAATGAGTTTTCCAAATAAAGGATTGTGACTGTAATTATTGAAGTTAAAAGTTATCCATTGCAATTCAATAAAAACATAAAGGACGAAAAATGTAATTTATCCAATAAATTTATTAGAGTTCAAGGTTCATATAACTACTCTGTTAAAATTCAGTGTTAAAAGTGGAAGTTAATTGAAGGAAAAAACAATAATATTTTATAACTAGTTAAAATAAAGAAGGACCTATAAACCAAATCCACATTGACCAATAATAAAATACAACTAATAAGCAAAATTGAAAAAGAATTAAACTTATAAAAATATAAAAGAACAAATATTTGTTAAAAAAAGAAAAAATAACTTTATTAAATTTCAAGGGTTGTATGAGAACTCTATGAAAGTTCGTGGATTGAAACGTAAATCGTTTATAGAAAAATAATTATTTTTAAACTTTCGTGTGATAAATCAATAGTTTAGGGGTATAAACGTAAATCGTTTATAAAATAAAATTATTAGAGTTAAAGGTTCGTATAACTACTCTATTAAAATTCAGTGTTAAAATGGAAGTTAATTGAAGGAAACAACAATATATTTTATAACTAATTAAAATAAAGAAGGACCTATAAACTAAATCCATATTGACCAATAATAAAATACAACTAATAAGCAAAATAGAAAAAGAATTAAACTTATAAAAATATAAAAGAACAAAGATTTGTTAAAAAAAGAAAAAAAAACTTTATTAAATTTCAAGGGTTGTATGATAACTCTATGAAAGTTCGTGAGTCGAAACGTAAATCATTTATAGAAAAATGATTATTATTAAACTTTCGTGTGATAAATCAATAGTTTAGGGGTATAAACGTAAATCGTTTATAAAATAAAATTATTAGAGTTCAAAGTTCGTATCTATACAATATAATAAAAGAAACCAATAAAAGGACACTTGTCATTATTCTAGACCATCTACTAATTAAATTATTAAATTTAATATATATATATATATAACAAAAAACGATTTCCATCCAAGCTTTAAATTCAAATACGATACCCTCTTTATGATTTTAAGATATATTCAAATTACTAATTCTATACTCTTATTACAATCTATCTTAGTCTATCTTAAGTATTTTTTTTTTTTTTTGAACGACAAATTTGGATCACTGACGGACCACTGGAGTATATATTAACCCCACATATATATCTGTAAGATTCTTCATTCAAATTTTATTTAATTAATTGGGACTATTTTGCAAAATAAATAAATTAAATACTAAACTTTCCTTTTAAAAGAAAATCTATCACAAAACTTTGAAAAAAAAAACAGTTTATACTAAATAAAAATAAACTTGGTACTCAATGATTATTATATCTGTAACTAGGTTATAACCCCGTATATTACACAGAGTAAGTAAATAAAATATCAAATAGTTAATAACGAAGATTTAACAATTATAAAACGACATTTTAAAACACTTTTATGATATCCGAACAAAATTTTGTTTTATGTATGATTAGATCAGGCATATAGCAATTAGCCAATAATGATAAACATATAGCTACAAAATAATATTTAAACTAATTAGACCATCTAATATTACTTAATTGTAGATAATTATTTGTTTCAAACATTTAAGAAATTACGGATAAAGTTTCATAAATTATCTTATTATTTATTTATATTAATTAATAGGTTAAAAATTATATCTTAATAATTGAAACAAATATCGAGCATTTTCATAATGAGGGTGGAGGGAACGATTTTCTTATTTATATTAATTACTAGGTTAGAAATTATATCTTAATAATTGAAACAAATATCGAGCATTTTCATAACGAGAGTGGAGGGAACGATTTTCTTGCTTAACAAATAATTTATTTATTTAATATATTTAAAATACAAGAAAAAATAACTACATTTATCATACTAATAAATTTATCCAAAACAACCATTTGCAACTCAAGTCCACATATTTAAATTTTAAAGTTATATAACTTAATAATTACCGATAATTTATACTTATCTAATTAATTTAATATCATTTTGTAGCTATAAGTTTATCTAATTGGCTAATTGCTCTATGCCTAATCTAAACATTTCAACAATATTTTTAGAACTAATAAATTAAGACCACTGTTATTTAAATAAAACTTGGGTTCACGTCGTGAAAAAGTCGATGATACAGTTTGTCTTCTAATCGATGGTTCAAATGCTTTGATATTTATAAACTTCACAAACATCACAAGTTTTGATCATACATAAAACATAATTTTGTTTGGATATCAGAAAAGTGTCTTAAAATATCGTTTTATAATTGTTAAATCTTCGTTATTAACTTTTTAATATTTTATTTACTTAACTCGTGTAATACACGGGGTTATAACCTAGTAACTACTCTATTAAAATTCAGTGTTAAAAGTGGAAGTTAATTGAAGGAAAAAACAATAATATTTTATAACTAATTAAAATAAAGAAGGACCTATAAACTAAATTCATATTGACCAATAATAAAATACAGCTGTTCACATTTGTTAATGTTAGTGTATAGAATAGAATGTTAACATGTAATATGTAAATAAAAAAACAATGTATCATCCTTAATTCTTATCATCCTTAATTCTTAACTTTGGAATTACTTAGAAGCTGTGTGAAGAAATCTTTTCGTTATGTAATTTTATTGTAGTTATTATAAATTCATTATCTTTATATAAATTGATTAAACAAACAAAAGTTTTTAATTAGTTCTAACTTAAAAGAGAAGGTTTTTTTTTTGTTCAAAATGTTGTTGGTGAACTAAGTGTTCCTGGTGTTGGTTAATTTGTTTTGTATTCTTTAACCAATAATTTATTTTTTTTATATTTATTTAATCCATCATCTATTTTTTTATTAATCTTTTTCTATACTTTTTTTATTCTTATATTTAATCAATACAATATCCTTTGATCTTTCTTATAATCAACTATCTTGGAAAGTCAAAGCTCCCACGGTTGACACTTCTACCAAAACACACGCCTCTCTGATTGTCCGGTTTCATGAAAATTCCCCCAACAACATGTGATTCTAAATCTGGTGTTGTGCATTTGATGTGCTTTAAAGGGACGACCACAACCGTTCTAGAGACATATATTTGACCAGTTTCAAAAAAAAAAAAAAAAAAAAAACAATCTAACATTTAGGCATTTAGCCTTGAAATCATAGTTGGCTCCGCTGGTTTTATGGGTTAATAAACACATTGAATAAGTCAAATTTAACAATTATCGTTAAAAATGATTTCATAGGCATATGCTAAATAAATAAATAAATAAATATTTACTTCACAAAAGTTATTAATTTATTTACATATGAGAGTAAACTTCTATTTTGCTCCCTGTGGTTTGTTGGTTTTAACGCTTTTACCCTAAACCTTTATAAACGGACATTTTACTCCCTGATCTATACAACCTATCTCTATTACACTCCCCGCCTCAAACGCCGTTCATTTCAAACGTTAAAAGACTGTCAAGTGCCCCTCATGTGAGGGGCAAATCTGTCATTTCAGGTTTAATTTATTTATTTTGTATAAAAGACTGTACACATGTGTATAAACTAACAGTTATGTATCTTGTATAAACTGATAGTTAGCGAGACTGTACACATGTGTATAAACTAACAGCTGTGTATATTGTATAAACTGATACTAGCGAGACTGTACACATGTGTATACACTAACAACTATGTATCTTGTATATACGAAAACTAGCGATATTTTAGGGATTTTGATTATATCATTTAATAAATGCAATTTACAAAAGACACAAATACCATTCGGTCATTTATTTTAAAGGAGAGTTACAACATTATAATTACAATCTTGCCATTGTTTAAAAATCTCTAGATGATGTAATACAATGGCCCAGATTAGTACACACAGTTCACTCTCAACCTAGTGTTCACTCTAGAACCCTAACCTAGAATAGAATGTTAACATGTAATATGTAAATAAAAAACAATGTATCATCCTTAATTCTTAACTTTGGAATTACTTAGAAGCTGTGTGAAGAAATCTTTTCATTATGTAATTTTATTGTAGTTATTATAAATTCATTATCTTTATATAAATTGATTAAACAAACAAAAGTTTTTCATTAGTTATAACTTAGAAGAGAAGGGCTTTTTTTTGTTCAAAATGTTGTTGAAGTAAGTGTTCCTGGTTATAACTAATGAAAAACTTTTGTGTTGGTTAATTTGTTTTGTATTCTTTAACCAATAATTTGTTTTTTTTATATTTAATCAATCCATCATCTATTTATTTATTAATCTTTTTCTATACTTTTTTTTTATTCTTCTATCCAATCAATTCAATATCCTTTGATCTTTCTTATAATTAACTAGTTTGGAAAGCCAAGGCTCCTACGGTTCACACTTCTACCAAAACACACGCCCCTCTGATTGTCCGGTTTTATGAAAATTCCCCAACTGTGTTGTGCATTTGATGTGCTCTAAAGGGACGACCACAACCGTTCTAGAGCCAGATATTTGACCAGTTTCAAAAAAAAAAAAAAAAAAAAAAAACAATTTAACATTTAGTCTTGAAATCATAGTTGGCTCCGCTGGTTTTATGGGTTAATAAACACATTGAACAAGTCAAATTTAACAATTATCGTTAAAAATGGTTTCATAGGTATATGCTAAATAAATAAATAAATAATTACTTCACAAAAGTTATTAATTTATTTACATATAAATTGTATGATCCAAGGCTTATTCATTAAAATAATTGAACGAATAAAAATATAAAGAGTTAAATGCCATCATAGTCCTCATTTTGTCAGTTTAGTCTAAAGGTTTCATTTTTCTCATGTGGGTCAAAAAAGTTTTCACCGTTGACATTTTAGTCCACTGGATTAACTTCATCCATTTTTTCTATCAACCAGACGAGTAATTCGGTCATTTTATATGTAATTCTGTTAACTAGAAAGACAATTCGACCATATAAAATGACCAATCGCCCTTCTCGTTAACAGAAATAATGGACGAACTTAACCAGCGGACTAACATGACAACAGTGAAAGCTTTTTGGACCCATAAATAAAAAATGTAAGATTTAGATTAAGGGCATGTTTGGGTAAGCTTTTAGAAACAACTTATTGACTTATTGGCTTCTTGGAAAAGTCAGGATTTTGTGACTTATTGACTTATTGGCTTTTTCCCCTCACATACACCCTCTTTGCCAAACATCATTTTAGAGCTTATGACTTTTCAAAAAGCCAATAAGTCAATAAGTTGTTTCAAAAAGCTTACCCAAACATGCCCTAAACTGGTAAAATGACTCAAAATCAGATTTAACTCAAACATAAAAAAGCAAGCAATGATTGGTAGCCATCCATGTACGACCTCCTCCGTTAAGGAAAGTCAAAGTAACCGAGAGTCTTTGTGGTGATATATATTATCATCTCTAATCCTTTTCTCAATTATTAGCTACCAAAATCTGGGGAGATGAAGAACTACAGGCGCTCTTGTGCTTTGCTAATTCCACCACTTTTAATCCTATTCTTAGTACCCTACGGCGGAGCTCAATCTTCCGCTCCTCCTCCTCCTCCTCCCTATGCTGATTTCAACCCTTCGATTATCGCCATCATCGTCATCCTCGTAGCAGCTCTCTTTCTGATGGCATTTTTCTCAATTTACATCCGCCGGAGGGCAAATGAGGGCAGCATCCGTAGAGCTTTCTCCATGCGCCGCCCTGCGGTGGCGTCGCGCGGCCTTGATGCGTCAGTGATTGAGACGTTTCCGACGTTTGTCTACTCCAGCGTGAAAGGGCTGAAGATCGGCAAAGGAGCGCTGGAGTGTGCCGTGTGCCTCAACGAGTACAAAGATGAAGAAACGCTGCGCCTCATTCCAAAGTGCGATCACGTGTTTCATCCCGAGTGCATCGACGCCTGGTTTGAGAATCACGTCACCTGCCCCGTCTGCCGAGCCAACCTTGTTCCTGGCGATGATTCCGTTTCGATCTCCATTGTCCAAGATCCAGTGCCAACCGAATCACTGAGTGATAAACCGATATTTCCTAGATTGTTTGACAAATTCAGATCTCATTCGACCGGACATTCAGTGGGTGAGAACCTAGAGCGGTTCACGTTGCGGCTACCTGAGGACGTGAGGAAGCAGGTGGTGAACCGTGCGCTGTTAGTCGGAGAAGGAAGCGGGAAGAAGGGGTACAGGACCACCGGCGGAAGGAAATCTTACAAGCGGCTGGAGAGCTTAGATCGTGTTGCGGTGGGGGTGAGGTCAGAGCGGTGGGTGTTCCCCAGAGCTTTGAGTCGGGCCTTCTCCACTAGATCGCCCAAAGTCAACGGCGAAGCGTCCACCTCGGCGACAGATATGATTCCACTCAATAACATCGGACCTAAAAGTTGTTGACTTTGTCGGTCACTTCCAACTCCCACTTTGTGTAATTTGACTTTTTTTTATTCTTCTTATTTCCCAACATAATTTGTTCCTTAGGGTGCACGGGGCGTAAGCGGGGAGGGGAATCGGTGACCGTTGTCCCCGATCGGGAACACCGCCGCCATCAACGCGGGGACCCGAATCGGGGGGTGATATCGGTGTGGAGTCACCGCTTGTTTTGCACGAAGATTGAGGAACAGCCGCCTTTTCCACCAATCCAAAGATTTCCTTTTTTTTTTTTTTTTTTTTTGAATAAAAAAACAAGGGGAGTTAAGAGGGGAGTGGCGCCATCAAATTGAGGGTGTGAGGGGAGTTTAAGAGGGGAGTTGACGTGGCATAACCTGATTGGGTGTGTGTAAGAGAGGGGACTCCCCTAAGAGGGGAGTGCCCCTCTCACCCTTAACTAGTAAAAGACCCCGCGCGTTACGGCGGTAAGTTTGTTCGGCTCAGTTTTGCGCATTACGTCGTAATTTGAAACAATAATAGTTTCTTTGAACGGTGACAGCCATATTTAAATATAGCAACCAACAAGAAGCTAAAGTTACAAACAACAAAGAACGAAATCATACAATCATAGAGATATTGAACTCTACCCAACTATTCCAGTCGAAGCACACGCCCTATTTTTGACCCACAAAAATATATCTTCTTTGATCGTCTCACAGTTCTTCTAACCGGCATCATGTTCCCATTAAACTCTTTGTCGGATCTGACTAACCAAAGCCTACACAAGCAGCCCAACGCTACCATGTGCACCACCTTTTTCCACCTCTTAGAACCCACTTGCGCGTAAATATGATTGAGGACTTGGCTAACGAAGAGCCATCAATAAGAAGCGGCATCTTAAGCCATCTAAAAAAGTTCCACCAAACACTTTTCGCCCACAAACAATCAGCGAAAATATAATCACAAGTCTCCTCACGCAAGCCGCACCTACTGCCTTTTGGTCAATCTCGTTTCGAATACACTTTGTAGAGAACCGCTCCCCTGCCTCATTAGCCCACACCCATTTGTCATCCTCATCCGACAAAACTGTCTACTGCCGCAACCGCATTAAGTTTCCAATTTCAGTCCACTCGTCAGTAGAACTAGGGGTCTTAACCCGTCCCCATTTCCATTGGCGAGGCGAATCCGTTAGCTCAAAGCAAGACAAGAGGGCACCAAAGCAGCCTTATCGCTCGCTAGTTTGAACATGTTTGGGAACAAAGTATTAAGTGGACCAAGGCTCACCCAATCGGCAAACCAAAATCTTGTTTTTGCAACGTTTCCAAGTTTCACTTTTAGTTGGTCTTTTATACTAACAATAGGAAATAAAAACTATTATGTTAAAGAATCATATTATTTATAGTGTAAGGGTTAATTTGATCTTTTTAAAACTAGTGTAGCATATTTAAGAGGAAATAAAAACTATTGGGTTAAAATATTATATTATTTATATGTGACGGTATGCTCGTTACGTGCTAAATTAAACTCGTAAAACCGTGGCGTATCCATATCTATTACAATTAATAGAAAAATTTAATAAAAATAATTAGATAAAACTATTATTATTCTAAATTAAAAAAAAATAAAAAATATAACACACAAATTGTTTAACATATTTAATACATATAACAAGGATTTGAGTATAAAAATAAATATGCCTAGATATCATGTGGCTAAAGTGAAAAATGAAAAACTTTTGATGACCAAAATAAAAAAGAAATAATGCTATATAGCTAACATAATGTTGGGGTGTTTCAGCTTTTGAACAGATTCGTGCGGTGTTTCAGCTTGCTAACGGGGCTGAATGTTAACCGGCTAAAGACTAAAGTGTTAGGGGTGAATGTGACAAATGAGGAAATAATGGAGGCAGCGGGGTTGTTGGGGTGCGGGGTCGGCACTTTTCCGTTTGTGTATCATGGCAACCGATTGTCAAGAGGTTCCAGACCAAGTTAAATGCGTGGAAGGCCAGGACCTTATCTTTTGTGGGTCGGGTAACGCTCGCCAAAGCTGTGCTTGGCAGCCTCCCGTCTTACTTTCTAGGAGTCTTTCGGGCTCCTAAAGTTGTCTTAAGGATACTGGAAGGGCTTCACATGTCTTTTGTGTGGGGTCAAATGGGGAATAGAAACAAGATGGCGTGGGTTAGATGGGGTAAGTTGATGAGGACTAAGGAACAGGGGGGTCTCGGGATCGGCGGGTTAGAAGAGTTCAATATGGCGATGTTGTCCAAATGGTGGTGGAGGATTCGTGACAACCCGCATCAACTTTGGGCACGGGTTATATTAGCTATTCATGGTCCGCACAGAGGTAAGGATATCATTCCCGTGAAGCGGTCTACAACGGGTTGGTGGAAAAATATAGCGGAATTGGATGGCAAGCTAGGGAAGATGGGTCTAAGGGTCAAAGATAAGCTTCTGGTTGAAGTGGGAGATGGAAGAAATACTTTTTTTTGGCACGATAATTGGTTGGGTCGAGGGCCGTTGAAATATTTGTTCCCTAATATTTTCAAGTTGGCCATTGATAAAGGAGGGTATTTAGACTTCTATTTCGAGATGGTCGGGTCCACCTACCAGTGGAAATGGGGTTGGATAACAAACCCAAGGTCTGAGGTGGAATGAAGGGAAATTGGCAATTTAATGTGCTTTCTTCAGCAAGTCTGTTTCAAAGGCGGAAAGGATATGTGGTGTTGGGATAATGATCGAGGGGAGAGGTTTTCCACTAAAAGTATTCGCCAAGAGTTAGAGCTGAAGGGGACGGTTCCTAGCGACTGTGGATCCTTCAAATGGAATGCTTGGGCTCCTCTCAAGGTTAACTACTTAGTTTGGCGGGCCGAGCTTGGGAGAATTGCGGATAAACTAATCTTGGTGAAAAGAGGGATTAATATCACAAACAATCTTTGTAGCAGGTGCGGAATAAACGATGAATCAAGCGACCATCTCTTCGTATCTTGCTTATGGGCTAAAGCGGTTTGGTGGAACATTCTGAGGTGGCTAAAAATCTCTGTGGATTGCGAGTGGGTTTCGGTTTCGTAAATATTTGAGCACATCTCGGTGCAAGTTGGATCAAAAAAGTGGAAGCAAATAGTGCAAATGGTGGCTATGGCGTGTATGTGGAGACTATGGTTAGCACGAAATGAAAAGGAGTTCAACGACAACATGGTCCCTGTCCAGACTATTGTGGAGTTGACAAAAGAAGAATCATTCTTGTGGATGAAGAATAGAGCAAAGGGTATCTCAACGGGCTGGAACGAGTGGGTCACTTTTGACATTTCTGCTATGTTGTAATTGTTTTTGTTCTTTGAACTGGTGTATTTTTTTCCAGCCCCTTGCTGGCTTCTATATATCTATATATAGATGGTTGTTGTTAAAAAAAGCTAACATAATGTAATTTAATATATATACCCATCTTCCCGAGACTCCCATCCACATCTGGTATATCTTTCCACCATCCCGTAATCATTTTGTTAACCAGAATAATCTTTACACCTTTATTCGAGCCGTGTATAGCAGCAACCGCAAGCACCCAAAGCTGATTGGGGTCTTCCCGAAACCTCCACCACCATTTGGCTACATGGCCAAATTAAAAGTCTCCAATCCTCCTATCCCAATGCCACCTTGGCCTCTTAGCCCTTTCCTCCTATCCCAAGGCCAAATATACACCTTTCCTCCTCTTGGTTGACCTGACCGGATGCTACAAAGCAAGTTAAAACAATGATGAATAGTGGATCAACGATCAGTTGACGCAACAATCAGTAACGGACTCAGGATTTTTTTTCAATGGGGTCCATTTTTTTCGGTGTTCAAAACTTTCATAACAAAACTTTAAAATTTTCGGGTCGGTCCTCGTTCGGGTCGGGTCATAGCGAGGTTTGAACTAGATTAAAAAAAAACAGGAAAAACAAGTTATTCAAGTATTGAACCCATGACTCCTCGTTGGTACAGAGAGAGATTTACCACTACATGAAGTTTCTTTTTCTTTTTATGGTATCCACCTAATTGTATTTATGTGGTCCTTATACAATTTAATATACCGTATTTACTAATTTTTTTAAAAACATTGAGGTCTGGGGACCCCGACCCACTCTATATGAGTCCGCCCCGGCAACAATTACCCATGCATCCAGACCTAGCAATGACCCCATAGAACTCCTGTATCACGTCTGATGTTCATTTGATTAATTACCTACATACATAGAGTCAATCAAGCTTGGCAATGGTACTCCAAGAAATGTCGTCGGCCCACATTTGATTCGCCAACCTACGAATTCTTCCATTTTCTTTTTGTTATCTTCTAGCTTACAACAGCCCAATCTTGATTTTTTTTTCAGCCCACTATTTTATATATTAGCTCAACAATTAACTTGACTATTCAATTTCAAGTTAAAGAGTGGAGGAAGCCCATACTCATTCTCTAAAGAGTAAACTGTCATTTTGGTCCCTGTGGTTTGGACACTTTTGTCATTTTAATCTAAAGCTCAAACTTTTTAAATCTGGGTACCTGTTGTTTCACTTTTATTGCCATTTTAGTCCAAAAATCAAATCAGGTCAGATTTCTAAAAAAAAACTTAGTTTTTTGTCCTTTTTCTCAGGGGAAAAATTGTCATTTTAAATGCCTCTCTGACTCTCTCTATAAATACCCCTCTGTCTCTCTCTTCTCTCTCTCAGATCTTCATCTTCCCCAGAACAACATCTAGAACTTCATCTTCATCTTCCCAGAACTTCAAAAATCGCCAAAGACTATCCACTCACCTTCAATCGCAGAGACTATCCATAACTTCATCTTCATCTTCCCAGAACTTCATCTTCATCTTCGATGAACAACAGGAGAATATTGAGATTGAAGATGTTGAATCGGATTTGGAAGGTTATGAGGAGTTAGAATCGGATGAAGAAGAAGATGATGATGATGAAGTGGAAACGGATGAAGATGAGGAAGGGGTTGAGGGTTTGGTGCCGGAAGCATGTGATCAGCAGCAGCAGCAGATGACGTCATCATCGGCGGCGGTGTTGCTCCGGGGAGTGGCGAGTGGTGTGGTGGCGAATCGGCTGCAAGATTCAAAACCCGCTTTCTTGAAGCTTAGATCTGAAAACAGAAGCTTTAGATCTAAAACAACTCTCTCTCTCTATCTCTCTCTACAAAATCTCGTTGCTCTACACATTTAGACTACCGGTGGCCGGAGGATCTTGTTCTTGTTCTTGAATTTGTAGATTTTGGTTCCTATTTTGATTTGTGAAGATGATGATACAATAAATTTTCTTGCAGGTGGTAAAGATGTAAGAATATGATCATAAAAACAGGTAGGTAGGTGAATGTAATATTTTGTTTTAGAATAATAAGAAATATGAAAGAATATGAAGAAGATACAAATAATGTCATGCGATTTGTTCTTGCAGTCCTTGAATTTTACTGGTGGCGGTGGAGGAGTGGTGGCGGCTGCAAATCCGGTTAGGAGGATTTGGGAGGTTTTGGGTTTGAACCGAAGAAGATGATGGTCTTCTGCAGATCCGCCTCTCTCTCTCTCTCTCTTTTAATATGTTATAATAAAATTAAAATGACCAAAATGCCCCTGAATAAAAAGACAAAATATGCAGGTTGCAACAGTTAAAAAAGGGGGTTTTTGAATTTTGAACTAAAATGACAATAAAAGTAAAACCACAGGGACCCAGATTTAAAAAGTTTGAGATTTGGACTAAAATGGTAAAAGTGCCCAAACCACAGGAACCAAAATGGCAGTTTACTCTTCTCTAAATTTTGTTTTGAACACATATGTTGCTAAACTTTTCAACCAAATATTATTATTTATTATCAACGTTAAATAAAGAACATTAATAACAATAATAATAATAATAATAATAATAATAATAATAATAATAATTCTCCTATATATTAAAAACACAAAGTTGTGAATAGTACTCTGAGCCACGTGACAAACCTAATGAATAGTGAACCCTCATTTTGTTTGGTGAAACTTCAGCCCCTATCTCTCAAGTTCAGCCACACACCAAGTCTCTGCCTCTCTCCCTTTTGCAACTCCGATCACCAGAGTGAGCTCCGGCGACAAGCACATACCCAGCTCCGGTTCTCTTCTCCAGCCGCATACCCACCTCCAATCTCTGGTCTCTCCTTAAAATCAAAACGACAGATAGAGCAAGAGCCTGAAACAGAGACTAAGAGAGAGAGAAAGTGAGAAACCAGAGAAAAAGAGAGGGAGATGTGGAAGAAAGAGCCACTGTTCACGAAACGGCAGCTCTCCGGCGAACGGCCGATGTCCGGCGAGGGTGAGAGCGGTGATGAAGTGGTGGCTCAAAGTCGAAACAGAGACGGAGAGGGTCAAGACGGTGGCCGCGTTCTTCCAAAAACCCACCCAAAACCTAGAGAGAGAAGGATCAGGGGAGTGTCCGGTCGGCCAGTCATTCCTCCAACGGCGTGTGCACCATCACGCCACACAGATCAGAAGTCCGATTTCCAAGACATGGTGACAGTTTGGAGGTATTGAGAATGTTTTGTGATATGTCCATTTAGCTTCAATTTTGTGAACTTGATGTCTGATTGCTTTGGTTTTGTTGTTGTCTTACAGTTTGTTCATGTTAGATTTGTTTATTATGTTATGTACAATCTTTTGATAAGATGTGGTAGTGTTAGTGTGGCGATTGTGTGAATTGATTGTTCAAGTGTTGAGTGAGGTTCAAACTCTTTTGGTTGGCTGCAAACATGTGTTTATTGTTTATGTTTTCTCTTGTAGTCGCTTACGTAGTTGTTTTAAGTGCTAATTTTCATCTGTCTGTTAACATTTTAAAAGGTTCAGTTAGTTCGTCTTATTCGCCTAACCCAAAAAGGGTACTATGTAGTTCAGTTGACAAGTGAAACAGAGTAATGTGGGTCATAAACATACGGGTCATTTAATATTTTGTTGGATACACAGTACGATTTTGTTTTGATGACATTTAATGTAGTTCTGACATTTTAAAATGTTTAGTTGATTCGTCTTAGTCACCTATTGGCTATTGTATGTATACCTTGAACTTTATCATCTTTTATACTTTTATCACTAGCTAATTGCATGGTTTAAGTCATTTTTCTGTTATGTTTTAGTGTTTAGGGCTGCGAAACAGGTACTTATATTACCCACCAAGTGTTTGATTAAATGTCTATGGGTTTTGCCCGCCAACTGTTCGATGAAATGTTTTATTGAATTTTGGTTTTAGTTTCCTTCTACAAAAACTTTCGAGCTACAAAACAATTGCTTTTGAAAAAGAAAGATAATGACTCATTTTGGTTTTTGTTTTGGTTTATAACAAGGTCGGACGAGGATCACGTGGAGATGTAACTATCTTGCTTAGTCATTAATAACGTTCAGTAACGAGGTAGCCCTTTTTGTCACTTCTTCTAGCCTAGATATTATAAAGTCATAACAGGACACTTTGGTTGATTTGGTGTTAAAATAGTAGTTAGGTTTAATTGTTTCAGTTAAGCTTGGTTAACAAAAATTTCCAACTTGTAGCCTTTTTTGGTTTAGTTACATTGGTTTGTTGTTTAGTGAACTCGGTTTTTGTTTATGTATATCAGTTAAACTGGTTAGCTAAATGTGTATAATTAAAAGCACTATAATTACTTTTAAAAAACAACCATCGAACTATCGGTTTCTCAGTTGGTTATGTTAACTCAGTTTGGTTTTTCCAGTTAACTTTCTCACGGTTTGGTTATTCAGTTTTTCAGTTTAGCCTATTTTCGGGATTGATGTTTTGACATGCTAATAACTTTTGGTTCATTTTGTAGGAAAGTTTGAGAAAATTGTTGTAGTACGAGCCATATGTTCAAGATTCAAGGAGACAACAGATCCGCTTATATGTTTAAGCGAGGGTATTTTTCCATAAAATTAGAGTCAACAAACGTGTATACATAATGTTATACATGTTCTATCCTAAAGAACTAGAGACAAATGAGTGTCTTGAAAGGAATGTCAGTTGTTGTATTGACACACAAAATGGCATAAGTGCTTTCAAGGTAAACAAAACAGAGGTCTCTGCTCATCTACAATCATTTCTGTCACTTATTTCATTTTCTTTTTGCTTTTAGGACACTTATAGAGGACGAGTATGCGAATGCCTTGCTGTAAACGGGGTGCAATTTCTAAGGGATGGACATATGCGTTTTGTAAAAGTTCATGGAATCCCCTTTAGTTAAGTTTTTAACAACGCCACTCTTAACATATGTAACGTGCTTTATAATATTGGATGGTATAAACGACCGTCGTCGGACCCGGTAGATGTACCGTCAACAATGGCAGATGTTGGTCGGATATACGGGACAGATAAAGGTTTTCGGCTTGCTCCATTGAGTATCAGGTTTTTAGTTTATTGTTTAGTTACACCGTTTTTTATTCATGTTTGTCTTACAGGAGAATAACATAACCGGTTGTGGTTGCCCACCAGGTATTCGTGTAGATGGTCGTACTTGTGAAGGTAAAGTATTTTGTTTGCACCATTGACTCCATTTCTTTTTGAAGTGTTTGTTATGTCGGTTCTTGAAATGTACAGATATCAACGAGTCCAATGAATGTATAACTTGTGAATGTGACGGGTGTAGGTGTAAGGCCACTAATGGTGGATATGAACGCAAACGCAAGGCGGACGAACTGTACATAGCTGATCATCTTTTTTCGGTAAATTTAGTGGATCTGAACATTGGTTGATGCGTTTATTATAAGATTATTCTGAATTGTGTATACTGATTTGTTTTGGTACTTTTTTTTATTTGGTTTTGAAACGTTTTTCTTCTAGGTTATTAAGTATCAAAGTCTTGTGCATGAGGTCGATCCGTAGTTCAATTACCAGCGGTTGTCATGCCAAATTGATTCGTGCTTTATCTTGCAATAACCTCAGTTCCTAACCCTCATTGTATCCTTTTCCGATTGATTCAAGTTAGTGATGATCTTCTTTGTTGTTTGTATCTACTCAGTCCATACTACAAGTCGAAAAGGCACACATGTAAAGGCGAATATCATGCAAGTAATACAGTATTTAAATTTTTAACTCAAACCAATATTGAATACATGAACACATATGTATACAGGTACAAAATCATCGCTACAGTAACCAACAACACAGGAGGAATCCAAGCAGTGATTTTCGACCGAGTAGGCAACCAACTGTTGGGAATGACATGCGAAGAACTGGCTGCAAACGAAGACCCCATGAAAACTCTGTATATAGTTATCGGCAAAGAAGCATACATGAACATCCATCCACTAAGAACACTGAACCAGCTTCTTCCGGTCTCACTGATGCAATAAAAACACCACAACCAACCACACCAGCTCAAAAGGCAAACACTGGAAACGCAGCCAAGCACCAGCTGGAATTCCACGGTAAGCCTACCAAAAACATAAAAACTTACACATACTCACAATATAGATATTGATAGCAAACATGTTTTCGACTGCAGACTCAAATCAGCCATCTAAAAGGCCTGGCAAAGGCACCCTCACGGACTAAAATCTGGTTAACAACAATCATTTGTTTTCTCCACCTAGATCAACAACTATAAGTGGGATGGCAGAGTCAAGAGCAAGAAATAGTCAACCAATCTCTTTTGTACAAATGATGATGACTGAACTGCATGCTGCATACACAAGCAGCATAGCACATCAACTTTGTAAAACATGTAGCTAATGGCTGAATATTAATGCGTAGACATACTATTTTTTTGATGGTTGCATCTGTAAAGCAGCATAACAACTTTATGATCCTTGCCTGTTAACATAACAAAATCACACATCCATATCTAACTGAAAACAACTTTTAATGTCGCGCAACGCGCGAAAGCTCGAATACCCCTAGTAAAGATTAAATTTAATCATGGATCGTTAGTATTTCTCTATCTCGTTTTTTTCACACGGTTATTTTGAGTTTCTTATATCATCATGAATTCTCCCAAGTCCCTCGGCCATCCCCAGCAGTCACTCCTTGCTTATAAAGACAACAAAAACGAACCAAAGTAGACTTTGTTCAACCAAAAGAAGTGTTATATGATAAATGCAAGGTATATTGATATGCGGTGAAAATTTGGTGTGAAAATGAGCTATTAAACATGCCTAAAAAATGCAACTAACATTTCCTTGATATCTATCGATAAAAAGTGCAAGGTGTTTTTTTATTTACAATTTGATGGATGTGTAGATGGTTGCATATATGTAATTTACTTATATATATATACTAGGTTAGAACCCCGTGTAATACACGGGTTGAATAAATGTAATTTTATATACCAAATAATAAAAAAAATATCTTTAAAACCTCGTTTCTTACACGGGTTGAATAAATGTAATTTTATATACCAAATAATAAAACAATATATCTTTAAAAAATCTCGTTTATTACATGTGTTGAATAAATGTAGTTTTATATATTAAATAATAAAAAATTATATATTTACAAACCTCGTGTATTGTATGGGTTGAGTAGATTTAATTTTATATATTAAATAATGAAAAAGTTACATTTTTAAGAACCTCGTGTATTGTATGGGTTGAGCACATGTAATTTAATACACCAATCAATAAAAGTTATATCTTGTTATATCTTTATAAACCATGTGTATTATAAAACTTTTGGACTAAACTGATAAAATGATCAAAACCATAAGGAACTAAAATGACGTTTAACTTAAATGACATTTAACTCTTTACATTATATTATTTTATATTTAGTATACGTTTATATAGTATAGATATAGATGTTGTTGTCAAATTAACAATTAAATAATTAACTGATAACTAATTAGTTCATATTGACTCTTGGTTTGGCTAAGTCTTTGTACATTGACACTTCAAAACTATAAGTTAATCATTAGTTTTTCGTAATAAAGTTCATAATGGGTACCTTGCCTCTTATTCAACATTTCTACCTAACTTTTTATTTTATGTTTATAATTAATTAGAAGAGATTAAACTAAATCATAATTATCCATAAGATATTAAACTAAATAATATTTAGTAGATGGGTTATCTATAATCTATAATTAATTATAAAAGATTAAACTAAATAATAATTATCCATAAGAGAGATGGCCTAATATGATAACAAGTGTCCTCAAAATGGTTTCTTTTATTATATAGTACTAGCGGTAAGACCCGTGTGCAAACACGGGTCGTTTCTTAGAAAACCATGCATAACAAATATAAACGATGAGTATAGTTATATTTATATAGACTTATAAATAAAATAAATAAATAAGTCAGTCGGTAAATACTTAAAGTTTAGAGTATAAAAACTTAAAGTTTAGATTGTGCTGAGTCTTGTTTTTTTCCATAAATGTCTGAAGAACCATTTTAATGATGTATTCTTCTTGAGCCTTGTCTTCTTTTGTTAATTCATCCATCTGCTTTTCTTTCCTTCTTCGATAAAGGATGCTAGCATGTGGAGCAGTGGGTCTCCTGATAATCAGGCTTTTTAGGAGCAGTGGGATCTCTCTTCCTTAACTCTTCCAAATTTTTGTAGGTAGCTAATACCTTTTTCTTCTCTCCACCTTGTAACCTGGTTCCTTGACCCATAATCAGTAGTTATCAACTCTTATTTCATTCTTTTCAGTTTCAAGGTCCTTTCTGGTATATTTTTCTTGTAATTGGCCCAAACTGGAGGAGTTTGCTTTACCTTGTCTTGAATCATCTTTTGAATTCTGGCTGTCTCCTCTTGCAGTTCACTGATGGTCCATTCTTTGTATTGATACTTTTCTTCCCTGTACTTCTTGTATGCCATTATGTATTCAAGATATTCATTTCTCATGCTTTCATCATCTTTTTCTGATATTTTCTTACAAAAGACTTTTGAGAACTGCTCTAAAGTTCTAACTTTGGTGAGCAGGTATTGATAATTTCTTTGAAACTCTTTGTCAGACTTTCCCTCTGTATCTCTTTTAGATATATCCTCTGCTTGTTGGCCCTTTATTTTGAGATATTTTTCTATATTTCTTGGCAAAGGATAACCTTGAACAGATGGGAGTTTCCTCTTTTCAGGATCATCTTCAGAGTAGAAGGATTTGATTTCCTCCCTGACTGCTGGAAGATCTAGAGGATATTGTACTCCTGCAGGGCCAATGGCAGTGGTTTGATTAAAGGATTGAGCTGAAGATGATGGAATAGGGTTTGGAATGGTAACAAGGGACAGTGGTTGTGTAGATGTTAGAGTTGGGGAAGTGTCATCTTCCAGTACAATGTTTGTTATCTTTCTCCTTTTGTGCTTTGGAGAAGTTGGTGGTGTATTTGTGTGTTGAGTGGCAGTGATTGAAGTAGTTGGTATCTGACTAACAGCTGTTGAAACAACTGGTGTTTCAACCACTGTTGTCACTACAACAGTTGATGTGTCAACTGTTGTTTTCTGCTTTTTGGCAGGTAGTTTTTGTGGTGGTGATATTGTTTTTGGTATGGCAGTGGATTGAGTGTGGGTTGATGTAGCAGTGATGGCAGTTGTTGAGATAACATATGTTGAAACAACTGAAGTACCAACAACTGTTGATACAACAGGTGTTTTAACATCTGTTGGTTTGGAGGTTTGATGAGAGGAACTTTTGGGGATTTGAGGAGTTTGTTTGGTGGTTTTGGAAGGTGTGGTTTTGGGTTGGCTTACTTTTCTGGTAGGCTGTCTTCTTTTAGGTTTAGAGGTACCCTGCTCTTCTTTTTCCATCAAAACTTTCTTCTCCTCCTCAAACCTTTTAGACCCTTTTATTTCCATTGACTCTTTCATGTTTGCCTTTAATGCAGCAAATGCATTTTGAGTCTCATCAACCTTTTTGGAACCATCTGGCCTTGGGATTTCTACCACAAGTTTGGACATTTGTTCTAGTGGCATGTATAAACCATCTTCTTTTCCCTTCTTCCCTTTAGTTTTCTCCCACTTTTTGACATCATCAGGATTTTCAACATAGATGATTGAAGGAGGAGCAATGCCAGTGGTTTGGAGCAGATCAGCTTTAATGGCTTTGATATCTGCTTGAGTATCTTTGTATCTAGCTTCCATGACATTTCTGACCATTTGAAGTTGAACTTCATGCTGTTGATCTGCATATTGTCTTTGTTTGTGAAGCAGATGTTGAAACAGATGCCATAGCTTAGCAGGGGATGGAACAGATGTTGCAGATGGTGCAGCAGTGGGTGTAGCCTTTTGAGCTTGTAACAACTGTTGCAGCATAGTTTTGATTTCTGCAACAGATGTGTCAAGATTATCAACCCTCTTCGTCAATTCTTTGTATTTTAAACCATCACCCAAGTTAATGGGATCATCTGATTTCCCACCAGTGGTGGTTGTATCAGTGGTTGACTTAGGAAAAGTTTCCCAAAAATCATCCACTAATGCCCCTTGTTTTCGATACTGGGGACTTCTTTCTTCAGCAGAGCTTACCATTTTAAGGTCACCAGTGTTTAATGGAAACACACCAGTGGACACTATGGTTCCCAAAGAAGAAATTGTCTTCAAGGGAGTATCACTAATGAAACTACTGTCCAGGTGTAAACCAGTGGGTCCAACACCTGTAGTAGCTGCTCCACTTGAACTACTGACAGGAATTACTTGTAATTCCTGCAGTGTAGCCTCCTCAACTGTTGGTGGGTTAGCAGAGATAGAGACACCAGACTCAGTCACTTGTGGTATATTCTCATTGACAGGTGATTGAGAAGAACTGATTTTTTTCTGGGCAATATCAAGTGCATCCAACAGAGGTATCATTGATATTGGGAGTTGGGCAGTGAAGATAGGGGTAGAAAGAAAATTTGCCCCGAGAGCTGGGCTGTCGAAGATAGATTCAAGTGAACCCATTCCTTCATATTGTGGTGTCCCTGTTGATACAACCTGATCCTTTTGAGAGGATGCTGGAGGAGTTTTAGGCTCAGGTTGAGATCTTTCTTCCATCTGCTGTGAGGAAGTAGCAGCAGTGGTTTCAGGTGACTTTTGTGTTGTCACCGGTGTTACATCTGGGATCTCATCTTCCAGAGTCACCTTTTTGGTGGGTTTGGGGGGCTTTTGGAAAGTTTTCTTTTTGGTCTTTTTGGTGATTTTTGGTGTGGGTTTCACAGCAGGGGTTTTGCTTCTGTGATCACCAGGAGCCGTGGGCTCAACAGCAGGGGCCTAAGGAGCAGTTGTTGCTGCTAAATTATGCTCAGGTACCTCTGTTTGTGTTTTTGAAAGTTTTGACAGCCTTGTGAATGTTCCAGAAGTTAGACTGTTTATTTGAATAGGATTTCCTTGGATAAGCACATGTGCATTATCCTTTGAAAATTTCTTTTGAAGATAAAAACTTAAAAACCTTGGAAACAATAAAAATGATTTTTTATTAACATTCTTAGCCATATCATTGAAAATCTCCTGAGAGTAGTTAAAATTTTCTTCAGCCATGATAGCATAGCCTAGGTATTGGATTTTCAATGGTATTTCATTAAAAGCTGTTGTTTTATTTGACACACGCATGAGGAGGGTATGGAATAAAAACCTCGAAGCAGGTGGAAAACTGCCCTTTTGTGAAGTATCCTTTTTCATTTCTTCTTCATACCCTCTCTCAATGAAATCAATTTGGTACTCTGTTTTTGGGAAAGAGCTTTTATCTGTAAGATCATTGATTTCAAAAACCTCTGAAATGGTTTGAGGTGTGATGACCACTGGAATTCCCCTTATTGATGAAGTAATAGCTAAGGTCTTTTTGTCCTTAGTTTCAAGCTTTGCATTTTTCCAGAACTCTCGTTGGGTATCCAGGTATATGGTTTCATTGCAGGTCAACAAAGTTTTGTACTTTTAAGATGAAAGTGCATCAATCACGGAATGAAAACTTGTGTTTTGACTTGTTTTTGCAAGTGTACACACGCAGTTATGACGGGTTTTGAATGGAAGATCCATGATAAATCAAAGGTAGTTAAGAACGAAGGAAGAAGATGAGTGATTTGAGAGAATTTGATGAAAACTGCTTTTGAAAGGAATTTTGAATTCGACTCGACAGTCAAAACCCTGTTTGGGGTTTTGATCAGGGTTTTATAGGTGGAAAAAGTGAATTCTGACGTGGCAGCGGTTACAAAAGATCTGATGGCTAAATACTGTCCACATGAGAACCTCTGATGAATAATGGATGATAGTTGTTAGGAAACCACTGATGAATCAATATCAGTAGTTTACAGTGCTGAAATGAAAACAGTAACTGACTATAACTATCAGTGGATAGCCTATCAGTGAATTAAAACACTGACCTTTAACAACAGTCATTATATAAACAATGGTTCAAGCATGTTCCTTCTCTAAAAAAACAATATTTTAACCCATCAATCGTTTCAATCCCTTTCAACCTCCACAAAACACTATTTTAACCCAACACTGGTTTTAAACCACCATTTTAACCAAACAGCGGTTTCAACCACAGTTTTCTCAACAGTAGTTCCAAACATCTGTTTTCATCCATCTGTTGACCAAAGTCAACAGATGTACCAACCACTGTTTTATTTTCAAACATTTGTTCCCAATAACAGAGCTTTGATCATTTAAACATACCTTTGCCAATATTACAGTGTTGAAAATGAAAACAGTAGCTGACTATAACTATCAGTGGATAGCCTATCAATGGATTAAAACACTGAGCTTTAACAACAGTCAATATATAAACAGTGATTCAAGCATCTTCCTTCTCCAAAAAAAAACAATATTTTAACCCATAAGTCATTTCAATCCCCTTCAACCTCCACAAAACACTATTTTAACCCAACAGTGGTTTTAAACCACCATTTTAACCAAACATCGGTTTCAACCACAGTTTTCTCAACAGTAGTTCCAAACATCTGTTTTCATCCATCTGTTGACCAAAGTCAACAGATGTATCAACCACTGTTTTATTTTCAAACATCTGTTCCCAATAACAGAGCTTTGATCATTTAAACATACCTTTGCCAATATTATAAGCTTTTACACTCTCAAACCTAAATATTTATTTACTTAATTTAAATAACAAACATGGTTAATAATTTTAACACAACTAATTATATAAAAACTACAAGTATCAAACAGAGGTAACTATATAATAAACAAAGTTCAAAACAGCAAACAACAATCAATAGAATACAGCATACTAATTCCAAATCAATGCGCGAAACAGCATACAAAGTTCATCCATCTGTTGACCCAAGTCAACAGATGTATCAACCACTGTTTTATTTTCAAACATCTGTTCCCAATAACAGAGCTTTGATCATTTAAATAGACCTTTGCCAATATTACAAGCTTTTACACTCTCAAACATAAATATTCATTTACTTAATATAAAAACTACAATTGTCAAAACAGCAAACAACATTCAATAATATATAGTAGGGGTGAGCAAATTAACCACCATAACCGATAACCGAACCATAACCAACATAACCGAACCACTAATAACCGATAACCAATTTAACCAATGGTTATGGTTATGAAACTATGTATAACCGCTCAATCGGTTATGGTTATGGTTTTGAAGCTTTGGTTAACCGATATAACTGAAACCGAACCGAACTTGTGATGTTAACTTTATATAATGGATTTGTGTTTTACAAAACCATATAGGGTTTTTACTAAGATAAAAGTATGTTAGTAACAAAATGATCTTGATGTAGATGCCATTTATTTTGATAAAGAACGAAGGTGCTATGGCCATAATTGTTTTTGTTTGAGAATTACCTTATTAAAAAGAACCCTAAATCGGTCGTTTAACCCAAAAGTTTAGTCTTCATTATCTTATAAAATAGGCTCAAGCTAAGTTTAAATCGTGCACAACCCTATTTATTTCAAACTTTTCTTGGTTACTTAACCGAAATTAACCAAAACCGAACCATAACCGACTTCATAACCGATTAACCGTAACCGAAGTTTGGTTATTGTTATGGTTACCAAAACTCCATAACCGAACTAGCGGTTATGGTTATGGCTAATAGTAAAAACCGAACCAAACCGACCCATGCACACCCCTAATATATAGCATACTAATTCCTAATCAATTGGTGAAACAGTAGTCTCGATAAATATAGCTCCTTTTGGACCATTGTAGTTGTCAACATGTTGGAGGTATTTCAGAAGTTCGTTGCTCAGATCAACTTCAATCATATCCCCCCAGATGCTTGTTATCAGCCACTTGTTGTCTCCAATTATATTAGTCCTTCGGCGCCTATCTACATAATCAACTACATGAGGATTATTGAAAATAAACACCTTCATCCAGCCTTCTTCTTCTTCATATCTGAGCAAATCAGCAGTTAGCTCAGCAGACTTGCCAATAACAATCAAATACAACCTCTTTGCGATGGTCAAAAAATGCCCTTGGCAAGGATTGACTACAATACTCTCTGGAAAATGAAGCATTCTGAAAGTCTCACTCAGAACATCAAAAGCAACGATGTTCCTCTCACCTAGTGGATACCAATAATTTGAAACCATAAAATATATGGTTTTATCAGCATAAACTCCTGTAGACCATGAATAACCACTTGAACCTAAATTGTTTACGCTACCGAAATTTATTGTTCTCCATGACTCACGACGTCGTGAGTAAACACGAGCAGCAACTACATTACAGTAACATCTGATGTTCAGCACTTTCAGATCATTGAACTGATCAAAATAAATTCCACCAGTATCAGAGTTTCGATCGTGATTGTAATTGAAGTAGTCATCAGACAAAACCTTATAGCGCCTGGTAGTTGGATTCCAAAGAATCAGCTCACAGCAACTCCCTTCATTGCAAACTAACAATAAGCCATTAAATGACGATAGAATACGTAAGAAGCTAGGGTGGACATTGTTAGGAAAACTTAAGGTTTTGCTTCTTACAACATCCGAATTACCAGCAACTACGTCGTCAACGACAATTGACGTGTCTTTAAAGGATAGTAATTTCTTTTGTGCTGAATCTCCACTTCGGATAACATGCATCATCTGAAATGCTTGACTTGACAATTCCCTATAAAAATTCTTGGAAAGACGTTTGAAACGGCCAATATCTTCTGCAGAGAGCCCTGTGAAAATCTCGTCAACAATCACTTGAAACCCAAATTTTTCCATTTTGCAGTGAACCAATGCGTCTTTGAAAGTAAAAGAAATTTTAATGATATTGATAAACAAAAAACTTTTGAAGATGATTGAGTAGATGGATGAAAACGGTAATGATCAAAACCTCTGCCCAATGTATTTTATATACCCAATGAAGGCGGTTATGACTAAATACATCGTCAGACGAAAGAATATGATGCGACACTCGTTAGGCTTTTAATGCATTTCCATGGGAAAAATATAAAATTAAACATATTATTATAATTACAATTAACCTCTTCATTTACCTATAAGACGCCTTTGCCATAAGACAGAACTGATTGAGTGACGTGCATTAATTGCAAAGTACATATCCCAAGGCATTTTAAATTTGAAATTACCGGCAATTTCAAACCACTGCTATGGTATATGTTTGCCAAAGGAAACATCTGCTAAGTTATACTTTCTTGGCTATGGGCAGTAGTTTGCACTCTTGAATGTGGGCCTGACCTTTGACATTTAAATATAGAGCAGTAGGTTGAAATTAAATGTATTTTAACTCAGATAAAAAATTGACACATCAGCAATCATCATTTAGTCATAACTCAGATAAAAAATCTATTCATTTGGAATACAAAGATATTGCGAACATCTGTTAAAGCCTCTCCTGTTTCCAACATTAGCAAGTTAAACAGATGTTGGCAACAACAGATGTTGGCAATTGAGAGGAGGAAATTCTTCGAAAAGCTCTATTAGGCAACAACAGATGTTGGCAACAGTAGCAAGTCAAACAACCGTTAGATCAGCAGATGATGATTTAGAGCAGATGTTCTCTACACACTAACAGAAATTGATACAATATCAACATAATCTAATTAAACTCAGAGACAATTTCACTTCTACATCAAAAGTACCGATCTGCAATAATCAGATGATATTAAAAATTACATAATAATACTTATTCAGCTTAAAATTACAACGAAACTTTAAAATCTAACAACACCACCAAGAAATTTACGAACCTAACATCAAAAATTTAGTGTTTTTAGCTTAAAATTTAGTGCTTTTAGCTTTAAACTCCATCAATGTATATCTTCGACAATTGCCATGAACTCCACGGAAGTACTCAATGCATCAACATCAGGTTTCTAGAAACCTGATCTCTCGTGAACAGATCAAGATGCAGTACATGAAAACACTTCTTCAGCTATTGAAGAGTAGCCCTGTCCTCATATACGTAATCCTTAACTTTGTTCATAAAGAGCTGCTTTAAACCAAACTTTATGCTTCTTTTAATACAAAAAAGGCAGGAAAGACCATTACTCTAGTAAGATAAAATCTTATCTTACAGCAGTAGCAGGTCCTTTCTTGCGTTTAGTAGGAACTACTGCGGCTTCTACATCATCATCTGCCCAAAGTCATGTATAATCATCATTTAGTCATAAGCAAAAATTATTTTAAATGTACATTTAAAAATCTTTCTTTGTGTTTAATTTAACCTTATGCTTCTTTTAATACAAACCTATAATAACCCGCAGCAGATTGTATGAATTTCAAACAACTGTGATTAGACTGAAATATAAAGCGAGAATTAGAGTATATCACTTCAAAATTAAAAACTCAAAATTTCAAAATTGGAGTAGCAAAAAACACATACTTTAAACGATGTTGGAACAATGATACTGGAAACAACCGTAGAACAATCATCATCATCATCTGCAGCAGATCATTCACAATCATCATTTAGTCATAACTCAGACCATTTGAATACACAAGGCAGTGGTTTGAAATCAAATTAAAGTGTTTTATATATTCAGGTTTATGATGTAATAATGACATAAGAAAAGCCTTGTTCGACATGCTCTCCAGCTGACACCTCAGCTTTTCTTATGTCATTGGGATTTCTCCTTTTATAGAAAGTATAGATAGATATGTACTAGGTTAGATCCCCGTGTATTATACGGGTTGAATAAATGTAATTTTATATATTAAATAATAAAAGGTTATATTTTTATAAATCTCGTATATTGTACAGGTTAAATAAATGTAATTTTATATATCAAATAATAAAAAAAAGTTATATCTTTAAAAACCATGTGTATTACACAGATTAAATAAATGTAATTTTGTATACTAAATACTAAAAATGTCGTATCTTTAAAAAAAGCCGTGAATAATCGGGTTGAATAAATCTACCAAATAAATAAATTACATCCTTAAAACCCCCGTATGTTACACGTGTTGAATAGATCTAAAAAAGAGTTATATCTTTAAAAAACATGTGTATTACACAAATTAAATAAATGTAGTTTTGTATATTAAATACTAAAAATGTCGTATCTTTAGAAAACCAGTGTATAGTTGGGTCGAAAAATCTACCAAATAATAAAAACCATTATATCCTTAAAAAACCTCTTGTATCATGCGTGTTGAATAAATCTAATTTTACATAGCAAATAATAAAAAGTTATATCACTACTAGAAAACATGGTTTTTGTCATGTAATTTGTGGTTACAAAATGGTAGCAATTTCCTTGTTGTCACCAGTTTGCCACCGAAAATACGGTGACAAAAACACCCGTGTCAATTGCCCAAATGCCACCAAATAGCCACCATTTTTATATTTTGCTACCTTATTTTACCACCACAAAATTGGTCAAAATTATTTGCCACCGCTTCATGTTTGCTACGCTCCACCTTATTTGCCACGAGTTTGCCACCGAGTTGTGACGCGTTTTCATACCATTTTGCCACTGATATTGCCACCACTTAGCCATCGGTTTTTGTACGTTTTGATACCATTTAGCCACCGATATTGCCACCATTTAGCCATCATTTTTTACACAATTTAATACCATTTAGCCACCAATATTGCCACAATTTAGCCACCATTTTTTACACAATTGCTACCATTTATTTCCTACCATTTACTGTGATTACTGGAATATTGGTTTTTAATTCAGATTTTTTTCTCCTTGCTATTTTCATCAAAATTACATATCAATAAAACTACAAATAATATAAAAAAAGTCAAATAAAATCCCAAAATTATATAAAACATATCATTTTCAAAAGCATATAAAAAATACCAACTAAAACATAAAATAACTAAAATTATCCAAAGTAGATAAACATCTAAACTTTCAAAACCAAGTGTTTATAGCCTATCTTCGAACTGTAGCTATTAACATAGCTTCAATTTGTAACATCCTATCGAGCATAGCATCTTTATCCACCTTATCTTTTTTCTTTTTTCGCCAACAACCCCGCAATAATTCCATTGAAACTTTCTTTTTCTTCAACTTTTTCCTTAAGGAGCTCCTTGATAACTAAGTTCAACTTTTCAATCTACAAAACAACCAATGAATAGAATCAAGAAATCAAAATTAACGAAAAAGTAATAATGGGTCAAGTTGGTTGCAAAGAAAACAAAATACAATTGTGAGCTACAATTCAAGTGCTAGAAGCTAATAGTATGTTCCAGTTTGTTTACATATTAAAAAGGAAATTATACCTAATTTTAAAACAGTTTTTTTGTATGAAATAACCCGTAAAGAATGTGTAATCAAAAATCAATATGAAATTCCTTAACATTCTCACTAATTTAAGAGCATCAAACCTAACAATAAAAAACAAGCATCGCAAACCAAACAATTATAATAACAGTGGGAAACGATACAAATGCACAAAAGTTATTAGTCTAAAAGGATTAAAAATACCTCAAGGTCTTCTTTGCTATGTACGCACGGGTCACTAACATTACAAACCAAACCTGAAAATCATGTCATACATATGAACCCAAACAAAACCTGAATATTCGCGGGTTGACCCGAACACGACCCGTTCAACCCTATTTTTTTTATTTTCTTTTGCAAAGAAATATATTAAAACCAGGGCCGGTCCTGAGGATTCAAGTGCCTCGGCCGAGCAGAAAAAAAGGCCCTTAGGCCTTAACAAATTATATAATCTATTTTTTTAAACGACAATTAAATTGTAGCAATAAACATAGCAAAAATATAGTATTAGAAAGACATACCGCAGTAGCTAAGTGATGATTCGTGACTCTTTTCTAGCGACCGACATACAAATTTATTGGGCTTCCACTCTTCCACAGCCTGCTGTAACATTTTTTCTGAACATAACTTGATCTAAAAGCCAAGATTTTTCCAAATAAAACTTGAATGGTTGAACCGAAAAGAACTTAAAATCATATTATGATGCAGCCGTTGGATTAAAAGCCAACTCACCGGTGTTTGATTTTATTCCTGATTACCTTTTTAAAGATTTTCGTTAAGGTTTTTTTCCCAAACCAAGACTAACTTCCATTCATATAAAAACAAAAACAAGTACTTAGAGGCAAACTAGTAAGGCAATGGTTGGAACAAACCAGAACAGAAACACCCTTAAAAACCAAGGCCAAAGAGCAACGTAAACCCAACTGAATGCACATAAAACCAAATAAAAATGTACATGTAAAAATGTAACGGACACCAGAGGGCCACCTAGTTGGACTTTTATTCCCAATGCAATGAAACTTGGTAGACAGACTTGAACGCGGGACCTTATCAGTTTAATAACTAAACTAAAAGACCTACCCACTATAACACTCAGTTACTTTATTTTAAGAGATTACTTAAAATATATGTATAGGTTCACTCAATGCTTGGTTATGTAAAAAAATATATATATATATGTTGGCCCCTTGGAAAAACAGGCCTCAGCCGGGGGTGCGGCTCGCCCACTCCTAGGGCCAGCCCTGATTAAACGTTGAATGTACATAAAGGTCAGCAGCAAGTAACCTTGATAGAGTAGCATGTAAAAGATAAGATAGCAAGTCTAAAACTAACTTGTCGGCATCTGTTATCAAGTGCATTCCGCCCATCAAGAGCTTAAAGGCATCCTGTATACAACATTAATATTGAGTTGTTAAAATGAATAATATAACGAAGAATCAAAACTAAAATATTATGGCTGGCTAAGTTCTGGTTACCAGGCAAGATGTATCTTTTGTGGTACTTGAGAGTATTTATCAAGGAAGACTGCTCGGCAAGACCTTCATGATCAAAACACCTCTAGCATGTTCCTAGTCTCTGAAATACCACATCCAAAGAAAAAAAAAACTCAAAATCTAAACTAAACACCAGTGTTCTAAACTTCGGGACAAAACTGCAGAAACGTTCACTGGTTTTCTGCCTTTAACCTCTTTCCTTGAAAGCTAGAAATGACAAAAGTCTGAAACCGATGCGACATCTGAGATATTCGGGATGGGTATTCAGATATGGCCATATGGGATTAGTTTTAGAAACTATCACAAGCTTTGGACGGGTATGAGATTAGGTGATACCCGTCTGATTACTGGAATCCGTTTATCTGAATACTTTATATAATTTTAGAAAGTCAACTAAATGGTATGTTAGAAACTCAAAGATATTATGATTTTAGAACTGACGTTTTCTCCAACATGTAAATTTTAACTACATAAGATCATAAACGGGTATACCCATATGCGACGAGTATTGGAGTAACGTGCATGGAAAAATTTTATATTTGGATATGGGATTGGGATTATCAAAACCCATCCCATTAAGGCCAACTGCCCAATGCATACTGCGTTTTAATTTTACATGATCCCAATGGTTAGCAGGCAGGGTATTGGTTGGCTCCCCTGAGTTTTCTGTAACCGGTTCTCATGGTTACCAATAAAATGATGTCGTCTTGACTCAAGTTATAGCGAAAGTGAGTTCTTGGTCCGGTCTAGTTCGATATTTGTCCAGCTCGGCCAGTCTACATGGTTTCTTTTCTTTCAACTTTATGAAAATATGTTATTTAAACAATATTAAAGAAGAAGAAAAACAGGCTTGAATTACTAGCCGACAGTTTGATCCCGGTTCACGGTCTTGTTTCGAACCGACGTGAACCATTTTGACGCGAACCCGTTCCGACCCGAACCCGTTCCGACCCTAACCAAACAACCCCTTTTTTAATTGACCCGTTTTGACCCATGACCCAACCCCACCCAACCTGTTTGCCAGGTCTAATTGAAATAGAATGAAGAGATTGTTTGGGAACAGAAGTCTTACTTGTATGAAAACCCCTTCCTATTCATTGAGGATGCAAGCACTCCTCCATTGCTCTCTTTGAGATCATGTTTGAGTCTCAGAATCTCTTGTTATCACTCTTTTGCCTGTATTGCAGATTTACTAACAGAATCCCTAAATGTTCAAGTCTATCATCACAAGCTATGCAATGTGTTATGAACTTAATGGATCTAAAACAAGTGATCTAATCAGGTAGCCTAGTCCATGAGGACCAACACGTTAAAGGGGTGGTGAGCGTTTCATCGCAGGATAAAAGGAACATAGAGAGAGAGAGAGAGAGCATAGGGATTATGAATGAATACTGGAATGCTGTTTAGCTTCTTCTTCCCATCCCCTAATCTGATATATATGTTCTTCTCATCCCCTTCTCTATTCTTATCTATATCAATTTCTTTTTTGTAATCATTTAAATCAATAGAAAGTAGAAACATAGCCAATTCTATTCGTATCGTCTTGTTTTTTAGTCATGAAATAACCATTCACTTCACAATAAGTCAATAACAATAACAACTCAGTGATGTAACTTTAACCTAACTCGAAGCTAATTCAGATTCACCTGACAGTTTTTGCAAGAGGAAGATGTTATAACTTATAAATACAAACAGAAGCCCTAAATGTTCACATGATCATCACAAACTATGCAATAAGTCAATAACAACTCAGTGACGTCACTTTGACCTAATTCGAAGATAATTTCGATTCAACTGAAGGTTTGTTCACATCGTTCATCGAAGCTAATTTCAATTCAAGCTGACGGTTTCTGCAAGATCTATACGTTGTGAATGGGAAGAGATGAGAGGATGTACCTTGCGTTTCCATTTGAGAGCTTCAGAACTGGAGGTATCAGATGGAGGATGAGAAGTTTCAGAAGTTTTGTTCACTAGCTTAGAAAGAAGAAGAGCCATTGCTAAAGCGAGTTTATTCCAGGGTCGATGATTTTGACTCTAATAATTTGTCAAATACAATAGCTTTTCAATTCTCTAACCTAATTTTGATAAAGACGCCTATGGCCGTCCCTGTTTTCAATCGAAACCCTAAATAATGAGTGGGATATTAACCAACCTAGTTAAATTTGGGCTTAAAATTTCATTTTGTTACCGCTAAGACGGTAGCAATTAAAAAAATATACGTATATGTGGGATAATCAAGGGAAGTTATTCTTATTTTTCCATGAATTTGTCACCAATAATAGATGGTGGCAAAATTTTCCACCGCTTTGCTACCTAACGATGCTGAGTACGCTTAAGTTACATATCCGTAGGAAATAGGTGGCTAAATTTGCCACCGATTTTTTCGGTGGCAAATTTTGGTCACAATTGCCAAGTTTTCTAGTAGTGTATCTTTAAAAACTTCGTGTATTACACAGATTATATAAATGTAACTTTGTATAGTAAATAATAAAAAAATATATTTTTCAAAACCCCACATTTTAGACTTGTTAAATAAATATAATTTTGTATATCAAATAATAAAAAAGTTATATTTTTAATAAATTAGGATAACATTTAATATTAATTTATTATTTATATACTTAATATAAGATAAGTAGGAAAGAGAGGTATTTGTTTTAAAAATATATTAAATTAACAATTTAGATTTGAGGATAATATTTTATTAAAGTATGATAAGATTTAATATTAATTTATTATTTATTTGTTTATTTAGTTCATATAAGATAAGTATAAATTTGAGAATACCTTCAATGAATGACACGTGTCCAAAACTTGGTTTCTTTTATTATAGTAGATAGATGTATGGAAACACGATCAGGAGAAAACGCCTAAAAGTGTGAAAACGGTGAGAACGATTTTCAGCTATAAGATCTTTGTTTTTTTGTGGCTAAGATGATGCGGTGACATTTTTGTAAATAATGGAAACCTTAGACTAACAGGATGGATAAAATTGAAAGATCCAAACAAGGGTACGCATGCTAATCACATGCCATTTTCCACCATCATATTTAAACACCAATAACTTTTTTATACGTGATTATTTTTCTAAAAAAAATTACACAATATAAAACTCCGCGTCTTATTATCTTTCCAGCGAGTATACTGTTGATATGTAATGAACTGGGTTTTTTATGGCGTTTTGAACTTTGTTTCTTTATAGCGTTTTCAACTGGGTTTTTATGGTGTTTTTCTGAAGTGAGTGTTTTTATGGCGTTTTCAACTAGTTTTTATGACGTTTTAAGAACTGAGTGTTTTTATGGCGTTTTCAACTGGGTTTTCATAGGTTTTTCTGAACTATGTGTTTTATGCCGTTTTCAACTAGGTATTTTTATGGCGTTTTCTGAACCGAGTGTTTTATGGCGTTTTTATTTGAAAACCCAGTTCATGTCATTTTTTTTATTTCAAAAGTATAACAATAGTATACTCGTTGGAAAGATAATAAAACACTCGATCTTATGGTGAAAAATAACCACGTGTAAAAAATTTACGGGAGTTTAAAAAGGATGGTGGAATATGCATGTGGATGGTTTTTTGCATGTGAGTGACATGTGAATGAAATTTTTGACAATATTACCCTTAGTGTAAGTTAGCACCAACGCCACATGTCAACACCAAAATGATTCTCACTATTTTCACACTTATAGGTGTTTTCCCTAAATCCCACACATGTATGTATGTATGTGTGTGTATGTATGTATGTGTGTGTGTGTGTGTATGTATGTATGTATGTATGTATGTATGTATGTATGTATGTTTGTGTGTGTGTGTGTGTATGTATGTATGTGTGTGTGTGTGTGTGTATGTATGTATGTATGTATGTATGTATGTATGTATGTATGTATGTGTAAATGAACTAGTAAATTTACCTCGCGCATTGCGACGGGATGTCGGACAATATCGGTTTGCGTGTTGCGTTGGCAAACCGACTTATATCGAAACCAAATATCATAAAAAATAAAGTCTTGTTATGTTCGAAAGAATATTGATACGATACTAGTACAACATCGGCACTCCCTATAGCCTACAATACCGAAAAAACTATATGTTGAATAAAATTTAATTTCGAATGTCGAGAAAAAAAATTAGACGAGGCCGCGTTTTTAGTTTTTCTGAAAAAACTATACAATAAAATTTTAAAATGAAAATAAACTATTGGTTTAAAAGCATATATTCTAACAGGTATATTATAAGGGGTGAAAGGTTTCGATAACACCGATACTAGTACCAATGTTATTTGATCTCGGTATTGGCTTAGTTTGTCACCATACGATTATTTCAGCTATTTCGAATTCAACCACGTTTTCAATAAAATTTATATATTAGTGTGTAGACATGAATTTGACACAAGCCCGTATTTAATTTTTATAAAATAAAATAAAAAACAAAAGTTATAAGAGGAAAATAAAACTATTTTGTTAAAGACGTGTATTATTTGTAGTTTAAGGGGTGAAATTGAAATTAAAAAAAACATCAAAATCAAATCACTTTAGACGATTAGAATGTCGAGAGAAAAAATTAACACACCTGTGTATTTAACTTTTATAAAAAAGGCACTAAAGGTGTATATTAATTTATACTATAAAGGTGAAAATCTAACTTTAAAAAAGACAAAATCAGATAGTTATAGATGATCAGAATTTCGAGAAAAAAAATAATGCAGCCACGTATATAATTTCTGTAAAAAAAAATATTAACGAACGAAAACTTAAATGGAAAATAAAACTATTGGGTTAAAGTTGTATATTATTTTTAGTATAAAGGGTTAACTAAACCTTAAAAAGAATAAAAAAATCAAGTTACTATTCACAAACTTTGCAAATATATGTATATTACTAATAATTAATTAATATGCACTATATGCAGTCTACTAATTTAGATACATGTAAATGAATATGTATATCGTGATTGAGGATCGTGTAAAAAGGGGTTTGAGTGTGATAAGTGTGAGAAAATATTATGAGGTTGACATGTGTCATTGAGTTATATTAATTTAAAAGGGTAAAAAAATAATTTACTAGATAATTCAATTAAATGATAAATATTCCCATAACCGCCTGGGAGTTATTTCAGGATTTCGATTTGTTTTTTTTTAATATCCTGTAAGAATCTGTGATTTATTTGTCATCTCGTATAAATCTTCAAGATCTTAATAAGTTATCATCATCATTGTAATACGGTTTCTTTTATGTTCTGTGCGAAAATCTATTGTGTGGTGTTTTAAACCTGTATTCATGGTGTTTTAAACCTGCAGTCCAGTATGTGTTCTTCGTATGGTATTTTAAACCTGCATTCATGGTGTTTTAAACCTGCAGTCCAGTATGTGTTCTTCGCATGTTCTTCATATGGTGTTTTGAACCTGCATTCATGGTATTTTAAATCTGCAGTCCAGTATGTGTTCTTCGTATGTTCTTCGCATGGTGTTTTAAACATGCATTTACACCTGCATTCATGGTGTTTTACACCTGCATTCCAGTATATGTTTTTCGTATGGTGTTTTAAACATGCATTTCAGTAGGCTTCATATCATGCTATAAGTAATTTTTTTTATCTATATAAATATAACAATATGGTACTCATATTAAAGATAAAAAAGCTCATTATTATGGTGTAATTTATTTTCAAAAAAACGTTACGTATGAAACGTTATTGACGTTCAAAAAAGATGGGTGTAACTTGCATGTACATTAAAGTGTTGGATCAGTTCTGTTCTAAACATAATGGAAAACAGAAAACATACATGTCACCGCAGAAAGTGCAGTAGAGAATCCAGTGATGGAAGAAGCCATGGAGTTCGACATCTTTGTCAAGGTGATCTGGTTCCTCCTTAGGGTGCAGACTGATGATGGTGATGATGAAACCGAATAGGGAGTTCGGTCATGGAGAGGAGGTCGAAATTGATGTTATGATTAATTAGGTTATATGTCTAAGTGTGTAACATTTTAACCTCTACATAATTCTCCTTATATAAGCACCCAGGAGGAAACCTAATTAGTTAATAAGGGTAATATGGTCCATCAACAATTACCAACTAATTATTTAATAGGTTGTTATATATTTTGATCTATATTATGTAAATGATTATAATGGCTACTAGATTAAATATTAAAACACAATATATTTAATCTTACATTCTCCCACTTAGCCGAGTAATCATTTACTATGAGTATTAGATAAGCTTGATCAGGAGTTAACACTCATTTTAGCCTTAAACAAGTACTATAGCAGAGAAATACAGCCGTTGAATCATTATGCGACTCAGGACCCCCATTAGTCATACTATAGCCTTAATTTAAAACCTAATCGTCATGATCAAAATACGCATAAGTCCTCTGTTTGATTTGTAACTTTATTTGTCTATATGCCATTATACCGGTTGAACATATTCTAAGAGACATACAAAATCAAACTGAGGAAATTTCATTAATCATAAAACATAAGCTAGTACAATATGCTAAACAAGGTCTTTACTAGATCCCATATTCCGAACATATTCTTCATAAACCTTAGGAGGGAGACCTTTAGTCATTGGATCCGCAAGCATATCTTTAGTACTAATATACTCAATACAAAGATTATTTTCCTCAACTCGTTCACGTATGAACAGATATTTTGTATCGAGATATAAACCAGCTCCAGTCGAACTGTTACTGTTCGAGAAACTAACGGCAGCTGAATTATCACAGTAAAGCTTCAATGGTCTAGAAATGGAATTAACGATTTTGAGTCCAGTGATCAGATATCCAAGCAACATTCCATGACAGGTTGCATTATAAACAGCAATGTACTCTGCCATCATTGTGGAAGTTGTGGTCAACTGTTGTTTATGACTCTTCCATGAGATAGGTCAGCCTACTAACATAAAAATATAGCCCGAAGTGGATTTCTTGTCATCTTTGCATTTGGAAAAGTCAGAATCAGAATAGTCTACCACTTCTAAATGATCACTTCTTCTATAAGTCAGTTTATAGTCTTTCGTCCCTTGCAGATATCGAAGTACCTTCTTAGCTGCTTTCCAGTGATCTAGGCCAGGATTAGTCTGATAACGGCCTAGCATTCCAACAATATAAGCGATATCTGGGCGAGTACAGACTTGAGCATACATCAGGCTCCCAACTACTGACGCGTAAGGTAACTGGCTCATTTGCTCATTCTCAACCTCTGTTGTCGGACATTGGAATGAACCGAAAACATCTCCTTTAACTACTGGAGCGACGGAGGGTTTGCACTGTTGCATGTTGTAACATGTAAGGACACGATCTATGTAATCCTTTTGAGATAATCCTAAGATCCCTTTGTGTCTATCTCGGTGAATTTCGATGCCAATAACGTAAGAAGCGTCTCCGAGATCCTTCATGTCGAAGTTATGCGAGAGTAACCGCTTCGACTCATGCCACATGTTTAAACTATTACTTGCCAATAGAATATCATCTACGTAAAGGACAAGTATAGTAAAGTTGCTCCCACTCATCTTGAGGTAGGTGCACTGATCCACTTGATTCTTCATAAAACCTTGTTTCTTCATGACTTCATCAAACTTGAGGTACCATTGACGTGATGCTTATTTTAACCCGTAAATGGATTTCTTCAACTTACAGACTAGATGCTCTTGACCTTCAGGTTGTTTCATGTAAACATCTTCGTCTAAGTCTCCATTAAGGAAAGCGGTTTTAACGTCCATCTGATGCAACTCTAAATCAAAATGAGCTACTAGGGCCATGACGATCCTTAATGAATCTTTACGAGAGACAGGTGAAAACGTCGCTTGATAATCAATTCCCTCTTTCTGAGTGTAGCCCTTTGCAACCAATCTTGCTTTGTAGCGTTCAACGTTCCCATTCGGATCCAGTTTTGTTTTGAACACCCATTTAATCCTACAGGTTTGGTACCGTTGGGTAATTCTACCAAATCCCAAACATCATTTTTCTTCATGGATTCAAGCTCATCAATCATTGCTTTATTCCATTCAGAAGACTAATCACTGTTAATGGCTTCATTATAAGAGATAGGATCATTTAGCTTTCTGGGATCCATTTCAGTCAGATAGGTAACATAATCATCCCAATTAGTGGTCCTTCTGGTCCTAGATGACCTCCTGAGTTAGTTATCGGGTTCAATGTTTGATGTGCCTTCATCATGAGGTATAATGGGTTCTGATTGTAAAGGTGAATTTGGAGTTGGTGCAGTAGTTGCATTGGGTACAAGAGAAGTAATCGGAGTAATGGTAAGCGACGAGTCTCCCCCCCCCCCGCGTCTTGTACTTCTTGCAATTCTTCGTAAGGGTTGGTACTGCTCCCACTGACCTTGAAATCCTCCAGGAACGCAGCACACTTGGTTTCAATAATACGGGTGACATGCGAAGGATAATAGAAACGATAACCCTTTGAGTTGTTAGGATACCCGATAAAGAAACAGGTAACTGTTTTAGGGTCAAGTTTCCTTAGGAAAGGATTGTAAAGTTTTGCTTCAGCGATGCAGCCCCATACTTTCATATATTTAAGACTCAGTTTCCTTCCTGTCCAAAGTTCATAAGGAGTTTTAGGGACATACTTAGAAGGAACTCTATTGAGTATATAAACAGCTGCTTTTAACGCTTCAATCCAGAGGAATAATGGTAAATTAGTGTTGGCTAACATACTACGCACCATGTTCATAAGGGTACGGTTTCTTTGTTCAGCGACACCGTTCTGCTGAGGTGTACCAGGCAAGGTATATTGGTTCACAATCCCCTGGCCCTTACAAAACTCATAAAATGGACCAGGAGCTTGACCCACATCAGTATGTCTTCCATAATATTCACCGCCTCTATCTGATCTCACAACTTTAATCTGACGATCTAATTGCTTTTCAACTTCAACCTTATAATCTTTAAAAGTTGTAAGAGATTCAGACTTTTCCTTAATTAGATAAAAGTACATGTAATGAGAATAATCATCAATGAAAGTGATAAATGAAGTATGTCCTGTTATGCCAACGATTTGATAGGGACCACTGATGTCAGTGTGAATGAGTTCTAATAAATTAGAGCTCCTAGTGGCACCTTTCTTATTCGCTAATGTCATTTTACCTTTAAGACATTTGACACATGTTCCAAAATCAGAGAAATCGAGAGGAGGTAAGACTTCATCCTTTACGAGACGATTTAATCGTTCTCTTGAGATGTGGCCTAAACGTTGATGCCACAACATAGACGAAGTCTCTAAGTCTCGTTTCTCTTTCATCTTTGTGAGTGATTCATTAATGTTATATGACAACAAAGATTTGGAAAAATTATCATCTAGTTCTAATCTATAGAGACCACCATCCAGAATACCAGTACCATAAAGAACAGAATCATAGAGGATAGAGAGTTTGCGATGACCATGGGAAACAATAAAACCGTCCATGTCTAACTTTTGTCCTGATACAAGGTTCCGAGTTACCTCAGGAACATATAATGTATCATAAAGTTTAATACAAAAACCAGTTTTCATAAATAATTGTAATGTTCCAATGGCCTTCACTTCTAATTCTCGATCATCCCCAACCTTAAGCGTTCTTTGGTTTCTTTCCAGCTTCCGGATTGTAAGGAATCCCTGAGTTGAATTGGTAACATAAACCATAGAACCAGAATCAAACCACCAAGAATTAGTAGGAACACTTAAATTATAGGACTCAAGTATCATAAAATAATCGTTACCTTTCTTAGCCAGCCACTCCTTAAAGTCAGGGCATACCTTCTGCATATGTCCTGTCTTTTTACAGAACTTGCAGTGGATTCTGCCTAAGGAGTTCTTAGAGCTGGAAGGTGCACTTGTATTGAGATTGGGCCTTTGGACTTTAGAAGCATCATTCCTCTGATGATTGTTCTTCCTTTTCTTAGAGTTGGAGGTGGTGAAGTTAGCAACATCAGTAGTGCGATCCATCCACATACGCTCTTCCTCCTGTACGCACATAGCGACCAGCTCACTCATCGTCCATTTGTCCTTCTGAGTGTTGTAATTGATCTTGAATGCTTCAAAGGACAAAGGAAGCGAAGTAATGATAAAATGAACGAGAAAACCATCACTGATTTCCATTTCCAGCCCCTTCAGCTTATTGGCCATGTCATTCATCATCATGATGTGCTCGCGAATGCTGCTCCTCCCATCATACTTAGTTGTCACCAGCTTGAGGATAAGGGTACAAGCGTGTGCTTTAGACGTCCCCTTGAATTGCGCCTCCATAGAAGCCAAGTAGGTTTTAGCATCTTCAGAATCAGGAATAGCTCATCTGATTGCATTGCTGATGGACTGCTTCATAAACATGAGAGACATACGGTTACACCTAGTCCACTTTTCATGAGTCAACTGCTCAGCAGCAGTACTTTGAGTAGTAAGGTCCGCTGGCTTATTCTCTCTTAAGGCATAATCGAAATCCAGCAGCCCAAGCGTAAGCATGAGAGCATCCTTCCATGCAGCAAAGTTATCACCAGTCAAAGGTGGAATCCTGCAATTGGGTGCTAATAGTGGAAATAAGATGAGCAAGTTATGATACTAAGGAATAAGTTCTAATGTGATCTAAGGGCATGTTAAACTAAGGCAGGCATAAATAATGACCATTTTAATTATGAAGCTGTGATATTGTCTATTACTAACATCAAAATAATAGACTTGGTAAAATTCTACTTAAACGAAGACAAATCAGTTTTGGCCAGAAGTGTAATCATTTAAGCATGTGTGCAAAGTGGTCGTGACAAATCAGCTTTGGCCAGAAATGAAACAATCACTTTAGTTATGCACTTGTTAAGTATGCTATATATGAATGAATTAAATCAATTTTGGCCAGACATTAAGACATTCACGTTTGTAATGCACACTTAACATTGCTTTCGTAATACTTGAACGATAAGTAGATGTATCGAATCAGCTTTGGCCAGAAATGACACATCAGAAGCTCATTCAAGTTAAGCTATTTTGGCTTTGTAAAACATTATCTGATTCTGATTAATTAACTAAGTATTTACAAAACCAATTATTTAATAGCAAACCACCTGTTAGCGCGGATCGAATAGCAAACCACCTGTTAGCGCAGAGCCCCGAGCCAAATTTTAGTTCATATTAACTGCTTAATAAAGTAATAGGATTTCGAATAAGTCTTGACATTTTATGAACACTCATGATTTCGGATGATTTATGTCTCGGATTCATCCGAAATGAATGATTTCGAATCATTTCGGACTATCCGAGATGGATGATTTCGAATGATTTCGGATGATCTCGGATGTGTCCAAGACGCGTGATTTCGGATGAATTATGTCTTGGATTCATCCGAGATGGTGATGCTTAGTCCGAGATGGTCCGTGACACTTAGTTCGAGATGGTCTGAAATGATCAGACAGTTATTGATCCGTAATGGACGAATAGATGTCCATCCGAGATGATCAATTCGTGATGGTCTGAAATCATCCGAGATGTGTTCTGCAAGCTGTTAAATCCTTAATTTTGGCAGTTAATAATTGATAAGGTTGAAAGTCCGAAATTTTAGGGATTATGGGATTAAGTTTTCTGTTTAGATATTAATTATATTTATCTGTTTATTTCGAAAATTATATCCATTTATAGAAAAACAGATTTTCGAAAATTTAAGTAGATAAAATAGATCAAAACAGGAACAAACACCCTATAATCCAAATTCATTCCAAAACTAAGGGAATTTTTTGAATTTTCTCATGAACATGCGATGAAACCTAAAAATAAAAATATTCAAACATTCATCCGAAATCTGGAAATTTTTTACACATTTAAACATATTTTTGAACATTCCGATTTCGAAACAGTAATAAAGAATGATCACATGATCCGAGACGGATCCGGAATGGTATCTCGGGTGATAAAACCGAATTTTATTACGGTTTTCAATTCTGTTTTCCAGTTTTATTCCAGATTTATGGATACAAAACAGAACCGACTAATCAACATATGCTCTGATCCCACGTTGGATCAGTTCTGTTCTAAACATAATGGAAAACAAAAAACATACCTGTCACCGCAGACAGTGCAGTAGAGAATCCAGTGATGGAAGAAGCCATGGAGTTCGACATCTTTGTCAAGGTGATCTGGTTCCTCCTTAGGGTGCAGACTGATGATGGTGATGATGAAACCGAATAGGGAGTTCGGTTATGGAGAGGAGGTCGAAATTGATGTTATGATTAATTAGGTTATCTGTCTAAGTGTGTAACCTTTTAACCTCTACATAATTCTCCTTATATAAGCACCCAGGAGGAAACCTAATTAGTTAATAAGGGTAATATGGTTCATCAACAATTACCAACTAATTATTTAATTGGTTGTTATATATTTTGATCTATATTATGTAAATGATTATAATGGCTACTAGATTAAATATTAAAACACAATATATTTAATCTTACATAAAGTTGATGACAGTTTCTTTATTTTAAAAATACAATATAAAAAGACGCTATTACCCCTATTCTAACCAAATTAGTAAAAAAAAAACATAATTTACATTTTAAGCCCTTCTTGATCTCAACCATTATCTACAAGATCTAAGGGCTTAAAACATTACACTTCTCACAAAACCAACCATTTTTACACTAACCCAATCCTCTACATCGTTACATATATCTAACCTACTAGTTTGCATATATATAAATTATAGAGTTAAATGCTATTTTAGTTTGGGTCATTTTGTATATGAATTGACCTTCTCGTTAACAGAAAAAATGGATATATATGTATAGGAATATGTGTTAGAAATGTCGGATTTGTAAAGACCTCTTCGAACTAAGGAACCCTTCGCACGAAAAGAGTCAGTCCAGTCGCACAAGGTCACTTCGCACGAGATGATCCACTCGCACAAAGGTGATTCGCACGAAGAGGTTCTTGTATAAATAGGTGTGTGAGTGTTGTCATTTGTAACTTTGGCACTTAAGTAGCGAAGCTCTGCCAATTTGGTTTCTCGGATCTGTAACTTCAACTTATCAATGAAACCATTGATTATATGAAATTTCTTGTGTGTGAAAACTTTCCTAATGGATTCCGCACATTACGGAGAGCTTATTTGAATCGGCCGGAGCATTTCAGAGAGTGAAACGGTCCTCACATCCAAAAAACGTGATTACTTTGATCTATTTACTAATGAATAAGTAAATTTGGGGCATATAAAATAACCGAATTGACCTTCTCGTTAACAGAAAAAATAGATGAATTTAACTCAGTGGACTAAAATGGCAACGGTGAAAACTTTTTGGACTCATAGACGAAAATTAAAACCTTTGGGCTAAACTGATAAAATGACCCAAACCACATGAACTAAAATGACATTTAACACTAAATTATACCACAATATTGTTTTCGTTCTTCTCACTTTTTTTATCTGCTTGGGTCTCTACCAATAAAAGAAATCATCAGTGATTTTTTGTTGAAATTTCGTGAAAAAGCAAACACGTGATATATAAGACAGAGATTAATTAAGAGAAATTTATCAGATTTCATTAATGATCTCAGGGTTTTCAAATTGCTTTTATATAAAGTTGGGTTTTCTCATGAACCATATACCCTAAAAAAGATGAGAACTGAAAAGCATTACGCGAACACAAAATTATTAAAAGAAAAATTGAAAAAAATCCTAATTCACTTACTTATTTAATCATGATTCATATTACTTAAAGTTTGTGGTTCTTACATACACATGTTTAGGTTATAAATATAAAAACATCAAACCAAGTTATTAATATATGTAAAAGAGTAAACTTCTGTTTTGCTCCCTGTGGTTTGGTCATTTTAACGGTTTTGCTCCAATAGTTTAAAAATAGACATTTTCCTCCCTGATCTTTCGAGTTTGTCGCCAGTTTGCTCCCTAATCTTTCGAGTTTGTCGCCAGTTTCCTCCCTGATGGAGTTAGAGGCTGGGAGCAAAATGAATATAAGTTAGAAAAATCAGGGAGGAAAATGGCTATTTTTAAACTATTGGAGCAAAACCGTTAAAATGACCAAACCACATGGAGCAAAACGGAAGTTTACTCTATGTAAAATAACGTATAATATTACATATATGTAGGTTATATACGTAAACAAAAAATCAAGCTAATTTGTTATTTTTTAGTTTTAGAAAAATGAGATACAATAAAGTATAATATTACATACACATGTGTAGGTTATATACGTAAACAAAAAATCAAGCTAATTTGTTATTTTTTAGTTTTTTTTTTCTAGCAAAGTGATAAACAATAACCATTAATTTCATTTTCTTTTATTTATAAATTTTTATTATTAATTACGTTTATTACATTTTCTTTTATTTATAAATTTTTAATATTGAAAAGATGAATGATTCAATTTTGTTTCTTTATTATCTCATAGTAAGGCGATTCACTATGCGCTTACGACCTTTTTCAATTCACGAACATTGAATATGAAATACCGTGCCTATGGATCGTGAGTGGGCAAAGGCGTGAGCAGAACAACGGACGTGAACCAAAAGGGTGAGGCCAAGCTTACATTTTTAGTCAATGTCTTTAATACATATCACACCTTTATTTTTTATTTTTTTAACTTTTTAATATAAATGTTACTTTAATTGATGGCGGATAGAAAATCCGTTACATACCTTCGATCAAGTATAGTTGAATAATTAAAAAGTGCAAAAGATTCTTATATGTCACTGCCACGTAGGTCGCGAGGCTTTAACTAACCCACTCTTTCACAAGGGTGTAGCAGTTTAACTAAAAACAAAAACAAATAAATAAAATTAAATAAAATGTGTGATTGGTTGGTAAGTAGTGGACCCACCTCTTTTCTCATTCATGTCCGTAATAGTGTTTAGCACCCCCAACCTTGCAGATATAGCATGGGGCGCTGCTCCATTAGGCATGATCTTTGAGAAAAAAGTGAGTGAGAGCTCTTCTATCTACGTGGTGCTCACGTAACAGTCACTTTTTAGTGAAATCATACACATAATTTAATTTGTATTCTACTTACATCCCTCCCGTGTATATAGTGGCGAGTTTAGATGACAACCATTAAATATTACATTCCTTAGTTAGCATACTAGTATTCCCCCTTCTATACATTATTTTTTTAGTTGCACCTTAAAATTGAATTTTTTAAAAATTTGAGTATAATATTGTTATATTTTAAATAAATAAAAATTAAACACCTAAGTGTAAAACATCATTGTAATTTGGCACCTAGGCATAAAACACCATGTGTAATTTGTAAGTTAGATGTAAAACACTATGTGTAATTTAACGTCCATGTGTAAAACACGTGTGATTGGATGCTCGGGTGTAAAACATCATATGTAAATGGGCACCTCAATGTGAAACACCATGTGTTAAATATCAACGTACCAGTTAAGAAAGTTTATATAAAATCATTATTTAAAAAAGAAACATACAACAATATTGTACCTATATAAAAAATAAAAATGCTCGGTATATTTTAAAAAATATATATATTAACATAAAAGAGTTATGGACTTATGGGTATTTAGAAAATAGAGAAACTTGAAAAAAGTCACAATTGTTTATACTAGTTTTACTCTTCCAGCCCTTGTCATTTTCTTCTATCAATGTCTTTCTCACACTTTTTAGATACAGAACCCCCTTTACCCAAACTCTTCTCTCTTTCAGTGTGAGAAAGAGAAGCACATGAACTCAACTTATGGCAAAAAGAAACAATCTCAAGGTAAGTTTTACATCATTCGACTCGTATCCTCGTACTGATTAAAAGCGTTAAAATGTCAATTTGTAATTCGGAAAAAAACTTAACAGAGTTAAGTTTTTTTAACTGAGAACCGGTGGAGGAAAAATAGTTGAAAGGTGGGACTGTCAGGGGGAATAAAAAATGGCGGGACTGCCAATGGACAATGACGTCTAGTAGAGATTATTAGAGGCCAATATCCCTTTGGAAAATTACACCATAAACTATAACATTTCTTTATCTTTAACTGAGTACGGAATTGTTATCAGCCAAATGATAAAAATTAGGGTTATTTAATTTCAATATCTCATTGTATAAAGATATGTGAATACTAATGTATAGCTTGAATAATACTATTTAATGGCCTATTCCATACTCATTCAATATCATCATATTGTGTAATATATTATTAAAATGACAATTTAATGAAATTTGTTAGACTAAAAGAGAAAATAAATATCACCACAAAATAGTAAGGTATATTACATTACATGGCCAATTTATTACACTACTACGTGGGTAGACTTCTTGGAGATGATCTTATAAATTGAGTGCTCCATCTCATATTGTTCACTATCATTTTCAAGAGAGCATTTTACAATCTCTCTCGCTCATAAGGTGTTTGTGTCAAAATATTTCAACAAAAAAACTAACATCAAAATCATATCAAAACACTCTTTATTCTTCTCTTATTTTAAGTTCACAGAAATGGTTGTCTCATTCACCATTTCAAAGAAGGGAAAGAGATACAGGCCTCAGCAAAAATCGGTTGAAGAGCATGACACCGACGAACAACGCCAAGATTTGAATAGTGATGGAGCACCTTCAACCCAAGCTCAGAACCAAAACCAGAACCAGGTTTGTTTTCTGATTATATATTTATATGTTTTTTGGTCATCTGTTTTATTTTTAGTTTTGTCTTTATTAGTCACACCAGTGATTCATCAATCTTCTGTTTAATCAGCATATTAACAATGCATCCTATAGTCTATAATTTGTTGTATAATCTTTTTTATTTATAGTTTTGTGTATCTATGGGAGGGAATTAAATAAGTTATTATTATATGTATTCATGATATCTACCAAGGATAAGCCTTGCAGGTTTGATGATCACTTCTAATTTTAGTGATTTTAGTAGTAATGTTAGTATAAAATAAGCCTGCAAAAGATGTAATCAATTTGGAATTTTCGCACACTATTTGTTCTTGGTGTTAATTATTGATTATCCTATGGGAACAAGATAAAGATCTTCAAGACTATTTTACCTTTTTTATGCATTATAAACTAGTTTGTGATAAAATACTTGCAATTATTGCATATTTACTATATGCAAAGTGATATTGTATATAAAAATCACACTAGAACTACATCTGCGTTTTCTCTAAACATTTGTTAAAACGTATCTAGCATTTTATCGCTTTTGTTCCGCGTCAATATAACATCTACAAAAATTGTAGTACAAATTGTTTATTAAAATATTAATTTATTTAGTAACGAAAATGTAAATTTTCTCATGTATATATGAATGGTCAAACAAAAATAGCGAAAATAAGGCTTTTTTTCTTTATAAAGAGATGATCATTAACATCATGACGCGACAAGTAAATGCGTTTACATCTTTCTTCGAGAATTCTAGTCAACATATGACGTTACATCCGTATTAGTTGGCTTTTACAATTGCTAAAAAACAAATTAATTTTTTTACATTAATATTTTCCGGAGTATGAACAAGCATATTAATCCACCTGTGAAGGTAGTAACCGTTGGTGATGGTCCATAGGGAAACCGGACATGGTAAAGACATCATTGACAGAGTTTTATAAAACCACAGTTTTTTTTTTCTATGGCCGGGTAATTTTTCGGCATTCCCACATTATTTAGATCGTAGTTTTCTATTTTTTTGGAATTTTAATTTATCATTTGGTAAAAGTTATTATTCTAGTAGTGTTGTAACTTAAATAGTAATATATGGAAGAAGTGGGCTTTTTAGGCCCAACCCTGGTCCGGCCTAGATTTGTGCACCTCGGACCTACAAAGATTATAAGTCATACAGGAGACTAGTGGAGGAAAAATAGGCTAAAGAATATTCAAAAGTGGGACTGCCAATAGGCAATGACGTCTACTAATGATTATTACAGGCCAATTTTCCATTAAAAAAAAGGTTATAAGTCCATGTTGGTTATTCATGATTAAAAACTGAAAAGGTCATGTTGGTATTGTGTACCATATTTCACAAGATATAATAAAAATGCAGTCACAACATCATTTCATGACTGAATAGTTAACATCCCTTCTTTTGCAGGGTAATCCTACCATGCATACTTCATCTGCCAAGGCCAAATCACTTGCTTTATTCAAATCAACACTTGAACAATTGGAAGGTGATTTAACTTTTTTTATTGTTAAAATGATACGAGGAACTCTTTGTGTTTAATATCTCTTCTACCTTGCAGCACTTGGACCGTCATTCTCATTGAATCTGTTTGAGGATGGCTTCACATTTGGAGATACGGAGGAGGTAAGAAATGTAATCAATATGCAGCCTCTTGTTTACGGATGATTGCGCTATATTTTGTTTTTAAGTTCATATATATATTCATCAACGAAGTTATAATGGGTGTTGGTAAAATTTTGCAGATCTTTCATGATGTTCCAGAGAACTTAAATCCATATAACCGTAGAACAGACTCGATATTAACTGTTAGTACTCTTCATTACAAGTTTAATCGCTTAATCTTCATAGTAAAACTTTTAGAAGTTTAATATTTCTATGTTCCAACTGGATTTTCATCAACTAGGTTAAACTTTATGTACTTTTGTTACTTTGTAACAGGATATCCAGTGTGGGCGCATACCCACTTGCGTTTTACAAGACATGCCGTTACAGTACGTGAATGGAACTGTTCTTTGTGAGGTGAGTTAATTCTCTTTGCAACACATGCCAAAAATATTAGAAATTATATCAAATGTTATAACTGACATATTGCATGAGTTTGAACAAGAACAACAGACTATAAATAGCTACAAGAAATAATATACAAATGAAAAGCACATTTTTTGTTAGTAGTTCGCTTATAGTCTAGATTGCAGACTGACCCAACTATGCATACAAAACTAGCTAGACACTAAATTAACAAGGCAATAGACAACTTTTCTGTGAAGCCCTTTGGATCAAATGAGATTTTAGAAAGAGTTAACATTTGATTTTGTGCAGGTCCGGGACTACCGTGTTTTTATAGAGTTCCCTATCGTTGATACAATCCCCTTGAAAATGGGGTTGGATAATGTCATTGAGGACATGGCATCAATGTCTCAAGAATTTTCCTATAGTGATATGTTGGTAAGCAGATGACGCTGGTGACTAATCCTCCAACGGATCAGTTATTCTTTCTATCAAACTACATACAATATGTAGTGTTTATGTTGGTGATTATATGACTTTTTTTTTCAGAAATTTGAATCAAAAGTTCTCTATCATTTGTATCCTCACCTTAACTTGGATCCAAGCCCAACTCTGGAGTTTGACAGCGATGAAACTATTCCTAAGGTAAAAAGAATAGATGATGAATATTTCTAACTATTTCGGTCCATGTCTTCCGATTGCTAAATTTTGTAACTCCGTTAACTTGCAGATTGATTTGGGAATTGGCCAGGGAACAAAGAGGCACAGGACCGGTGCGATGACTGACGTTAGTTCTCTCCTAGACCGTTTCTACAATATTGAAACAGTGACTAGGAGGTGAGTGAAAATGAAACCTATCTATCCAAAAAAGTACTATTGTTGTTGTTATGTGATTGTAAATGAACTTATGCCAAACTTTTTATTCTGGTTTAGGCATGCGGTTGCTCAAAGAAAGCCTGTGGAGGCCGGCCCTAGTTTTACCACGTCAGGATTTTCAACGAATCTGATAAGTAGCCGCCTGAATGAAGTGGAAAGGGATGACTGGTGAAGCTAGTTTTTTTTGTTTATATATGGATTTCTAGTCTTTTCTTTATTCATGTTTTTAGGAAAGAATCAAACTTGAGTAGCTGTGTCTGTGTTCATATTTGAGGTCTTGAGTTCTAGCTATCTTGGAAGATTGGCTTGTTTATGAATGGTATAACATGCTTTTATAGTAGAATAGATATGTTTTTATAGGTTTTTTTTGGTGTGTTTATGGATCCAGATTGCAGCCACATTATAATAATGGGTGTTTGCAGTTGGTTAATGTGTTGTTAACATTAATTCTATTTGCAGCTAACCTTTATTTTATTTTTTTAAGTTTTAACAACAAAAAGATTAAACTGAATAGGGTAGATAGTCATATGTAACCACCAAACCAACCGAAACTAGAACCAAATGCGTAATATTACTGAATTACATGGGTATATGGGTCTGCAAGCCAATGACACAAATGGAGATTTACTATCTTGCACCTGTTATTGATCCAAATGTTTAAACAAGGTTGTCAAAATTGAGATCTTTCATCTCCATAAGATTCTACTCAGATCATGTCTTAGATGATCTGGTTTTAGGATTTTGTTCTACCTTAACGAAGTTTGTCGATACGTGTGGGTCATTTTTTATTTTCTTAATTCAGAATATTGGATCATCCTATGCAAGATCTTATACATAATCAACATATTTTCAGTTGAACAATATTATAAATTAAAATCATAAAATCTTAAGATCGGTTTGTTAACAACCTCGTATTTAAATTTTATATCAAATCCGAATTTTAGTTTTTGACTTAGTACTATAGTTCCATAAAGCTATTTAACCAATTTATCAAGTATATAAAAAACTTTAACAATTTAGATCTATTTTACATGGCTTTAAATAATCCAAAGGAATCATAATTAACTACTGCAGCTGAAACTAATAGTTGTTAGTTTGAAATGGAACATAAACTTCATTGAAAGGATCAATAGATTGAGCGTTCTGTCTCTCCCCTCTGCACTAGCGATTCTTTCGGTTCCAGAAAACATCTTCCCCAACAACACTCGCTTATAAAGTGTTTGTCAACATTCCTTACATTAACACAACAAGCCATTTTTTTCCTCTTTTACCTTTTGAGTTCAAAGTAATGGATGTCGACTCAACCGTTTAGATAAACCAAAACCAGAAGAAGTTGACACCAATGAAAAAGATCAAGATTTCCGTGGTGGTAATGTAACTTCGACTTAGACCTTGTTTCTGCATTACCAAGAATATGTGAATAATGTTTTATTATTAGAAAGCAACACAATGTTTCTTTTCATACGACCTACTTGGGGCATATTCGAATTTGAAGCAATTGGATAAAAGAAGTAATGGACTACAAAACAACCCAACTTCAACTTAAAACGCGTAAATATAACTTTTGATCCATCTGGAGTTGGAACCCGTAAAACTTGGACCATTTGTTAAGGATCTTGTGGCAAAAAAAAAAAAACTGTCTTTCTCAATGATGTTCAGTTCAGGTCTTATATAGCTCAAAATAACCCAATAGATCCCAGTCTCACTGAAGATAAACCGAGTAAATCAACGCCCTCTGTAAGGTTAGGATGCTGATCATTGCACGTTCGTCAAATGTCCTACAAGGTAACTAGTTGTGCTTGTGCCCATTTGTGGTTTGCCTATATATATATACCAGGCACTGCAGATTCTTAATTAATGTTTTATCACAGGTAAGAAGATAAACAGCTAATAAAAAAGGATCGAATCCAAGTGGAACTTAAGAAGAATCTTGCCGAAGAGGCGGTGGAATTGAAAACATGTTACGGACATTTTGTGCCGACTAACTGACTTCAAACCAAGATTAGAACTGATAATCACATGCAAAATGATAAATGCAATTAAGAAAGAGGAAACGGAATGTAGTTCAGAAAAAAAGTTCACTTGTAATTGTACTAACAGTTAGCCCGCATTAATGTTAACGAGAATATAGCAACGTTGTTTTATGTTTCTGACTCATTTTGTTTTCATGAATATGGTGATGGTGGGGTGTTGGGATAAAGCTTGGATGTTGCTTGAAAGAAGAAAAACCACTGAACAGCAACCGCGTCCCATATTGAAATCGAACCTAGATGGTGAACAACATGGGCGAAGCTTTTAAGGGGCGGGAGGGGGCGGCCGACCCCCCGAACTTTTCGCTCAGTAGTGGAGAGTATGTAGTTTTCGTATAGAAATCTTTGGATATATACGTTTTCGACCCCCCAGTTTTATAGAAAATTTTAGGTCTGGTGTCTGATATCTCAAGCTTCACCACTGGTGAAAGGTTGTGATTGTTGTGGAAAGGATGCAGATGGTTTTGGGGATTTACGGTGAATCCCCATACATGGGGAATCACTGTAGCTACCGCAAATCTCATCTCCATTTTCAAGATTCTAGTGTAGAACATAAATGTGAGAAAACTTCATTTTTTCCTAATAACTTAGAGATAGGGGTAAATGCAGATGTTGATGGGAATGCTCTTACAGTTCTAAGTGCAAAGTGCGCCATCAAAGCGCCATATTGTGCCTCATCGCCCACGCCACGCGCGCGCGTGTGCGAGTGCGAGTTAGGGTGCTCCGCACCCTTCGCGAGTACACTTAGTGTGTGCTTCCATGAAACAATAAGGATGGAGAGTTCCCACTTAAATACCCTTTTAAGTTTCATCTCTCCTCTCCTCCTATGTGGGACAAGATCCCACTTTCCCACTTTTTTCAGTATTCAAGTTTCAAAGGGTGTGCCTATTGGCACACCAAACCCTAGCAAAAATTAGGGTTTATATACGCAGCGTAAAGGTCAATACGCAGCGTATAGGGTCAACCATATACGCTGCGTATTGACCTATACGCTGCGTAGATAGACCATAGGTCTCAGTGCCTGCTAACCAATCATTGCACAGAAAACAAGGTGTGTCTACGAGGCGTATAGGTCAATACGCAGCGTATATGGTTAACTCTATACGCTGCGTATTGACCTCTACGCTGCGTATATAAAACATCTGAAACTTTGGTGTCATTTTGGTAGGTTTGAAGCATCAAATTTTTACCAGGTTTATATACGCTACGTATAGGCCAATACGCAGCGTATATTACCTTCCAGAATTTTTTTCAACATTCGGCCTACTTGTGGTATAAATTCTCACCCGGTTACAACGTTAAGTCGCTTAAAATATATAACGATTTAAAAATATATAATGTTTTTTTTATTATTTAGTCGACGTTGTCGTTAATTTATTTAGTCGATGTCGTCGAAAAGCGTATAATGTTAAAATTTTGAAAAGCGTATATACAGATAACTTTAAAATATTATAGCTTAAATAAGTGGAAATACCCGGGTACTGTTCGAATATGTTAAACTGTTTACAGCAAAAGTTTTATATGTACACCAAAAGTTTGATATATACAAGAAAAGTTTGTGCATACATAACAAAATGATAAAATACTATGGTTGCTGATCGTGCTCCTGCTGCTACTGATGCTGATCCCAATCCGCATCCGTAATGAAGGGTCGTGGAGGTAACCCGTCATGCTGTTGACGCTGCTGCAGCTCCGCAGCCACCCACTCCAACAGATAGTTGTTCCTTTCAGCGAGTCGAAGTAGCCGCTGTTGTGATTGGTCAGGACCGGGCCAAACATGGCGTGGGAACTGAGGCACCCTGGGTGGTCCACGCGGATGTGGTAGCTCCGGAATGACGACGGCCGGCTCATGCGGCGACGGCACCTCTGGATCGGCCGGGGGAAATACCGGAGGGAACTATGTCGGCAGCTGTGTAAGCTGGTATTGCGTGCCGTCCAGCTTCTTAAACCGCTTCCCGTCTGGGAAGTCTTTTGTAACGTGCATTCCAGATAAAACGTTCTTCCCCATCCGCTTCGGCTGTGCCGCCGGGCCTACATGAGCGCGGTCAATCTCCGGATGATAGCCCAACGAAAGGGCTATCCTAGTCACGTAGGCGCCGCCGAATAACTGTCCTAGCTCCTGTCGATGATGCGCGGAGACGAAGTACTGCGCCAACCCGTAGGCGAGAGCGCACGGCCTCTTGTATAAGAGGCAATATAAGAAAAATAAATCACCACTGGTGCACCACTCCCGGCTTTTGTTTCGAGCAGTGATCGAAGTGGAAATCATTTTGTGCAAATACCTGCACAAAAGGAAACCAGTCAGTAAATAATAATCAGACGACATCGACTAAGATCGTCGTTAAATTATATTTTTTTTATTATTTAGTCTACGTCGTCCGTAAGGCGCGTACGGGCCTAACGAGCGTCGAAACTAAGTTTGTCGTTAAAATATATTTTTTATTATTTAGTCGAAGTCGAACCGTAAGGCGCGTAGGTCCCTAACGAGCGTCGAAACTAAGTTCGTCGTTAAAATATAAAACGACGAACTTAGTTTCGACGCTCGTTAGAGACCTACGCGCCTTACGGTTCGACTTCGACTAAATAATAAAAAAATATAAATTTTAACGACGAACTTAGTTTCAACGCTCGTTAGGACCGTACGCGCCTTACGAGCGTCAAAACTAAGATCGTCGTTAAATTATAATTCTTCTATTATTTAGTCCATGTCGAATCGTAAGTCGCGTAGGTCCCTAACGAGCGTCGAAATAAGTTCGTCGTTAAAATATAAAACGACGAACTTAGTTTCGACTATTTAGTCGACGTCGTCCGTAAGGCGCGTACGGGCCTAACGAGCGTCGAAACTAAGTTCGTCGTTAAAATATATATTTTTTTATTATTTAGTCGAAGTCGAACCGTAAGGCGCGTCGGTCCCTAACGAGCGTCGAAACTAAGTTCGTCGTTTTATATTTTAATGACGATCTAGTTTCGACGCTCGTTATGGACCTACGCGACTTACGGTTCGACTTCGACTAAATAATTAAAAAAATTATGTTTAAAAAATTTCTGTTAAAAAAAATTATGTTTAAAAAAGCAGTTTTCTGTTTAAAAAAAAAACAATTCAAGTTTAAAAAAAATATTTTCTATTTAAAAAAAATAGTTTTCTGTCGACGCTCGTTAGGGACCTACGCGCCTTACGGTTCGACTTCGACTAAATAATAAAACAAAATATTTTTTAACGACTAACTTAGTTTCGACGCTCGTTAGGCCCGTACGCGCCTTACGAGCGTCAAAAGTAAGATTGTCGTTAAATTATATTTTTTTTATTATTTAGTCCATGTCGACCCGTAAGTCGCGTAGGTCCCTAACAAGCGTCGAAATAAGTTCGTCGTTAAAATATAAAACGAGGAACTTAGTTTCGACGCTCGTTAGGGACCTACGCGCCTTACGGTTCGACTTCGACTAAATAATAAAAAAAATATTTTAACGACGAACTTAGTTTCGACGCTCGTTAGGCCCGTACGCGCCTTACGGATGACGTCGACTAAATAATAAAAAAATATTATTTAGTCGACGTCATCCGTAAGGCGCGTACGGGCCTAACGAGTGTCGAAACTAAGTTCGTCGTTTAAATGTTAATTTTTTTAATTATTTAGTCGAAGTCGAACCGTAAGGCTCGTAGGTCCCTAACGAGCGTCGAAACTAAGATCGAAGTTTTATATTTTAACGACGATCTTAGTTTCGACGCTCGTTAGGGACTTACGCGCCTTACGGACGACGTCGACTAAATAATTAAAAAAAATTATGTTTACAAAAATAATTCTGTTAAAAATATTCTGTTTAAAAAAGCAGTTTTCTGTTTAAAAAAAAAATTTAAGTTTAAAAAAAAATATTTTCTATTTAAAACAAAACAGTTTTCTGTCGACACTCGTTAGGGACCTACGCGCCTTACGGTTCGACTTCGACTAAATAATAAAAAAAATTAACGACGAACTTAGTTTCGACGCTCGTTAGGCCCGTACGCGCCTTACGAGCGTCAAAACTAAGATCGTCGTTAAATTATATTTTTTTATTATTTAGTCCATGTCGAACCGTAAGTCGCGTAGGTCCCTAACGAGCGTCAAAATACGTTCGTCCTTAAAATATAAAACGACGAACTTAGTTTCGACGCTCGTTAGGGACCTACGCGCCTTACGGTTCGACTTCGACTAAATAATAAAAAAAATATATAGTTTAACGACGAACTTAGTTTCGACGCTCGTTAGGCCCGTACGCGTCTTACGGACGACCTCGACTAAATAATATGCCCGTACGCGCCTTAAGGACGATGTCGACTAAATAAAAAAAATATTATTTAGTCGACGTCGTCCGTAAGGCGCGTACGAGCCTAACGACGTCGAAACTAAGTTCGTCGTTAAAATGTATATTTTTTTAATTATTTAGTCGAACCGTAAGGCGCGTAGGTCCCTAACGAGAGTCAAAACTAAGATCGAAGTTTTATATTTTAACGACGATCTTAGTTTCGACGCTCGTTAGGGACCTACGCGTCTTACGGTTCGACTTCGACTAAATACTAAAAAAAATAACGTCGAACTTAGTTTCGACGCTCGTTAGGACGGTACGCGCGTTACGAGCGTCAAAACTAAGATCGTCAAAAAAATCTGTTTAAAAAATATTCTGTTTAGAAAAAATTATGTTTAAAAAAACAGTTTTATGTTTAGAAAAAGAGTAAATTGCCATTTTAGTTCCTGAGTTTTGTCCAAATTTGCCATTTTAGTCCAAATAGTTTTTTTTCGCCTCTGGGTCCCAGACTTTTCTCTTTTGTTGCCATTTTGATCACATACACTAACTCCATCAAAAAACTCCATCTTTAACCAGGGGTATTTTGGGGATTTTCATTTTAAATGTTTTCAATTGCCATTTTGATCTAATTCCAAAAAATCAAAAAAATTCCAAAAAATCAAAAAAATTCCAAACAATTCTAAAAAAAATTAAAAATTCTAAAAAATCATAAAAATTCTAAAAAATCAAAAAAATTCTAAAAAATCCAAAATTCCGTTTCGGCGGGAACCGTTTCGACGCAAACCGTTTCGACCCGTACCGTTTCGACCCGAACGGTTGCGAGCTGAACCGTTTCGACGCGAATCGTTTTGACCAGTACCGTTTCGAAGCCGAACCGTTTCGACCCGTACCGTTCCGAACCGTTTCAAGCCGAACCGTTTCGACCCGAACCGTTTCGAGCTGAACCGTTTCGACGCGAACCATTTCGACCCGTACCGTTTAAGCCGAACCGTTTCGACCCGTACCGTTTCGACCCGAACCGTTTCGACGCGAACCGTTTCGACGCGAACCGTTTCGAAGCCGAACCGTTTCGACCCGTACCGTTTCGAACCGAACCGTTTCGAACCGTGCCGTTTCGAACCGTGCCGTATCGAACCGTGCGGTTTCGGCGCGAACCGTTTCGACCCGTTCCGTTTCAAACGGAACTATTTCGAGCCGTACCGTTTCAAACCGAACCGTTTCGAACCGGTACGGTTCGAAACGGTTCGCATCGTAACGGTACGGTTCGAAACGGTTCGGCTTCGAAACGGTACGGGTCAAAACGGTTCGCGTCGAAACGGTTCGGGTCGAAACGGTTCGGGTTCGAAACGGTACGGGTTCGAAACGGTTCGTGTCGAAACGGTTCGCGTCGAAACGGTACTGGTCGAAACGGTTCGGTTCGAAATGGTTCGCATCTTAATGGTACGGTTCGAAACGGTACGGGTCGAAACAGTTCGCGTCGAAAGAGTTCAGCTCGAAACGGTTCGTGCCGAAATGGATTTTTTGGATTTTTTAGAATTTTTTGGATTTTTTAGAACTTTGTAGAATTTTTATGGTTTTTTATAATTTTTTGGAATTTTTTTGATTTTTTGGATTTTTTTTTTTTTTGATTTTTTGGAATTGGATCATAATGGCAATTGAAAACATTTAAATGAAAATCCCCAAAATACCCCTGGTTAAAGATGGAGTTTTTGGGTGGAGTTAGTGTATGTGATCAAAATGGCAACAAAAGGGAAAAGTCAGGGACACAAAGGCGAAAAAAAACTATTTGGACTAAAATGGCAAATTTGGACAAAACTCGGGGACTAAAATGGCAATTTACTCTTAGAAAAAAACAATTTAGGTTTAAAAAAATATCTTTTCTATTTAAATAATAATAACTATAATTAAAATAATAATAACTAACGTACATGAAGAGCGGATCCTTAATCGTCGTAACCCTCCCCTTGGATTGTCGGTGGTCCCACTGATCGATGTCCGCGATCAGAGCCCAAAACCCTAAAAGCGTGGGTTTATCAACCATTATCAACCCCTGTTTACACGAATGTTTATTAAACTTTAAATTAATATTAAATCTTAAATTTTATATATTAAAATAATAATAATAATAATAACAATACAAAATTTGTGTTAAACGTACCGTCGTATATAGATCCGTAGCGATCTCAGCCTCCGTATACAAACCGCTATGCACCGCAAACTCTGCAAGTGACATAGAACGCGCCTGGCCAGCCACACGAAAAGAAACCTCGGGCGGGGGAGGGGGCTGCGCGGGGTCCACAACCTGATCTGGCCGACAAGGATGAAACTCGAACGACGACAGAAACTCGATCAGTATCTCCCTGTAACTCGGCGTAAACGCTAGCTCAAACAGTCGATCTCACGGTGAATCACGGGGAACAAAACTCCCGCGACCAATCTTCAGCCGCGAGCTCCCGAAGGGTTTTCCAAGAAACCGCAAAATGGGCACCGACGTGCATCTTCCGAAGCTTGTCGCAACGGAGTGCAGCGTCGGACTCCGGAGGAAACTCCAAATACTGGTGATTCAGGAGAGGATCCGCCGGTGGACGCTTCTGCGACTGCGGCTGCTCCGGATTAATTTCTTCTATTTCCATTTCATCCTCCATCTTTCACGTCCTGAAAACCAAAAAATTTATAAGATAAACCAACGAGTGTTTTACTGTATTTTAAAATAAAACAGTTTTCTGCGATTTCGCAGCCGTTTGCGGCTGCGTTTGCAGCCGTAAACGAGCGTTTAAACGGCTGCAAACGCAGCCCCAAACGGCAGCGAATTTCGCTGTCATTTGCGGCCGCATTTGCAGCCGTAAACGCGATTTCGCAGCCGTTTGCGGCTGCGTTTGCAGCCGTAACGGGCGTTTAAACGGCTGCAAACGCAGCCGTAAACGGCTGCAAAATCGCAATAATTCTCATCAATTAAAAAATGCATTATTCACGTCCATTTCCTATAATGACTTTCGGCTTTAGTTTCAAAGTAAACTAAAACACAACTGAAATCGTAATTTATTGTTTTTGGATCAGTAATTTTTGGTTTTTAAAATTCTTTAAAATTTTTGTCAATTCACTCCTAAAGATACGAGTAACATGAATGCTTATGTGTAAAAAGAAGTCTCGTTTTCATGTGCTTGTGATTGTGATAATCATAGTTATTAAAGGCGCGAAGCGCACTCTAGGCGCATAGGCTCCGATTAGGGCCTAGGCGATAGGCGCAAAAAAGCGTGGGCCCGAGAAAAAAAAGCGCACTTAAATAAAAAAATTAATAAGTTCATTAAGGGAATAAAGTACTCAAAACCAAAACAATAATGTCACAACAGAATTCAGAATTAAATCAGAGAACAAAAACTAGAACTTAGAGAACTAATTCAGAATTAACTAATTAAAAATAAATACTGGAAACTACAGAACTAAATCAGAGAACAAAAAAACTGTTGTTAATGTATTTAGGATAAGAGTAACTTTCTAGCTCCTGTTGTATTTGTTTGCCGGATTCTAATGAAAGTTTTTTAGCCGTGCAAAAAAGATAGGATAAAAGTAGCTAGCCATATATTTAGGATATGCAGTTTCTGTGAGTAGTAATGATTAATTCAGCATACCGAATTCAACATTTAATGATATAATCAGTCCTATAAATAATGCAGATAATGAGGAATTTACAAATTAAAAAAAAGGATTAATTATCATTTATAACGCATGGAATTAGGTTGCGCTCAAAACACCTAGGAAGTAGGAGTGCATTCAACTCGCTTCGCCCAGAAATATCGTTTAGGCGCCAAAAGCGACCGCTTTTGATAACTATGGTGATAATATTCGGTGACCCTTCAAAAGCATAAACATGACCACCATGTGAATGGTTGCAATGATTTAGTGGCAACCCTTTGAAAAGCACCTCAAATAACCATCATCTAACCATTAAACCTACTAGAACAATTGACTGGGGCAATAAGTCAAACAAATCGAGTTCAGTGGCTAAACCCTAACAAGTCAAACAAATCAACACTAATCAATGCTTAACCAAACGCTAATTTACGAAAGTTCAATCACTAACCAAACCCTAATTTACCTAAAAAATATCTAATTTACGGATAAAATGCAAAAAAAAATCAAAATTAGGGATAATCATCACTATTTAGGTTCATTGATCTAATAGTGGTATGACCATCGTCACCATTGTGACTTGTCACCATTGTGACTTGTCACCATTGTGACAGAGCGCCAGATAAAAATAAGATAGAAGCCATTGTAATCGCTCTTATGCTGTAATTGATAACTATGCATCATTTTATGTAAATAGAATGATTCACTCAGTATTTCCCGCTGACAAAACCTTTTTCAAACATGTTTCAGGTGATCTGTTATGATCCAGGAAAAGTGCTGTGAAGCACTACAAGCTTAAGAAAGTGGCTCAAGATAAAATAAAGAAACATGTTTTGTAAAATAAAAGGTTTCTTCATGAAATCAAATGATTGTAAATTACCGGGGTTTTATCCTGAGTTGTGAAATAAAATAATCGGGAAATATTTTAGTTTTAAAAAGATCATGATAATAAACTTCCGCTGTTAAACTCAATTAATTAAATACCACGGGATTTCTGTCCCGCGGCTCCAGAAACGGGTCAAACCGGGTCGGGGGCCGTGACAGAAAAAGGTGGTATCAGAGCCACTGATCAAGCCACTGATTTAAGCCAATTAAGTATTTAGAAAATACTTAATTTTTATTAATTGCTATTTTGTGATTATGTGTTTTATTATCTGACTAATTGTATACAGTATGGGCAGATCTTTATACGCTAGCTAATATAGCAATTAATACAAATCCTTAAATAATTTGACCCAAGTTTAGCACCTTTATTATCTACAGTCTTGAAACCTTATTCAGTAAATAAATAAATTTACAAATAAAACTTTGTGTGTTTTAATTTTCAGTTATTTTGGTAGTTACCCAGTATGAAATAATATTTAAAAGTTTTTCTATAAAATTTTGTTATGATTTTTAACTTAGTAATTGTGTGTATTTTGCTAAACAGCATGAGTGACTTGTCTGACGCCCTTCAGAATTTAAATCTCTATCCAGTAAGAATAGAGATTTCCAGAGATTTCAATAGGTATATACCAGATATAGAAGAAACTATAGAATTCAATGCTTTACCTCTCGAGAAACCCAAGCCTAAGAAAATGGAAATTGGGGAAAGCTCTAGGCAAATTGAGGGGTTACCATCTCAGGAAGAGCTAGATTTTTTAATGGCAAGCTATAATACTATTAAGCCTGTTAATAAAAATGTTTTTATTCATTCTCTTGAAACACAACTACCAATGAACTTAGAACCAGCTATTCCAAACCCTTCAATCCACTCGCAAATAGATGAATGGTTGACTAATGAAATACAGTTACAAAACAATCCCTATAAGCTTTTTCCTCAATTCAATTCAGAACTTTTACCAAATTCACCAATGAGTAACGAGAATATGACTGAACTCTGCCACTTTGGCAAAGAACTAATGGATGCTGGGAATAGGATCCAAGAGATTGGGGGACAGATCTCCTGGAAATACGATGAGAGGGAACGCCGTTACTAGAATATCATCTGACAAAGGATAGGGGATTATGGAACTGTGGTTGTGTAATAGTAATAGTAAAAATCAGTCTGTAAAATCACTACCAATAAAACTATGTAAGATAATAGTGTGTATTGATGCATACTATTAAATATAAATGGAAATCGAGAAATCGATAGTTTTGACTATATGTGTATTGTGAAATTTGTATGATGATATTGTGTATAATTGTTATTTATTTGATACTAATAAAATATATATATATATATATATATATTAATTATCAGATGGAAAACGTGAATAATGAACCAGTTAATGAGGTTAATCAATCTGAGCAACAACCGGGGGATCAATATATGACTAGGCAGGATATAGAAAATATAGTTGCTCAAGGGATAGCCAATGCTATTCCAACAATAGTTGCTCAAGGGATAGCCAATGCTATTCCGGCAATAGTCGCTGCTATCCAGAAGCCTGCTGAACCTCAACAAATCATTCCTAGCAAACGTATTTCTGAAGATAACTTCAGTAATAGCGTAAACGGAGGCAATGATCATGTTAATCATGAGAATGAACCACGGCAAGCTCCTCCCCCTAAGAAAATGAAAGCTTCAACGCCTGGTTGCACTTACAAAGAATTTCTTGCTTGTAAACCCACTGAGTTTGCAGGCAATGAAGGAGCAACTGCGGCACTGCGTTGGTTAGAGAAAACCGAGGCAGTAATTGCCATAAGTAAATGTGCTCAGGATGATCAGGTCATGTACGCGTCAAACCTTTTCAAAGAAGGGGCGCTAGAATGGTGGAATACGGTGTTACAAGAAAAAGAAAGAAGGATGGCGTATGCTATGAACTGGAAAGAATTTAAGAGCCTTGTAGAAAGAAAATTTTGTCCCGAGTATGAAAAGGAACAAATGACAAATAAGTTTCTAACCCACCGGATGGTGGATGTAGATTGTCGAGGGTATACTTCGACATTCTTCGAGTATGCTCGAGTGGTACCAACCCTGGCTTCGCCAGAGCCGGTACTTATTTTTCGTTATATTTGGGGATTGATTGCCGAAATCCGTAATATCGTCAAGGCTGCGAAACCTCGCACGATTGATGATGCGGTGGATTTAGCTAATACTCTGACTGACGAACTAGTGCGGACAAGAGAAGAAAATAGAAGGAATGAAGTAGCCCAAAAGATTACCCAAGGATCCCGTCCGGGTAACTATAACAATTTCAAGAAAGGAGGGAATGGGCAATCTTCTACTAGCCCATTTTGCAATTTTTGCAAAAGGAAGCATTTTGGAAGGTGCAAAGGATATTGCAATTTTTGCAAAATTCCAGGGCATCAAAAAGAAGACTGCAGGAGGAAGAAATTTTCAGTCTGCTACAACTGGGGAGAAGCTGGACATCTTAGGCCAGATTGTCCAAAACTGAATAAACCATCTGACAATAAAGCCAAACCTGTAGAAGGAGCAAAAAGGAATGTAAGAGCCTTCCAACTGACTGTTCAGGAAGCAGAGCTCATTCCAGATGTGATAGCCGGTACGTTCTTAGTTCACAACAGTATTATTTGACTCTGGTACAAACCAAAGTTTTATAAATACTTAATTCTGCCAAACTCTTAACTTACCTTTAACCAGCATTAGGGGAATTTCTACAGTAGAAACGGCATATGGGAATTCAGTTAAAATAAATAAGATTCTGCAAAACATAGAAATAGAACTTTTAAGTCATAAATTTTCTGCAAACCCATTATATATGAAATTAGTTGAATTTGATATTGTGTTAGGAATGGATTGGTTAGTAAACAACCATGCTCGAATTATCTGTGATAAGAATTCCATAGAAATTTGTGCACCTACTGGAGAAGTAATAATGATTACAGGAGATAAGCCATGTAAACCTATAAAGTTCATATCAGTAATGAAAATTGCTAATCATGAACGAAAGCAAGGAATAGTATATATGATTTTAGTAATCATTAATACTAAAGATAAAGAACTTAAGGAAATTTTTGTAGTTTCAGAATACCCAGATGTATTCCCAGAAGAGTTATCAGGGTTACCACCATATAGGGAGGTAGAATTTAGGATTCATCTAATTCCAGGAACTATACCGATAGCCAAGGCACCTTATCGGTTAGCACCCACAGAAATATTAAAACTGAAAAAACAATTAGATAAATTATTAAGTAAAAGTTTCATACAACTTAGTTTATCCCAGTGGGGGGCACCAGTGTTGTTTGTTAAGAAAAAGGATGGTTTGATGAGAATGTGTATTGATTATAGGGAATTGAATAAAAGTTACAATTAAGAATCGATACCCATTACCTAGAATTGATGATCTATTCGATCAATTCCAGGGAGATAAATATTTTTCTAAGATAGATTTTCGCTCCAGATATCATCAATTGAAGGTACAAGAAGAAGACATACCTAAAAATGCTTTCAGGACTAGGTATGGTCATTACGAGTTTACAATCATGCCCTTCGGATTAACGAATGCACCTGCAGCATTCATGGACATGATGAATAGGATCTGTAAACCATATTTGGATAAATTTGTAATTATCTTCATCAACGATATACTTATTTATTCCAAAAGTCAGGAAGAACATTGTCAGCACTTGCATGCACTCTTAACTTTGTTAAGAAAAGAAAAGCTTTACGCCAAATTTTCGAAGTGTGAATTTTGGCTGCCAAAAGTACAATTTCTAGGTCATATGGTGAATCATGAAGGTATTCACGTAGATTCTGATAAGATAGCAGCAATTACTAAATGAAAGGTTCCCCAATTCGCAATGGAAAATTAGGAGTTTTGTAGGTTTAGCCGGATATTATAGACGGTTTATTAAAGATTTTTCCAAGATAGCTATATCATTAACTAAACTAACCTGTAAAACAGTTAAAGTTTGAATGGGGACCTAAACAAGAAGAAGCCTTTAGGATCTTAAAGCATAAATTAACAAATGCCCAATCCTAGCCTTACCAGAAGGAACAGAAGATTTTAAAGTATATGGTGATGCTTCAAAGCTAGGATTTAGATATGTGCTTGTGCAACGCAAGAAGGTAATTGCGTATGCATCAAGGCAATTGAAAAAGCACGAAGAAAACTATACCACTCATGACTTAGAATTAGGAACCATAAGTTTTGCCCTTAAGATTAAAGACATTATCTGTATGGAAGTAAGTTTACTGTCTATACGGATCATAAGAATTTAAGACATATATTTGGGCAAAAAGAATTAAACATGAGGCAAAGAAGATGGATAAAAAATCCTAAGGGACTACGACTGTGATATTCAGTATCACGAAGGAAAGGTTGAAGACGGCTAGAGATCGTCAGATAATAGATGAAAGCCGTTGGAGTTTCAAGTTAGAGACAAAATGCTATTGAAAGTATCTCCTTGGAAAGAAGTTGTTAAATTCGATAAAGAAAGGAAAACTAAGTCCAAAGTACGTAGGACCATTTCCAGTGATCCAACATATAGGACCAGTTGCTTATCATTTACAACTACCAGAAAAGTTGGTACATGATGTATTTCATGTATCCAATCTCAAGAAATGTCTATCAGACGAATCATTGGTAGTACCTCTCCAAGATATAAAGGTAAACGAAAAATTAAAATTTGTAGAGAAACCTTTTCAGATAGAAGATAGAAAGATCAAATTTCTCAAAACATAAATGATTAGTGTTAGTTCAAGTAAAGTGGGATTCAAAAAGAGGACCCTAATACACTTGGGAACTGGAATCAGAAAAGAAGTGAAAGTATCCTCAATGATTCCGGTAAATCTCGAGGACGAGATTTTATTAAGGTGGGGAGAATGTAACAACTCTCTTCAAAAGTCATATTTATTAAATTAATTTGACCAATAGGAAACCCTAATTGAGACACCCAAGTGATTCTGCGCAAACCCTAAAATTTTCAGAACAATCAGGATCAGGGCCCCTAAAACTCAGGGGGGTATTTCCTAGTTACGTTTATCCACATAAATAGCTGTCCAATTCGAATTTTAAGAAATTGTCGACTCAGCAGGCCTAGTCCCACACGTGGCCATCCTATACCAATTTCATGACCCTTACGGACCGTAAGGGTTAATACTTACGGTCCGTAAGCTAGTCCAATTTCGTGTATAAATAGCAAATGTTGGGACTTGATTCTGGGCGCTTGAACGACGAACAAAGTCGAAACATACACTAAGATAAGCTCTGTTTACCACAATTAACACACACGGATCACTAATCGACGCCGCAATCAGGGTATTAACTCGATCGCTATTACAATTCATTTTCCGATCGATCAATGTACTCAATGGATGTTTAAGTGCTGCCCACATTAGGGTGATGCTTTGTCATTAGTCGTTAACTCGATGGATGTTTAAGCATAGCACTTTGTCATTCGTTGTGAGGGTTGATCTCGTGAGTTATCGTAAATGCTGTATTGATTACTAACCCAGAATTGTGTGCCTGTTATTAAATTTAGGTTAAAAGGCTAATCAGTAGGCTAAACTCTGCTCAAATTAAATCTGCAATGTGAGTCATTCTCTTTTTATCAACTATTTTACAATACCTCAAATTATTTTCAAAAGTTATAATTACAGGGACTAAGTCGTGGATATCTTGAATCACTGGCTAGTGGGGTATTGTGCGCATTACTAATTTTCTCCCAGTTAGGTTCATTGACCTACTAGGGATAATCATCACTATTTAGGTTCATTGATCTAATAGTGGTATGACCATCGTCACCATTGTGACTTGTCACCATTGTGACAGAGCGCCAGATAAAAATAAGATAAAAGCCATTGTAATCACTCTTATGCTGTAATTGATAACTATGCATCATTTTATGTAAATAGAATGATTCACTCAGTATTTCCCGCTGACAAAACTTTTTTCAAACATGTTTCATGTGATCTGTTATGATCCAGGAAAAGTGCTGTGAAGCACTACAAGCTTAAGAAAGTGGCTCAAGATAAGATAAAATAAAGAAACATGTTTTGAAAAATAAAAGGTTTCTTCGTGAAATCAAATGATTGTAAATTACCGGGGTTTTATCCTGAGTTGTGAAATAAAATAATCGGGAAATATTTCAGTTTTAAAAAGATCCTGATAATAAACTTCCGCTGTTAAACTCAATTAATTAAATACCACGGGATTTCTGTCCCGCGGCTTCTGAAACGGGTCAAACCGGGTCGGGGGCCGTGACAGAAAAAGGTGGTATCAGAGCCACTGATTTAAGCCAATTAAGTATTTAGAAAATACTTAATTTTTATTAATTGCTATTTTGTGATTATGTGTTTTATTATCTGACTAATTGTATACAGTATGGGCAGATCTTTATACGCTAGCTAATATAGCAATTAATACAAATCCTTAAATAATTTGACCCAAGTTTAGCACCTTTATTATCTACAGTCTAGAAACCTTATTCAGTAAATAAATAAATTGTTGGTGCACTAAATGTCTGCTGATTACGTCTTAATCAAGTCTTGTGTCTAGATAGGTTGAATGAACATACAATAGAGTTTAAATTAGACTTTTATATGTTTAAACTTGTAGATTTCGCTTGAAAGGCTTTATGTGTGTTTCAAGCTAAATCAACACTGAAGATTTAGCTTGAAATGATTCAAGCGAAATCAACACATAAGATTTTGCTTGAAATGGGCTCAAGCGAAATCAACAGGACTATAAATAGGTTAGTGTGTTGTTCATTTGATAGGACTTGGTCATTGTGTGAGAGACGAAGTGTTGTCGGATTTGTATCAGATTACATTGTAGAAGCACGTAAATCAATCAGAAAAGAAAGATTAAAAGGAAACTAGTTGTTATGACTTTGTTTACGTTGATTCCGCCTTCGTACTCAAAGATGAATTACCTTAACTGACGTTTAGAGGTCGTGGAACGGTCCAACAAGTGGTATCAGAGCTTAGAACGAGGAGTTCATACCATAGCAGCTTGATATTACCGGATTCTCTTCTTTCTACTCATTTCTTTTTATACTTTTCTGATCTGAATGAGTTCCAACGGTCGAAATGGTCTGATTTTAGAGTATATTGTGTAAAACATAGTATTATCAAACCCTAGAAAGAATCAGGTTAAATTTCGGACTAAAAATGATAAAAACAATCTAAAAACCAGATTTCGCTTGAAAGAGTTCGAAGTTTAAGAACAATTTCGCTTGAAAATCAAAGGATTTCGCTTGAACAGTTCAAGCGAAATTGATTTGCTGGATTTCGCTTGAATCATTGAACTTGTATTAGGGGATTTCGCTTGACAAGTTCAAGCGAAATAGACTTCTTAGATTTCGCTTGAAAATAGTTTGGATCAGATTTCGCTTGAGTGTAATTTGTGATTTCGCTTGAAAGTCCAAAGTGAAATAGGAGATTTCGCTTCAATTGTTCAATTTCGCTTGAACTTGCTGATTTTTTAAAACCTAAAATTTTCTAAGTGTTGGCTGATTTTGCAGGAACATTCACGATGGATGATATTTTCATGAACCCGTTTAGCGACATGTACGCGTTTGCTGGAAATTCGGGAGACGATACATCTTCAAGCAATAACAATGAGAACTCATCAAATGCCAAGAAGAAATTATCGGATGCTTTAGAAGTTGAAAGTGCTTTCGGAACTTACAACAAACCACCGAAATTGATGGCTATCGAGGAGTATAGTCGGTGGGCAAAGAAATTCGAAGATTGGTTGAGGGCTTTTGCATTTCTGAGCTGGAAGGGTCTCAAAAATGGATACGATAATGGAGGCAAAGAGGGTGAAACTTTATCAACATCAGATGAAATAGAGTCGTTCGTTGCTGAGCAGAAATGTGTGGCATTATTGTTTCAATCTGTGCGTGAAGATATAATTTCTTTGATTGATTACTCTAGTTCTAAAGATCTTTGGGCAAAATTAGAAAAGAAATGTGTAGGTAGTGAAGAAATCAAGAAAAACAAAAAGAAACTACTTAGGAAAGAGTTTGATATGTTTGGATGTTTAAAGAATGAATCAGTATAAAAAATGATTGAGAGGCTTGGGCATCTAAAGCTGGAATTGGATAGACATGGAATTAACTATTCAGATGATGAGCAAGTAGACAAGTTGTTTGATTCGTTGCCAGACGAGATGGAGTGGAGATATTATGCATTGATGTTGAAGAACACTATTGTTCCTGAGAAGTTGAAACCAGATTTGGTGATTGAGAAACTTGAAAGTCACGAGTTGGAATTAAAGAAGACGTACAAAGTCAATCATTCATCGTATCAACAGAATTTGGATTTATATTATCCTAAGAGCATGATGCCAAAAGCAACTTCACCAAAAACTGCATTTTCTGTTGAGAATGTATCCACTGCAAGCAAAGAAAGTCAAAGCAGTCAAAGCAGTGGAAATCACAGTGGTTATCACAGTGGATCTTCATCATCTGCAAGTCATTCTAATGCAAAGAATCGTTTTCAATGCAACATTGCAATAGACTTGAAAAATGCTCAGAATTTTGATGAGGAGTCGGCTAAACAACAGATGATCTTCCTAGCATCGGTGTTAGAATCTTATGAAGGGTTAGTAGCTGGGAAGATAGGCAACACCAATCTGACGAAAGAAGATTATGTTCAGATTGATCCGGAAGAAATGGAACTGATCGATATTCGTTGGGCTATGGCAAGTGCTGTTCGTCGAGCACAGCGTTTCATGGAAATTACCGGAAGGAAAACAATTGGTGGTGCATCTACCAAGCTGGGGTTTGATAAGTCAAAGGTGACATGCTTCAAGTGTAAGCAAAAAGGTCACTTCAAACGAGAATGCAGAAACGCTTATGCTGATGAGTCGGAGAACCCTTTCAGAGATGATTACTACAAGAAGGCAATTTATCATCAGAATAAATACGAGCCGCCTAGATTGAAACAGGTTGAAGACAACAAAGAGAAATCTAGAGCTCTTGCGGTGATTTACGATGATGAGGGTTATGATTGGAGTCAAGAGGTTCTACCGGAAGAAGATGCGGTTGGTTACGCATTCATGGCGAAAAACGATGAACCTATTCCGTGGAAAGATGATCGAACTGAAGAGCAAAATATAGATACAGAGAAATGATAGCTGAAAACAAAATCATTAGAATATCTCGTATTTTTCTGGAAGCGAGGAGAGCCAATAGATGGGATCCAGACAGAGAGTGTTATCTTGATGAGTATGGAAATATTGCGATCGATGATAGTACGCTTGATATTGAAGCCATAATCCAACAGTACAAAGATGATGATGAGTATTGGCAACACAAATGGTGGGGAACTCCAACCGAGAAAATGAAAGAAGAAGAGAAAGAGAGAGAAGAGAAAGAGAGAAAAGAGAAAGAAGAGCAGGAAAAATCAAAGAAGATTGATACTGGAATTATTGACACAACTCAGGAGTTGAATGCTGAGAACTTTGGAAAAAATGGCTGACAAAGTGCTGGCTGCTAAGGCACTTGAGGTAGACTCTAACTCCGTGTCTGAGTCAAAAAGCCAGGTCAGTTCAAAAGTGTCAACATATGTGTCAGGTAAGAAAATTGATGGTAATGCTGATTGCAAAAAATGCAACAAAGAGTGCAAATTTTGTAGCACAGTCACGTATCTCAACGGAAAGAAAGTTGATGATCTGACAGCAAAGGTCAGAAGCGTTGAGAATCAGATTCTTGATCGTGACAAAATGGTTAAAGCTTCAACTGAACGGATAAGAGAATTAACTAGTCAAATTGAAAATGATAAAATTGATCATGATAAAGTTAAAAATGAAAATGAAAAGTTGATTCTTGAAAACCGTCAGATTTCTGAAAAGTTTGAAAAACTCAAAAGCACAATGAAAGATTGTGATGATCGAAATGGTAAAACTTTTAAAGAAAATGAACATCTAAAAGCAGTGCTTAGAGTAAAAGAAAAATCAATCAACCAACAACTGGATGAAATCGCTAAATTGAAACTTAAGGTTCAAGAGGCTGTAATCGAAAACGAGCGAATCCAGTTGAAGCTTAACAGTTACAACTCCGCAAGTTTTGTTTTGCAACACATTATTCCCAAACCCATTGGGAAAGACAAAGCGGGCAAAGATGTGTATTGTGATGGAACCGGGGTGGGTTTTCATCAAGTCCCACCACCTGTTCTTGATAATTACACGAAAAAGCAATCTGGGTTTGTTGAAATTGAGGAAGAGAGTGAAGTTAAACTTCCGGAGAACATTGATGTTACTTTTTCTACATCATCTGATGATAGTGTTCAGACAGAGATTGTTAAGAGCACAGCTGAAAGTGTTTTGTTATCTGATTCAGCTGAAGATGATGAATGTTTCTTGGACAAATACATTCAGAAACCAAAATCCAAAAACAACTTAAGTGATGAATCGGGTCTTGTGATGTACAAGATGGCTGGATCTGATAAGTTGTATTCGGATTCTGAGTTTCCCATTGAGAATGTTAATGAGAAAAAGTTGACAAATGTTTTCAAATTGGTTGAAGTTGAGTTGTCAGAAGTGAACAGTTTGAAACAAACAAAAAGGCAAATGAATTTCGAGAAAGACAAAGCTTACTACAAAAAGCCTGTTTTGCCATCACGTTTTTATAATAACAATCGAAACAATTGGTTGGGTGGTTATCGGGTTGGTAATAGTTATCAAAAGAAGAGTTTTCAAAACAAAAGATTTGCAGAAAAGAAGGTGTTTGTGAACGGTTCAAGGTCACTTTCTGATGAGGAAAATGAAATTTTTTCAAAATCAAATAAAGAGTTCTTTGAGAAGAGAGCCTCACAACCTCAGTCTGAAGGCACAAGTCGAGTTGTTGATACTCGTACATGTTTTAGATGTAACAAAGTTGGTCACATTGCAAGAAATTGCACCAACTCCAAGCCTAAGACTGAAGTTGTTGACAGACAAAAGAAGAAAGTTGATGAGAAGGGTAAAACACCAATCATTGTTGAGAAAAAGAATGAGAAAAATGACAACATCAAAATGAAAAATGAACCCGTAAAGAAAGTGGTAACTAAAAACGACAAGTTTTATAAAAGGGTTACTTTATCTCAACAAGTTTGGAAACCAAAAACTGAAATGAAAATTTCAACTTCTGAAGTGAAAAAGGCTGAAGAATCAATTTCGGTTGATTATGATGCAAATTTTCCACCTTTGAAGGCTGAAAATTTCAAAATTCAAATTGCAAGGGTCAAGGTTACACCTAAGGCTGATGAGGCCTGGGTGGACACCATGTTCAACTAAGCAGTTTGAATAGCCGGAGCTTCCTTGATCGCGAAGCATGAATCGGCATCTTTATTGAAAAACGTTAAGTCAAAGTTTGTTTTGTGCAGGATCTTCCACAACTTGTATCCAGATGGATCATGGATAGTGGAGGATCTCGACATATGACAGGGAAAACTGCATTGCTGTATGATGTGAGGAATATTAATGGTGGTTATGTGGGATTTGCTGGTCATGAAGGTGGTCGAATTATTGGTGAAGGAACGTTATCCAATGGGATTGTGACGCTTGAAAGAGTTAACTACATCACTGAGCTGGAGAACAATCTGCTTAGTATCTCGCAGATTTGTGACAATATGTATACTACTCACTTCACAGACAAAGAATGTTTGATCTTGAAACTAGGATTTGTTATCCCTGAAGAATGGATTATCATGCGGGCACCTAGAGTGAATGATTTATATGTGTTAGATATGAGTGTAGCAACTACAACTACTGGTCAAGCACATTGTTTTGTATCTAAAGCAACTGAGAAAGAATCAAAATTGTGGCACCGAAAGATGGGGCATATTCATTTAAGGAAGATGAATCACTTGGTGCACAATGATTTGGTTATGGGAGTTCATGTCAAAGGTTTTCATCTGGAAGGGGAGTGCATTAGTTGTGTCAAAGGCAAGCAAAAGAAAAAGTCTCACCCTAGAAAACAAGTCAATTCAGTTTTGTGTCCTCTGGAAAGACTTCACATGGATTTGTTTGGTCCAGTAAACGTCAAAAGTATTACAGGGGATCTTTATTGTCTTGTGGTTACTGATGATTATTCCAGATTTTCGTGGGTTTCTTTCTTGAAGACAAAAGACGAAACGTTTGATAGTTTGATGGCTTTGTTTAGAAAGATTGAGAATTTGTACCAAAGGCGTATCAAATGAATTCGAAGTGATAATGGTACTGAATTCAAGAATAGTAAGATGGAAGAATTTTGTGATGAAAGAGGAATATTGCATGAGTTTAGTGCTCCATACACTCCGCAGCAGAATGGGGTTGCAGAACCCAAAAACCGGACACTAATCGAGACGGCTAGAACTATGCTCACAGATTCAAAGTTACCGATAAATTTTTGGGTTGAAGCTGTTTTCGCCGCATGTTATACGCTCAACAGGGTTCTTACTGTCAAGAAGTTCAATAAAACATGTTTTGAGCTGATCAATAATCGTAAACCAAATCTGAAGTATCTTGAACCGTTTGGGTCTCCCTGTACTGTTCTCGATTTTCAAGGCAAATTTGGTGAAAAAGGCTTAGAAGGAATATTTGTGGGTTATGCAAGTCCGTTGAAACGAGTATTCATTCCAATTTGGAAAACGATTATTGAGGCATATAATGTTGAATGTCAAGGTTTTACTATGCCACCACAGAATCCTGGAGATTCATGGCGTTATCATTATGACAGACTGTGGGATTCGTTTGACATGAGAGAAGAATCAGAGGAAGAAGAGGATTTCTTTGATGAGTTGGATATTTTGCGTGAGTACGAGTCACAGCAGCGATTTCCAGCTGAGTATTCGAGGCGACTACGGGAAACTTTGAATGATGATGAAGCAGGTCCGAGTAATGCTGGTGAACATGATGATGTCCAACAGAATGAAGTTGCTCAGGATAATCAGTCGGTTCAGAATGATAATCTAGAAACTTAAAAAATGCGGTTTTTGATCATGGAGATTCAGATTCTGAGGGGGAGCAAATTCAGATTCCAAGTCAAACATACCAAGTCAGTGAACAAGATGCATAACAGAATGTTACTAATCTGGAGGGAAATGTAGATGTTCCAAGTGAAGTGATGCCGCGAACTTTTTCATATCATCCAGAGGAGTTAATTATAGGAGAATTGCAGACAGGCGTTCGCACTCGAAATCAGATTGATAAAGGGCTTACATGTTTTTATACAAAAGTTGCTCCTTTGCAAACTGAATTCTCATTGAGTTGTTTTATCTCGCAGGTTGAACCAAGAACATACAAAGAGGCGCTTACTGAAGACTCTTGGGTCAATGCAATGCAGGAGGAACTTAGTCAATTCGAGAAATTGGGAGTGTGGAAGTTAGTTGATTTGTCGGATGGTCAGAGAAAGATTAACACCAAGTGGGTGTTCAAGTGCAAGAGGGACGATAGAGGAGTTGTTGTAAGGAACAAAGCTCGACTCGTTGTTCAGGGATTTAGTCAACAGGAGGGGATTGATTTTACCGAAGTCTATGCTCCTGTAGCACGACTAGAGGCAATCAGAATTTTCCTAGCATTTGCGTCTTGGAAGAACTTCAAAGTTTATCAGTTGGATGTTAAATCGGCGTTTCTTTATGGGAAGGTTAAAGAGGAGGTATATGTCGGTCAGCCACCGGGATTCACCGATCCAATCCACAAAAACAAGGTTTACTTATTGGACAAAGCGCTGTATGGTTTACACCAGGCCCCGAGAGCCTGGTACGAGACTTTGTCTCAACACCTACTAGCCAACAAGTTCATTCGTGGAAAAGTGGATGCCACTCTCTTCACTAAAGAGGTCGATGGTCATCTTCTGATAGTTCAGATTTATGTGGACGATATAATCTTTGGGTCGACAAATGAAAATCTATGCAAAGATTTTGAATCAGTGATGAAGCAAAAGTTTGAAATGTCATCAATGGGGGAGATGAAATTCTTTCTGGGTTTGCAAGTTGAACAACTTCCTGAGGGAATTTTCATTCATCAGTCAAAGTATGTTCATGATATTCTAGAGAAATTTGGGATGTCAAGTTCTACTCCAGCTGCTACCCCACTTGCAACAAATCATGGGATTCACCCAGATCTCACCGGAGACAGGGCTGATGAAACGTTTTACCGTTCCATGATAGGTTCTTTAATGTACCTAACTGCTTCACGTCCTGATATCATGTACCCAACGTGCCTTGCAGCAAGATTTCAGTCTAACCCGAGAGCATCGCATATGATCATTGTGAAGAGGATATTGCGCTACCTGAAAGGAACTCCTTCATTGGGGTTGTGGTATCCTAGAAAAGGTGACTTTACGCTCGAAGGGTATTCCGATTCGGATTTCGGATGCTGCAAAGTCAATTCAAAATCAACAACTGCAGGATGCCAGTTTTTTGGTCCTAGATTGGTTACCTGGCAGTGTAAGAAACAAACGTCTGTGGCGTTATCTACATGTGAAGCGGAGTATGTTTCTGCTAGCAGTTGCTGCTCTCAGATCTTGTGGATACAGCAACAGATGCGCGACTACGGTTTGCAGTTTCTTAACACACCTCTTTTTGTTGATAATGAGGCCGCTATAAATATAACAAAGAATCCAGTACATCACGCTAAAACTAAACACATAGAAATTCGTCATCACTTTATTCGTGATTGTTTTGAGAAAAAGTTGATACGAATTGAGAAAATCCACACTGACGAACAGAAAGCTGATTTACATACCAAAGCTTTTGATAAAAAATCGGTTTAAATATTTGTTAAAACTAAATGGTATGAAGCTTCTCTCGGTGTCGGATGGAATTGTGAGCGTTGATGAAAGTACTGTTGCGGATGAAGACGAGAAACGATCTGCAATGGTTTGTCGATTTTTTACTTGGTTTGGTATTTAGGGGGAGTAGATATTTGTACATAGTTATGTTTTCAGAAAATACAAAAACAGTAAAAAATGCAAAAATACAAAAACATGATAAAATCTGAAAAAGAGCTTGTGTATATAGGGAAAATGATAGTACATCGGCTAGACGATTACAGTATGCTAAAGATTTGTAAAGTATAAATGAGTTAAACAGTCTCACTGATGATGTGTCGATAGGTTTTCGCACATTTAGTAGATTTATTTGGGATATAAACCTAAATTTCAAACTTGTGAAATTCGTGGGGAACACTACTTGAATATATAGGTAACCCCTGAAATCTCGTTTGAAATGTCTTATAATCTGATATACTAGGTCTTTATACTCAATGATGTCTGGGGTATTATTTCGGGACTTCTGCTGAACGGTGGTTCTGACCTAGTCCTTGGATAATACTTTCTGCAATGCTTGAAACATAGCATTAAACCCTCAGCATGCCGATGAAACAATAAAATTGATAGTCGCTGATGTTGTAGCTAAAAGATCCTCTAAAGGGGACATACCGTAAAGTCGAAGCTGATATCTCTCTGCGTATACGGAAGTATCGACCTGAGATCCCTCGGCCCTCGCATACCTAATTTATATACAGATATCATTGTAGTATACTCACCTGTAAGACTGATTATTGGGATTCTGGATACGGGAGTATATTCAAGAGGTGGGACACATGAATGAGCTAAGTTCATAATTCATCTAAATAGTATCCTGAGTAAATTGAAATTTGTGTGGGAATTTAAGATGGATCAGTATATCGACAATCGAGGTGAATTGTTTAAGTCTTAGTATGAAATGAAGCTTAACGGTACTTGTGATTTGTCTGAAAAGCTGATATGATTCCCTGACACGCTCGCCAAAAATATGTTTGTAAATAGTTTACTTTGTTTACTTTCTGCAATTTAAGTTTTCTGTATTTCATTTCTTAGTTTAGAACACTTTGTTAAAATCCAAAAAGATTTTATTTCTGTTTTATTTTCTGACAAACCAAAATGGAGAGTTGATTGTTGGATTCTCAGATGGTTGAAGCAGATGCAGGAGATTCTGAACTGATGAATGAGGAGAGCTTACTTTGATGAAGTTTGAATTGTTTGAAAAGTCAAAAACAAGTTCATTAATTTGATACTTGTTATTTTCAGAAATGTGTAAATTGGTTGAAAAATGTTGTTAAAATCAGTATTGATTCGTCAAAAGATCAACCAAGGTCATTAATTTGGACTTGGTAGATTAATCAAGTGATCAGGGTCATTAACTTGGACCTGACTACTTGAGTGGATTGCTATAACTGATTGAGTTTGTGATTTAATGTTGAAAATATAGTTTGTAATGTTTGTTGGTTGAGTAACAGGATTGGACTTCATTATTCCCAACGGAAGCTAATTTTCAAAGCTTGAACCAGATATCTCAGATTCTAGCATATCGAGAGGGGGAGTCTGGATCAATGGTCAAAGGGGAGATTGAAGTTTAAAGTTTGAAGATAAAGATTGAAGAGAGTTTTTACAATGTTTGAAGAATGATAAAGACAAAGACTTGAAGCCAAAGACTTCATCAACATCCAAGGGGGAATCTGTTGGTGCACTAAATGTCTGCTGATTACGTCTTAATCAAGTATTGTGTCTAGATAGGTTGAATGAACACACAATAGAGTTTAAATTAGACTTTTATATGTTTAAACTTGTAGATTTCGCTTGAAAGGCTTTATGTGTGTTTCAAGCTAAATCAACACTGAAGATTTAGCTTGAAATGATTCAAGCGAAATCAACACATAAGATTTCGCTTGAAATGGGCTCAAGCGAAATCAACAGGACTATAAATAGGTTAGTGTGTTGTTCATTTGGTAGGACTTGGTCATTGTGTGAGAGACGAAGTGCTGTCGGATTTGTATCAGATTACATTGTAAAAGCACGTAAATCAATCAGAAAAGAAAGATTAAAAGGAAACTAGCTGTTATGACTTTGTTTACGTTGATTCCGCCTTCGTACTCAAAGATGAATTGCCTTAACTGACGTTTAGAGGTCGTGGAACGGTCCAACAAGACACATAAACCCTTTCAAGCGAAATCAACACATAAGATTTCGCTTGAAATGGACTCAAGCGAAATCAACAGGACTATAAATAGGTTAGTGTGTTGTTCATTTGGGAGGACATGGTCATTGTATGAGAGACGAAGTGCTGTCGGATTTGTATCAGATTACATTGTAAAAGCACGAAAATCAATCAGAAAAGAAAGATTAAAAGGAAACTAGCTGTTATGACTTTGTTTACGTTGATTCCGCCTTCGTACTCAAAGATGAACTGCCTTAACTGACGTTTAGAGGTCGTAGAACGGTCCAACATAAATTTACAAATAAAACTTAGTGTGTTTTAATTTTCAGTTATTTTGGTAGTTACCCAGTATGAAATAATATTTAAAAGTTTTTCTATAAAATTTTGTTATGATTTTTAACTTAGTAATTGTGTGTATTTTGCTAAACAGCATGAGTGACTTGTCTGACACCCTTCAGAATTTAAATCTCTATCTAGTAAGAATAGAGATTTCCAGAGATTTCAATAGGTATATACCAGATATAGAAGAACCTATAGAATTCAATGCTTTACCTCTCGAGAAACCCAAGCCTAAGAAAATGGAAATTGGGGAAAGCTCTAGGCAAATTGAGGGGTTGCCATCTCAGGAAGAGCTAGATTTTATAATGGCAAGCTATAATACTATTAAGCCTGTTAATGAAAATGTTTTTATTCATTCTCTTGAAACACAACTACCAATGAACTTAGAACCAGCTATTCCAAACCCTTCAATCCACTCGCAAATAGATGAATGGTTGACTAATGAAATACAGTTACAAAACAATCCCTATAAGCTTTTTCCTCAATTCAATTCAGAACTTTTACCAAATTCACCAATGAGTAACGAGAATATGACTGAACTCTGCCACTTTGGCAAAGAACTAATGGATGCTGGGAATAGGATCCAAGAGATTGGGGGACAGATCTCCTGGAAATACGATGAGAGGGAACGTCGTTACTAGAATATCATCTGACAAAGGATAGGGGATTATGGAACTGTGGTTGTGTAATAGTAATAGTAAAAATCAGTCTGTAAAATCACTACCAATAAAACTCTGTAAGATAATAGTGTGTATTGATGCATACTATTAAATATAAATGGAAATCGAGAAATCGATAGTTTTGACTATATGTGTATTGTGAAATTTGTATGATGATATTGTGTATAATTGTTATTTATTTGATACTAATAAAATATATATATATATATATATATATATATATTAATTATCAGATGGAAAACGTGAATAATGAACCAGTTAATGAGGTTAATCAATCTGAGCAACAACCGGGGGATCAATATATGACTAGGCAGGATATAGAAAATATAGTTGCTCAAGGGATAGCCAATGCTATTCCAACAATAGTTGCTCAAGGGATAGCCAATGCTATTCCGGCAATAGTCGCTGCTATCCAGAAGCCTGCTGAACCTCAACAAATCATTCCTAGCAAACGTATTTCTGAAGATAACTTCAGTAATAGCGTAAACGGAGGCAATGATCATGTTAATCATGAGAATGAACCACGGCAACCTCCTCCCCCTAAGAAAATGAAAGCTACAACGCCTGGTTGCACTTACAAAGAATTTCTTGCTTGTAAACCCACTGAGTTTGCAGGCAATGAAGGAGCAACTGCGGCACTGCGTTGGTTAGAGAAAACCGAGGCAGTAATTGCCATAAGTAAATGTGCTCAGGATGATCAGGTCATGTACACGTCAAACCTTTTCAAAGAAGGGGCGCTAGAATGGTGGAATACGGTGTTACAAGAAAAAGAAAGAAGGATGGCGTATGCTGTTACATCTGATACGGTGTTACGAGATGCCCTACGTGGGGCATTTCCATCCAGTGACTTGGATCGCACCCTTTCACTGAATGCCATTCGATGCTGTTACATATTCGTTTAAAGTCTCCTTCGTTATATATTTCGAATACATGCTTCCAACGCGGCTCGTTATGGTCAATCTCCAGTAGTAAATCACTTCGAATACGGGGCCATACGTGTTCCGTAAAACCTAACCCGCAGCCACAGACCTGTACCCACAATGACCGTCTGGGGTCACATCTTGTATACGCGATATGTAAGAGTGAAACTCTGATGGAATTTGATTCTTAAACCTCTTAATGCTTAACAAGTGCTCGTCCCTTTCATTAATGGAAAACCCTGATCATCCCGCATCTCCTTCTTTTTAGAACTCGTTGAACTGTTTCATTGCATTTTAGGTTTTTCAGACTTTACAACCGAACCAGTTCCACGAGAGCCCTCTGACGGTACGTATGAGCTGTGTCGGGGTGAATCGTACCTATGTTTGGGGGAAGCGGTATATACGTTGCTGTCCTCGCCATAGGAGCTGTATCTCGCAGCTTCGTCTAACCTCGCAGCTTCATCTAGCCTTTCTTGTACTTTCTTTGATGTAGGCCGACCGCGAGTATTTTGCTTGACGATCGGTGGTTTCTTGGTTGACGATTTCGGGGTGAAGACCGCTTTTATCTTTGAAAGCAAACTCTTTTGCTGAACGGGGGACTGCGCCTCTAAATGTTGCCGCACATTATTGAGCTCTGCTACAACATCGACTTCCTCGTCTACCAGTTTACACGGGAGCAAGTCAAGCTTACGCCAGAATACATCTATGTCGTCGAGTTATATCATACGCCCTGCATAGTTAAGTTAATACGGTGTGAGAAACAGCTAAATCGTACAAAATAACAAAAGGTTTGTGGTTTTTTACCTGTATGTTTGTAGTTTTCCAGCCTACAAGCACACGGCAATCCACAGCTAAGCCACATATGGCAACCACATGATACGTTAAGTTTCCGCAACACCTCCAGCTTCCTCAGTAGCTCTTTTGCCAGCAAATCAAGTGCTTTATGGGAAACATTTCCACGTAGGTTGTTCAACAGTGGGTGTCTATGGTGGTTCATCGTTTTTTCGATGCTCTCAGTGAAACTTTTTTGTATTTCATCGTACTGAGTTTCAACTATATCAATGACGCATCTTGCTATTCGCTCCAATGAACTCCCGCGCGTAACGTATCTTTTTAAATTTGTGTGCTGGCTCTCAACTCTGTTGGTGGTGCGCTGACCAAAGTTGCGACACTTATCGGTCCACGCATAAACGAACATTTCTTTTTAGTCTTTGAGCCAGTTTTCGTAGACGTAATCAAAGACACCTGCAAAAATAAAATAATGAAATGTAAAAGCGTGTGTAAAATATAATAGATTGGGTGAGTCGTTTGTTGAAGGAACACTTACTTTCTCAGTTGGCAACCACGAGTCGGTTATACATTTTCTCCAAGTTGTACTTGTACATGGGCTCTGAAGTAGATTCGCACACTCTCCGCCAGTACGACATAAATTTCCCCCAATCTTCTTTATTGAACCCTTTCTTGCACTATCTAACTATATTTTGTTCGATGTGAAAGTGGCATAGAAGCCTGGTTGCGTTCGGGAATACTTTAGAGCACGCGTTAATTAGGGCAAGCTCTCTATCCGTGACTATCACACGCGGCATCATACATTCATGCAACATTGACTTGATTCGCTCAAGCACCCACACGTAGTTAACCCTTCGTTCTTTACAAATAACGGCATGTGCGATACAAAAAGACTTGTTGGTCGATGTCATACCCACAACCTGGACAAATGGCATGTTGTAGATGTTTGTTTTGTAGGTCGCGTCGATCAACATCACGTGCGGGAATGCACGCCACATAGTGATTGAATAAGGATGAACAAAGAAAATCTCTGTTACGACATCTGTTTTGGGTTCCTGTCGGGTGTCGTAAATGAATCGGTTGTCATGCAGCAGGCTTTCCAGTGCCTGCATAGGAGTCTTTTCGTCCATCAGTGTCGCTCTAATTTTTTGTACCGCATTTTGCACGTCTTTCCGAACATGCAGGTTGTCGGGGAACTGCTTTCTTAGGGTTTGAAATATGATATGTGGCTCCATGTTTTGAGCAGTTAGCTGCTCCACTAGCTTGTATTCGACTTTAGTAAATCTTCGCACAAAAGTGTGGCCCAACAGACTCATCGTAAGTTCATGGTTATGGTTCGCGTTGTCCACTTTTAACTCCCACGTGTCATTCGTCACGTCCCGGATGGCGAGTATTGAAAATGGGCAACCGATTTTTTTGCTACCAGCTTTCCTAACTGTTGCTTTACTACGGTGCTCACCACTACAGTCGCACACAAGTCATACCATCCCAGTAGTACCGCCAAATTTTTTTGATCGGCGGGTAACAATTACGTAACCATACTCCTTTCTCGTTTCTTGTACCCAATTCTTCAAATCAGTTAGAGAAATGAAACGCTAAAAAAAGTTACGTTAATAATAATAACAACAACAACAACAATAATAATAATAATAACAATAATAATAATAATAATAACAATTATAATTATAATATTTTTAACAATAATAATTATAATTATAATATAACAACAATAACAACAACAACAACAATAATAATAATAATCATTATAATAATAATAATAATTATAATTATAATATTTTTAACAATAATAATAATAACAATAACAATAACAATAATAATAATAACAATAATAACAATTATAATTATAATATTTTAAGAGTTAATTACATAGTTAGTCCTTGTGGTTTGCATAAAGTAACATACTTAGGTACTAATAGTTTAAAATCACATTCTAGGGTATTAACTTTTCATTTTGTAACGTTTGGAGGTATTAACGTTATTTGTAGGTTTAAAATCACATTCTATTAGTACCTAACTATGTTATTTTGTGTAATCCACAAGGACTAAATATGTTAATACCTTAGAAGTTAATACCTCCAAACGTTACAAAATGAAAAGTTAATACCCTAGAAGGTGATTTTAAACTATTAATACCTAAGTATGTTATTTTGTGCAAACCATAGGGACTAACTATGTAATTAACTCTATTTTTAAACATAATAATAATTATAATTATAATATAACAACAACAACAACAACAACAATAATAATAATAATAATAATAATAATATTTTTAACAAGAATAATAATAATAACAATAATAATAATAATATTTTTTAACAATAATAATAATAATTCTTATAATTATAATTATAATATTTTTAACAATAATAATAATAATTATTTTAATGTGATACCTCTTTTATTTGAAACGGATTGCCCGGGGTAGATGGTTCATAAAGTGGTGTGTTACGTGGCTCATAACCATATCCACCATATTCTTCGTATCCACCGTAGCCTCCGTATCCACCTTCACCCCATATCTATCGTATCCACTATATCCACATTCACCCTCGTATCCACCGTATCCATCTTCTACCCCGTATCCACCGTATCCACCTTCACCCCCGTATCCACTGTAACCTCTGTATCCACCTTCACCCCCGTATCCCCCGTAACCCGGATACGATTGTTGCGTCCGGTAATATGGTTCATCAACAGGTGCATTCTCAGCACCGTATCCACTTTGTTGCACGTACGGAGATTCATACCCGTATCCGTAATCCGGATACACTTGATGCGCCGGGTAATTTGGTTCATCAACAGGTGGAGTGGGAGTCTTGTTCAAGTCTGGCAACTGTGTTTTTTGATCAACAGGGACTCCAGACACAACCTCCTCCTCATTGTCATCATTTGCTCCCCATGTGTCGTTAGAATAGCGATTACCGAAATAATTCTCGTTCCAAAATGATGACATTTTAACAAGATTGAACAAAAAACAGAACAAATGATTTTGGTTTGGGGTGTAAATTCTCTAGTGAAGAAGAATATGAAACACAGACGAATAGATGAAGTGTTGTGCTTGTGCGAAGATGAAAAGAAAGCAGAGCTAAATAGACTTTTAAATTTACTTAAATACGCAGAGTATAGATCTCTACTCCCCGTATTACTTTATTCACGTGCCTGGACAGCATTGTATCAGGGTCAAATCAGTCTGACATACGCTGAATTGTACCAAGCCACTCCCAACTTTCAACTTATTTCCTTTGGCACTCCTAAACTAACTGAACCCTAACCCGATTAGCTGATTTCAGATGCCACGTCAGCAAAAAAAGGTGCCATGTCGGATGCATTAGCAAAAATGTCACATCATTGGGTTAGGGTTCAGTTAGGTTGGAAATGACAGAAGAAAATAAGTTGAAAGTTGTGAGTACCGTGATAGAATATATAAGTTGAGATTGTTATCAGCGAAATGATGAAAATTAGAGTTATTTAATTCGAATATTTCATTATATAAAGATGTGTGAATACTAATGTATAGCTTGAATAATACTATATTTAATGGCCTATTCCATACTCATTCAATATCATCATATTGTGTAATATATTTTTAAAATGACAATTTAATGAAATTTGTCAGACTAAAAGAGAAAATAAATATCACCACAAAATAGTAAGGTATATTACATTACATGGCCAATTTATTACACTACTACGTGGGTAGACTTCTTGGAGCTGATCTTATAAATTGAGTGCTCCATCTCATATTGTTCACTATCATTTTCAAGAGAGCATTTTACAATCTCTCTCGCTCACAAGGTGTTTGTGTCAAAATATTTCAACAAAAAAACTAACATCAAAATCATATCAAAACACTCTTTATTCTTCTCATATTTTAAGTTCACAGAAATAGTTGTCTCATTTACCATTTCAAAGAAGGGAAAGAGATACAGGCCTCAGCCAAAATCGGTTGAAGAGCATGACACCGATGAACATTAATACCAAGATTTGAATAGTGATGGAGCACCTTCAACCCAAGCTCAGAGCCAAAACCAGAATCAGGTTTGTTTTCTGATTATATATTTATATGTTTTTTGGTCATCTTTTTTATTTTTAGTTTTGTCTTTATTAGGCACACAAGTGATTCATCAATCTTCTGTTTAATCAGCATATTAACAATGCATCCTATAATCTATAATTTGTTGTATAATCTTTTTTATTTATAGTTTTGTGTATCTATGGGAGGGAATTAAATAAGTTATTATTATATGTATTCATGATATTTACCAAGGATAAGCCATGCAGGTTTGATGATCACTTCTAATTTTAGTGATTTTAGTAGTAATGTTAGTATAAAATAAGCCTGCAAAAGATGTAATCAATTTGGAATTTTCGCATACTATTTGTTCTTGGTGTTAATTATTGATTATCCTATGGGAACAAGATAAAGATCTTCAGGACTATTTTACCTTTTTTATGCATTATAAACTAGTTTGTGATAAAATACTTGCAATTATTGCATATTTACCATATGCAAAGTGATATTGTATATAAAAATCACACTAGAACTACATCTGGGTTTTCTCTAAACATTTGTTAAAACGTATCTAGCATTTTATCGCTTTTGTTTCGAGTCAATATAACATCTACAAAAATTGCAGTACAAATTGTTTATTAAAATATTAATTTATTTAGTAACGAAAATGTAAATTTTCACATTTATATATGAATGGTCAAACAAAAATAGCGAAAATAAGGCTTTTTCTTTATAAAGAGATGGTCATTAACATCGTGACACGACAAGTAAATGCGTTTACATCTTTCTTCGAGAATTCTAGTCAACATATGACGTTACATCCGTATTTGTTGGCTTTTACAATTGCTAAAAAACAAGTTAATTTTTTTTACATTAATATTCTCCGGAGTATGAACAAGCATATTAATCCACCTGTGAAGGTAGTAACCGTTGGTGATGGTCCATAGGGAAACCGGACATGGTAAAGACATCATCGACAGAGTTTTATAAAACCACAGTTTTTTTTCTATGGCCGGGTAATTTTTCGGCATTCCCACATTATTTAGATGGTAGTTTTCTATTTTTTTGGAATTTTAATTTATCATTTGGTAAAAGTTATTATTCTAGTAGTGTTGTAACTTAAATAGTAATATATGGAAGAAGTGGGCTTTTTAGGCCCAACCCTGGTCCGGCCTAGATTTGTGCACCTCGGACCTACAAAGATTATAAGTCATACGGGAGACTGGTGGAGGAAAAATAGGCGAAAGAATATTCAAAAGTGGGACTGCCAATAGGCAATGACGTCTACTAAGGATTATTACAGGCCAATTTTCCATTAAAAAAAGGTTATAAGTCCATGTTGGTTATTCATGATTAAAAACTAAAAAGGTCATGTTGGTATTGTGTACCATATTTCACAAGATATAATAAAAATGCAGTCACAACATCATTTCATGACTGAATAGTTAACATCCCTTTTTTGCAGGGTAATCCTACCATGCATACTTCATCTGCCAAGGCCAAATCACTTGCTTTATTCAAATCAACACTTGAACAATTGGAAGGTGATGTAACTTTTTTTATTGTTAAAATGATATGAGGAACTCTTTGTGTTTAATATCTCTTCTACCTTGCAGCACTTGGACCGTCATTCTCATTGAATCTGTTTGAGGATGGCTTCACATTTGGAGATACGGAGGAGGTAAGAAATGTAATCAATATGCAGCCTCTTGTTTACGGATGATTGCGTTATATTTTAATTTTAAGTTCATATATATATATTCATCAACGAAGTTATAATGGGTGTTGGTAAAATTTTGCAGATCTTTCATGATGTTCCAGAGAACTTAAATCCATATAACCGTAGAACAGACTCGATTTTAACTGTTAGTACTCTTCATTACAAGTTTAATCGCTTAATCTTCATAGTAAAACTTTTAGAAGTTTAATATTTCTATGTTGCAACTGGATTTTCATCAACTAGGTTAAACTTTATGTACTTTTGTTACTTTGTAACAGGATATCCAGTGTGGGCGCATCCCCACTGGCGTTTTACAAGACATGCCGTTACAGTACGTGAATGGAACTGTTCTTTGTGAGGTGAGTTAATTCTCTTTGCAACACATGCCAAAAATATTAGAAATTATATCAAATGTTATAACTAACATATACAAATGAAAAGCACATTTTTTGTTAGTAGTTCGCTTATTGTCTAGATTGCAGACTGACCCAACTATGCATACAAAACTAGCTAGACACTAAATTAAGAAGGCAATAGACAACTTTTTTGTAAAGCCCTTTTGATCAAATGAGATTTCAGAAAGAGTTAACATTTGATTTTTGTGCAGGTCCGGGACTACCGTGTTTTTATAGAGTTCCCTATTGTTGATACAATCCCCTTGAAAATGGGGTTGGATAATGTCATTGAGGACATGGCATCCATGTCCCAAGAATTTTCCTATAGTGATATGTTGGTAAGCAGATGATGCTGGTGACTAATCCTCCAACGGATCAGTTATTCTTTCTATCAAACTACATACAATATGTAGTGTTTATGTTGGTGATTATATGACTTTTTTTTTCAGAAATTTGAATCAAAAGTTCTCTATCATTTGTATCCTCACCTTAACTTGGATCCAAGCCCAACTCTGGAGTTTGACAGCGATGAAACTATTCCTAAGGTAAAAAGAATAGATGATGAATATTTCTAACTATTTCGGTCCATGTCTTCCGATTGCTAAATTTTGTAACTCCGTTAACTTGCAGATTGATTTGGGAATTGGCCAGGGAACAAAGAGGCACAGGACCGGTGCGATGACTGACGTTAGTTCTCTCCTAGACCGTTTCTACAATATTGAAACAGTGACTAGGAGGTGAGTGAAAATGAAACCTATCTATCCAAAAAAGTACTATTGTTGTTGTTATGTGATTGTAAATGAACTTATGCCAAACTTTTTATTCTGGTTTAGGCATGCGGTTGCTCAAAGAAAGCCTGTGGAGGCCGGCCCTAGTTTTACCACGTCAGGATTTTCAACGAATCTGATAAGTAGCCGCCTGAATGAAGTGGAAAGGGATGACTGGTGAAGCTAGTTTTTTTTGTTTATATATGGATTTCTAGTCTTTTCTTTATTCATGTTTTTAGGAAAGAATCAAACTTGAGTAGCTGTGTCTGTGTTCATATTTGAGGTCTTGAGTTCTAGCTATCTTGGAAGATTGGCTTGTTTATGAATGGTATAACATGCTTTTATAGTAGAATAGATATGTTTTTATAGGTTTTTTTTGGTGTGTTTATGGATCCAGATTGCAGCCACATTATAATAATGGGTGTTTGCAGTTGGTTAATGTGTTGTTAACATTAATTCTATTTGCAGCTAACCTTTATTTTATTTTTTTAAGTTTTAACAACAAAAAGATTAAACTGAATAGGGTAGATAGTCATATGTAACCACCAAACCAACCGAAACTAGAACCAAATGCGTAATATTACTGAATTACATGGGTATATGGGTCTGCAAGCCAATGACACAAATGGAGATTTACTATCTTGCACCTGTTATTGATCCAAATGTTTAAACAAGGTTGTCAAAATTGAGATCTTTCATCTCCATAAGATTCTACTCAGATCATGTCTTAGATGATCTGGTTTTAGGATTTTGTTCTACCTTAACGAAGTTTGTCGGTACGTTTGGGTCATTTTTTTATTTTCTTAATTCAGAATATTGGATCATCCTATGCAAGATCTTATACATAATCAACATATTTTCAGTTGAACAATATTATAAAATCATAAAATCTTAAGATCGGTTTGTTAACAACCTCGTGTTTAAATTTTATATCAAATCCGAATTTTAGTTTTTGACTTAGTACTATAGTTCCATAAAGCTATTTAACCAATTTATCAAGTATATAAGAAACTTTAACAATTTAGATCTATTTTACATGGCTTTAAATAATTCCAAAGGAATCATAATTAACTACTGGAGCTGAAACTAATAGTTGTTAGTTTGAAATGGAACATAAACTTCATTGAAAGGATCAATAGATTGAGCGTTCTGTCTCTCCCCTAATGCACTAGCGATTCTTTCGGTTCCAGAAAACATCTTCCCCAACAACACTCGCTTATAAAGTGTTTGTCAACATCCCTTACATTAACACAACAAGCCATTTTTTTCCTCTTTTACCTTTTGAGTTCAAAGTAATGGATGTCTCAACCGTTTAGATAAACCAAAACTAGAAGAAGTTGACACCAATGAAAAAGATCAAGATTTCCGTGGTGGTAATGCAACTTCGACTTAGACCTTGTTTCTGCATTACCAAGAATATATGTATAATGGTTTATTATTAGAAAGCTGTAGGTCCGGCTAGGGGAGGATCTAGTCGCCTAATCCTTGTGTACAAACCAACCCGGTTGTGCGGAATCCAACCGAGATAGCAAACCGAGATAGAACACGCAATATAAACAACACACAAGATTCAACGATTAACACCACTTGTATTAAACGTATGAAAGGTCCAGTTACAGCTCAATGTTTACAAATCAGTCCTGTAAACTCTCTCTAACAGTGTGTGTATGTTTTCCTCTTGTCTGTCCTCTTCTGTCTTCTATCATGAAGTGAACACAACACACGGGTATTTATACCCAATACAGCAGGTCTGGTCGAAGGATCAGGCAGACTGATCGAACGATCATCTGTCGACCAGAAACAGCTCGAACGATCAACATGTACCACGAAAGATGTGATCTTTCGTGGTCCATCCATCGAAGGTCCATCTTTCGAGCTCATCATCATCGAAGGATATAAGTGATCCTTCGATGACCATCCTTCGACTCAACACATTACAAACATAATGTTGACTGTTTGCCCAAGTCAAACCAGGAGGATGGTTGACTTGGTCAAACTTACAAGACTAACAAAGACATCGTTTGGAATCAGACGAAATACAGACAAAGTACAGACACAAATGCACCAACAAACTCCCCCTTGGCTGTAGCTTTGTCGCTGTAGCTTTGTCTCGATCTCGATCTTCAATCTTGTAGGTCCTTCGTGTCTTCAAGTCTTTGACTTCTTTTCAAGTCTACAATGTCGGAGGATCTTCAAAGTCTTCACGTCTTGAAAGCAGAAAGTGTACCAACAAACTCCCCGTTTCATGAAGGAAGTGTGTTGACAAACTCCCCCTTAACATAAGCTCCCCCTTGAGTTATGCTCGTGAAAGTCTTTATCTTTATGAAGTGAGATCCTTGTGGTATTGATGATGGTCAGCGGCAACTCGATCATCTTCATCATTTGAGTGCCTTCACGTCGTGTCTTCATTCCGAAGCTTGTCATCGACCATGTTCTCCTAGCCTTTAGAATCTGCACATGCAAGAAATCTAAACGCGTAATGAGAACAACCGCTTGGAATATAGTAAACATAAACAAACGACACACGTGTGACCATTGTTTAAACAAACACCGTCCGACAGTTTGAAAGTTTAATAAATTTGTCAATTTTAGTTTTTAACTTTCAACACTTGCAAATTTCGACCGTTTATGAAGATTTAGTCATTTTCGGTTTTCGTTCAGGTTTCAGGTAACGAAGACTCGAGCTCCAACATCGTACGATCGAAAATAAAATAGAAACAAAATCTTTTTGGCTTTTATAAAGTTTATATTAAAACACTCCTAAAATCTTTTTGGTATTTTTGAATATTTCAAATGTAAAGACTGAAAGCAGTAAGTAAATATGTACAAGGATGCAGAAACTGAAAGCATTAAATAAATATTTACAGACATTCTTTTTGCGAGTTTCGAGGGTAAGAGAATCATATCAGTTTACGGTCATGTCAAAACACTCTCTTTGTTCAATTAGTTAACATTAAGATAAGCATCCTATAACAATTATCGGTATTGTTGTCCACATAAGCTCAACTTATCAGATGTAATCATGGCGAGGGGATACGTTAAGGTATGATTTATACTTACCAACCGGTGTTCATCCACATCACGACACATTCCCGTATCAAGGTATGCACGAGGGTTCATCTTACCGATGAGTATACCGATTATCATCTGTTTGACCGTATATGATGTGAGATTCTCACTTATTTTGATTGAAAACAAGCCCTATGTGATATAATCACTTATTGATGAGGAACTTGATTTTCGATGCATGAGGGCACAGGAGCAAGTCCGTGAACAGGTCAGTACTTTCGTACAGCAGAGAGACGAACTTGACACCCGGAAAGAAATTTGTGATAATTTATCACTTATTTTGTTTGGACATGTGATTGTTGATCACTTATTGAGGTCGTATGCAGTATGTACACGTATGTATAGTATCATGGAAGATCTAGACTTGCGTCCCCATTATATTTCGGTAAAAGATACAACCATGATACCCAGATGATAAGCAGCATAAAGACCGAATATCTCAGAACCTCGGCAATCTCTCAAACGAAATTTCGGTACTAAGACCATATGCCAATGAGTGGTTCCCACCTGGTCTTCAGTCGATTTAAGTTTATATCACCCTGCACACTTTAAAATGATTGTGAGCCTACCAATACATCTTATATAGAGCTGCTTATCGTTTTTCAGTTTAGGTTTAAAGAGGTTTAGACAGACCACTGATGTACTATCATTTTCTCTTTTGCTCGCCAGGAAACTCATTTTTGTTTTACAATTGTTTTTGTGTTTTTGAAATTTTTCGATGTTTTTGGATTTTCAAATTTTGGATTTACTCCCCCTAAAATCAACAAACTAAGATAAATTTAAAACACAAAGGTATTTACAAAAATGATTTTCCGATGTGGATTACTCTTTGCTTGACCTTAATGCCGTTTACCAATAATAAATAGTCAAATCTTGATTTGTCAAAAGCTTTGGTAAAAAGGTCGGCACGTTGGTCATCGGTGTGGACGTAAGCAACATCGATTAGCCTTTTCTCAAAGCAATCACGTATGAAGTGATACTTAATGTCGATGTGCTTAGTCTTTGAATGCTGCACAGGATTTTTAGTGATCTGTAAGGCGGCAGAATTATCAACGTAAATAGGAGTAGTTAGGAATTCAAAACCGTAATCACGCATTTGTTGTTGGATCCATAGTACTTGGGAGCAACAACTTGAGGCAGCAATGTATTCAGCTTCGCATGTTGATGTAGCTACACACGTCTGCTTCTTGCATTGCCATGTGACTAGGCGATTTCCCAAAAACTGACATCCAGCCGTTGTGGATTTGCCGTCGATTTTGCATCCGCCAAAATCAGAATCACTGAATGCGATCAAGTCAAAGTTATTATCCCTAGGGTACCATAGACCGGTGTCAGGGTAACCCTTCAAATAACGAAAAATCCTTTTTACAGCTGCAAGATGTGAGGCCTTCGGATTCACTTGATATCTGGCAAGCAGGCACGTTGGGTACATTATATCTGGTCTTGATGCTGTGAGGTACATAAGAGATCCGATCATTGCGCGGTAGTATGAGGGGCTAACATCTTGACCCTTCAAGTCTGGAGTAATTCCGTGATTTTGCGGCAATGGGGTACCGATGGGCGTTGCATCAGACATCTGGAACCGGCTCAAGATGTCACCAACATATTTGGTCTGATGGATGAATATCCCAGACTCAGTTTGTTGTACTTGTAGGCCCAAAAAGAAAGTCATTTCTCCCATAGCACTCATCTCGAATTTATCCTGCATAACACGCTCGAAATCCCTACACAAAACATCATTAGTAGAACCAAAAATAATATCATCAACGTATACCTGTACCAGTAGAAGATCTCCATCTTGTTCTTTGATGAAAAGAGTACAGTCGATAAGACCTCTGCGAAATCCATTCTCCAGCAGATAATTAGATAAGGTTGCATACCAAGCTCGTGGTGCTTGATGAAGACCATAGAGAGCTTTGTTGAGCAACCAAACCCGATCGGGATGAATAGGATCTTCAAAACCTGGAGGCTGTTCGACGTACACCTCTTCTTCTACCACACCATGTAAGAATGCACTTTTCACGTCCATCTGGTATACCTTGAAGCCTTTGAATGAGGCATAAGCCAGAAAAATCCGAATTGCTTCTAGACGTGCAACAGGTGCATACACTTCGTTGTAGTCGATCCCTTCAATCTGACGAAAACCTTGAACGACTAGCCTTGCTTTGTTTCGAATAATGATTCCACGGTCATCCTTTTTGCATTTAAACACCCAACGGGTACCAATCTTTTTGTATCCAGCAGGTTTCTCTACGAGTTTCCAGACACCAAGCTTCTGGAATTGTTGCAGTTCTTCCTGCATTGCTTCAACCCATGAGCTATCTTTCAAAGCATCTTTCCAAGTTCTTGGCTCTTCCTGTGAGACATAACACGCGAAAGACCAATCATTTTGTTGACCAGATTCTCGGATAGTTGCATACAAGCCTGCATTGTTGTTGTTTCGCAACATGTTTCTTGTTTGAACGCCACTTTGTACATCTCCGATGATGTTTTGTTGAGGATGGGTATTGTGAATCCTTGTTTCTGGATTATCTTGAACAGGAATATTTGTACCCAGATTGTTGAGATTGAGATCAACAATCAATTCAAGGCCCGGAATTGACGAAGAGGATGATGCAGTAGCTTCAGCTGTTCTAGGGACATCCACTGGAGGTGTACCCTCTGAAATACCATGAACTGCTGTTGGAGCTTCTTGATCTGCATCTAGAAATTCATCATCCTCTGAAGATTCGTTCAATTCGGAAGCATCATGAAAATCCTCATTGTCGAGAGCATTATTGTTCACCGAAGATGGTTCTTGATTGACAATAATGGGACGAACCAACGGTGAATCTGTTGCGTTGTCACTCTCGAAAAACATCCTTGCCGCAGCATTTTCTTCAACTGCTTCAACATTGATCGAATTGAAAAAGTCATCGTACTCAAACATCCAAGGCTGACCAGGATTTCTGACTGGTAAAGTGTGCCTTTGTACTCTGACTTCAGACCATTCCTCGACCCTTTTAGTCTCTAGATTCCAGACTCTTAAGTTAGGGGTGGAATACCCAAGAAAGTATCCCTCAATTGCTCTTGCCCCAAACTTTCCATTAGGATCGATTATTGTGCATGGAGCTCCAAACGGTTCAAGATAAGACAAGTCTGGTTTCCGTTTGTTAATAAGCTCAAAGCAGGTCTTGTTGTGCCTTTTGACTGTAAGGACTCGGTTCAACGTATAGCATGCAGAGGACACAGCTTCAGTCCAGAATGGAATAGGTAGCTGCGATTCTACCAACATAGTCCTAGCAGTCTCGATCAATGTGCGGTTTTTACGTTCAGCGACGCCATTCTGTTGAGGAGTATAAGCTGCACTAAATTCGTGAAGAATACCTTTTGAAGTGCAAAACTCCGCCATGGCATGATTTTTGAATTCAGTACCATTGTCGCTACGTATCCGCCTAACCTTCAAGTTATAGAGATTCTCAATCTGAATGATCAAGTTTTTGATAATACCGAAGGTTTCACTCTTATGTGCCATGAACGCCACCCAAGAAAATCTTGAATAATCATCAGTTATCACGAGGCAATATTGATCATTCCTAATGCTTTTGTGCTTGACAGGACCGAACAAATCCATGTGCAATCGTTCAAGAGGAACAGCCACCGTGTTGACTTTCTTTGTAGGATGTCGCTTCTTCGTTTGTTTTCCTTTCTGGCACGAAACACAGACGTCTTGAAGATGGAAGTTTTTAAGAGGAACACCATTCACCAATTCATTTGATACCAAATGATTCATTTTGCGTAAGTGAATGTGACCCATTCGTCTGTGCCAAGAGATTGTGTCTTTTTCTGTGGCTTTGGAAACGAAACAAGTTGCTTGTGCAGACGTTGTGATAGCTTGGCTCATATCTAGGACATACAGATCATTTATCCTTGGAGCCGACAAGAGAATCCATTCTTTTGGAATTTTGAAGCCGGGTTTCAGCACATAACATCCATTAGCATCAAAGTGTACTGAGAACTGCTTGTCACAAATTTGAGAAACACTAAGAAGATTGTGATCAAGTTGTTGCACAAAGTTGATCTTGTCAAAGCTAACAACCCCGTTGGAAATCATTCCTTCACCAGTAATATATCCGCCCTTATCTCCAGCAAAAGCAACATAACCTCCTCTAATAGATTTGACGTCGTAGAGAAGCTTCATGTCGTCTGTCATGTGCCTGGATGCCCCACTATCAACAATCCAATGACTACTGATAGTTCCTCCTGGAACACCCTGCACATAAACTCAATCGATTAGTTGGAGATGGGGACCCAAGCCATTGTGGTCTTGGGTCTTCCATTTTTATCAACAACAATAACTTCCACTTTTTGATGATTTGGAAATTGTGATGGTCCCCCTGATTCAATAACAGATTTTGGTTTCCAGGTCTGTTGAGTTTTACCAGTTTGATTGTTTGAAAATTTAACTTCGTGATTGTTTGAAGTTTTTGAACTTTCTGGTTTAACTGGAACAGATTGTTTTTGAACCACATCACTTTTAATCGCCTTTTCAATTTTCTTGACCTGTTGGCGTTTCTGTTTCTTTTCCCTTTCTCTTATGAGTCGAGGATTTTGCTTTACAGAAACAGATTGCTTGCGGTCAGTTGGGCCACGGGGATCATCAACCTTTGCTTTCAACTTATGAAGATACGGGCAGTTTCGAATAATATGCCCGATTGTACCACATTCAAAACATGATCTTCGTTCAACAAACCCCGAAGTATCATGTGATCGTCTTCCCGATGATGAACTTTGTGATCTCGAGGTACTAGGTTTTGAATTATTCGGTTCATTCCTTTTCATTACTGTTACTTTCTGGAAAAAATCTAAGTTAGATTGATTTGCAAACTTTTCAATTTTGTCCGTTCCCTTCGACTTCACAAAGTTCACATTCTTCTTCTTCTTCTGATTCGGCTTCTTTTGAGTTTGAGTCGGTGCCTTACCATTTGTTTTGGTATGGTTTTGCTGTTTTGGCACTGTTGGTAATTTCTTGTTCCCAAACTGTTTTCTAACTTCAGCCTTTGGGATAGGAGGACACTGTGTGACTGTAACATGTGGTCCTGTCTTTCCCAAAAACTTACTTGTAGAATTTTCAAAGACTTTACTGATTAAAGATTGATTAACATTTTTAATAGGAAAATCTTTGTCTGAATAGATTTTATCATCACCAACAAGAGTGTACAGCAAATCCACACTCTCCGACTCTTTCTCAGACGAGGACTCAGTTGCAATAGTCTTAGCGGGTTTTGCAGGAGGATCACACAGAATGTGATTCTCAAGAGGTATGTCCTCATCTTTTATCACCGCATCAGACTTTGCTGAATCAGTATCATCGGATTCATCATCAGAAGAATCAGTATCCTCAATCACAACTGGAGGATCCTGATTTGGTTCAGCAGCTACAAAGGTATCTGCTGACACATCTGAATCTGACGATACTTCTTTCTTGTATCCGAGTCCTGTAGCAAATTCCTCAACGTCCAAAGGAACAGAGGGTTCAAAATGAGTTCTATACTCCTCATCAGGCAGTGCATCAAAGTTGTTTCTCACGGGTGGTGGACATTTCTTATAACCTATGCATGTGACATCCTTTTTCTCTTTCTGAACATCAATGATGTGATCCAACACATAGCTAGAACTCAAATAACTGTCTAACTTGAGTCGGATCGCCTCACTTTCTGTTTTAACACAAGCCATTTCTTTTTGCATTACCTCAAGACGAGTTATATACAAATTAATGTCAGTTTGTTTTCTGGAAACCATTTTAGTCAACTCTGTTTTATCTTTCTTTAACGTTTCAATCATTGACTTAAATCCTTTTTCATGGTTTTCATAAAACATGTTGGCTTCAGTGCACTTAGAAAGATCAACTGTCAATTTCTGATTGTGAATAAATGTCACATCATATTTCTCTTGCAAAGCCTCATGCTTGCTTTGCAATTCACACCACTTATCATTCACTAAAACATGTTTGTCTTGCAATTCAAACAAACTAGCTTGTAAAGCATCGTGTTTGCCTTGCAACTCAGACATGTTTGCTTCCAAATCAGCACATCTAGCATGCAATCTATCACAATTATCACAGCTAACAGAAGTGGGTTCATCGACACATACCTGACTTGATGAACTGTCGACATTAGCCATAAAGGCTGAATGGAGAGAAGACGAAGAATAAGCAGCTTGATCCACCAAAATAGATCTTCTTTGAATTTCTGATGCAGCTTCCTCCAATAGCTCATCAATATTAGCATCGACTGACGCAGCTGATGTGTCATCTTCCTGATCATTCCCTGAACCGGATGACTCTTCATCTGAACTTCCACTATAACCGGAGGAGTCTTCATCTTCAGAAGATTCACTACCATTGGTGGAAGATTCTCCACCACTGGCGTGTTTAAGATCATTAACCACTTCAGCAAAACAGGCTGTTCCATCTGGTGCATCGTTTCCCAACTGGATTGACCAATCACATCCTTCGTCTACCTGAACCACAAGTGCCTGGTTGGCATTTGATGGTCCTGGTTGATTCTGGTTGTTGACAGGCACCAGTGTGCGATCATTGTTCCTCGCTTGGTTCTGATTAGCCCTGTTTCCTTGACCTCTGAAGGGATTCTGGTTCCCATGTTGAGATGGCCTTGTACATTCCCTTTTAAAATGACCACGTTCACCACAATTGAAGCACTTGACGGCCTGCTTATCAAACCCATACTTGGTGTCTTTCTTGCTTTCCAAGCTGGTTCGGCCTGTTCTTTCCATGAAATCCTTTGCTCGCCTAACAGCACTGGCAAAGGCCCACTTGATGTCCATCATCTCCATCTCCTCTTTATCAATCTGCTGATAGTCTTCTTGTGTCAGATTAATATTACCAATCTGACCCTCCACTAATCCACAGTATGCGCTCACCACAGTGTTAAGCAGCTCCATATGTTCTTTTGCTACTTCAACACTGACTTTAGAAAAGCTTGAGGTGTCGAGCCGTACTGTATTTGGCTTTGATTGTTGACCAGCAGATGATGTATTTCCATAACAGGCTTGCTGTTGCTGTTGAGGAGGAAGTTGATTTCCGAATATATCAGTTGTTCTGATTTGCTGTTGCTGTTGTGGTGCTGGTTGAGGAGCTGGATTAAGCAGATTTCCAAACATATCTGTTGTTGGAGGAGGAGTGCCATACAAGCTCGTGCTAGACACAAATGCTGTTTGAATTGGAGCGTGTGAGGAAGGTTTTGTAGAAGTGCTGGAAGTTCCATAATAAATTTCAGGATTTTGTGGCACTGCAACTCTTTTTGCCTTGAGAGTTTCTTCCTGATTCTTGTTTTCCAGGAGTTGAGCAAAATCACTGAAGCTTGTTGTATCCAAAGTGCCATTGTACCTCATGATTTCTAAGAAATTATTCCATTGAGGTGGCAGTGCATCTGCAAACTTCTTCACTATCTCTGCTGAGGTCGTTACCACCCCAGTATTTGCCAATTCAGTTAGCAAATGAGTAAATCGACTTATCAAATCTCCTAGAGATTCATTCTGCATACAAATAAAACCATCAAACTCTTTCTTCAGCAGTTCTTTTCTCAATTGACGTGTCGCTTCATTTCCTACGCCCCTTGTCTTCAATGCGTCCCACAACCTCTTTGTCGTCTTGTAACTGACAAATTGATGATATATATCTTTACTTAAGGCCTGAGTGAGAATGGCGTATGCCTTCTTTTCCAGATCATAGACCTTCTTCTGATCTTCCGTAAGATCTGCAAACGTGGCAGCAGATGATGCGGCAACCTCTATTGTTTGATCGAAATCTGTAATGAACCGCAACCACAATTCTGTATTTTGACCAAGAACGTATGTATGAAATCTACCAAACCATCCCGGATATTCACTTAAGTGCATCAACTTTGGAGGCCTATTCAAACTTCCTGTTTCACTTTCGCTTAGCAAAATGCTTTGAACACTTGGAGCTTGATTTGATACAAATGCCCATTGACCGGTAGATGTAGCATTAGCTTGCGAACCCGAATCCGGAGCTGGAGTACCAAAATACATCTCTGCATTTACCGGAACACCCCACATCGAATTCATTTTTGATCAGCCGAAGGATACCTGTTCGAAAGACTTTAAAAACACAAACTGTTAAACACAAACAGACTAAGGATCGAAAGATCAACACTTGTTCGAAGGATCAACAGGGTTCGAAAGATCTCTGTTGAATTTTGAACAATGTTTTTCGAAAGATTCTCCAACCGAAGGATCCTTATCTTTCGAAAAAGTACTGTACACCGAAAGATGAACACGAAAGATGACTTCGAAAGACTCCCCAGTCGAAGGATCCTAGTCTTTCGAAAATGAGCAGAAGACCGAAAGATGTATGTTTCGAAAATATTCCTTGGACCGAAAGATAAGTCTCACACTTCGAAGGATGCTCGAAGGATGACTATCTGTCGAACCTCCTTTGGTCGAAAGATGATCTTTCGACTTCGAAGGATATCCTTCGATCTTACTGACACGGTTGACAAATGTGACAGGTTGGTGAAAAGTTGACGGGTTGGTAAGAACTTTCGGCAGAAAGTATGTTCAGACCATATCTTTCAGGTCTGAACATGCAGGTTTTTCACCAACCGGGTAATGTCCAATATTTTAATCAAAATACAACTTCCAACACACAAACACTTGGTAATTCAAAATTTTTAAAGATCAAAAAGGTGAAAACTACCAAGAACACTTAAGATATCGGTTGAAGATAAGAAGAACAAACCCAGAAATATGAATATTTCTGCAAACCGACAACAAACCGAAACCCGATTTTAACAAGTTTTTCCAGAAAATATAAACTTCAATCTCGAAAAACAGTAAGAAACACCTCGGTTTTAACAAGGATAAGAGCCAAGGCTCTGATACCACTTGTAGGTCCGGCTAGGGGAGGATCTAGTCGCCTAATCCTTGTGTACAAACCAACCCGGTTGTGCGGAATCCAACCGAGATAGCAAACCGAGATAGAACACGCAATATAAACAACACACAAGATTCAACGATTAACACCACTTGTATTAAACGTATGAAAGGTCCGGTTACAGCTCAATGTTTACAAATCAGTCCTGTAAACTCTCTCTAACAGTGTGTGTATGTTTTCCTCTTGTCTGTCCTCTTCTGTCTTCTATCATGAAGTGAACACAACACACGGGTATTTATACCCAATACAGCAGGTCTGGTCGAAGGATCAGGCAGACTGATCGAACGATCATCTGTCGACCAGAAACAGCTCGAACGATCAACATGTACCACGAAAGATGTGATCTTTCGTGGTCCATCCATCGAAGGTCCATCTTTCGAGCTCATCATCATCGAAGGATATAAGTGATCCTTCGATGACCATCCTTCGACTCAACACATTACAAACATAATGTTGACTGTTTGCCCAAGTCAAACCAGGAGGATGGTTGACTTGGTCAAACTTACAAGACTAACAAAGACATCGTTTGGAATCAGACGAAATACAGACAAAGTACAGACACAAATGCACCAACAAAAGCAACACGATGTTTCTTTTTATACGACCTACTTGGCGCATATTCGAATTTGAAGCAATTGGATAAAAGAAGTAATGGACTACAAAACAACCCAACTTCAACTTAAAACGCGTATATATAACTTTTGATCCATCTGGAGTTGGAACCCATAAAACATGGACCATTGTAGTTATGTGATTTGTTAAGGATCTTGTGGCAAACCAAGATTAGAATTGATAATCACATGCAAAATGATAAATGCAATTAAGAAAGAGGAAACGGAATGTAGTTCAGAAAAAAGGTCACTTGTAATTGTACTAACAGTTAGCCTGCATTAATGTTAACGAGAATATAGCAACGTTGTTTTATCTTTCTGACTCGTTTTGTTATCATGAATATGGTGATGGTGGTGTGTTGGGATAAAGCTTGGATGTTGTTTGAAAGAAGAAGAACCACTGAACAGCAACCGCGTCCCATATTGAAATCGAACCTAGATGGTGAACAACATGGGCAAAGCTTTTAAGGGGCGGGAGGGGGCTGCCGACCCCCGAACATTTCGCTCATTAGTGGAGAGTATGTAGTTTTCGTATAGAAATTTTTGGATATATTCGTTTTCGACCCCCGGTTTTATAGAAAATTTTAGGTCCGGTCTCTGAAACAGGGGCGGATCTATAAAGAAGGGAGGGGTAGCCTGGGCTACCCCTCAACTGCCTGCGGAACCATCACTGGAATACTTGACCATCGACTAACTATGAGTTAAATATAATATTTGTTAAACTGACTCACAAGTTATAATGTAGCTCAGTGGTAAGTAGTCAAGCACATAAGCGGAGGCTTTGTCCATTTTGATGCTCAACGGTTTTGCCTTTTTAGGCTTTTTTTATGTTTTAAATTGAGATATGATATATGGTATGCATCATGCATAATAGCTGTACTTTTAACAACAAAATTTAGATTCTTCCTTATTTAAAATTAGCTAAATTTTCAGAATAATATTTCATCATTTTTATATAAATAATTACAAACTAGATAAACTTTAATTCTGTTTTCATTTTCTTTTGTTATTCTTGATCTTGATTTTAATTAAATCGTTTTCAAATTACTTTCAATAAGAAAACAAACAAACAATCCACGTGTCAATGACTTTTTGTTATATTACGATTGTACTTTTTGTGTTTTCTCTTATGTTTGCTATCTCCAGCCGCAAATATTATCATACCTCTAGGTCCAAATTTTTTTAGGATACCCTTAAAATTTTCTTCTAGATCCGCCACTGCCCTTTACCCAAACTCTTCTCTCTTTCAGTGTGATAAAGAAACTGAGAAGTGTGAGCACATGAACTCAACTTATGGCAATAAGGGACAAAAGGGTAAGTCACCTATTATTGATTTTTTTTTTCTTGTTTCGTCATTTTTAGACGTCATTCACTTTTTACAGGTTTTTATTTATTTGGAAAATTACACCATAAACTATAACATTTCTTTATGGGTGTGGCTATTGGCACACCAAACCCTAGCAAAACTAGGGTTTATATACGCAGCGTATAGGTCAATACGCAGCGTATAGGGTTAACCCTCAACGCTGCGTATTGACCTATACGCTGCGTATATAAACCATGGATCTCAGTGCCTAATAACCAATCATTGCACCGAAAACAAGGTTTATATACGCTGCGTATAGGTCTCTAAGCAGCGTATATAAACCATCTGAAAATTTGGGGTCATTTTGGTAGGTTTGAAGCATCAGTTTTTCACAAGGTTTATATACGCTGCGTAGAGACCTATACGCAGCGTATATAAAGGTCTGGAAATGTCATTTATACCATTGTGTTGAGGTTATAAGCCAAATACAAGGGTAGTTGTGTCATTTTTGTCTCATACGCTGCGTAGGGATCTATACGCAGCGTATATAAAGCTCCATTTTTGTATTTGTTTTGTGTATTTCTTTGTTTATTTATAAAAAAAAGAAAATTATTTATAAAAAAACGATATTATTGGTAATACAAATATAAATTATAAATTATAAATATTAAAAATAATACAAATATTATAAATTATAAAAATTAAAAATAATACAAATATTATGAGTTATAAAAATTAAAAATAATACAAATATTATGAATTACAAGACCTACAGAGAACCTATACGAGACTTACACTATACACTATACGATACGATACGATATAACACCCGTATAGGCCTATAGGCGTGGTTTAGCTCCCGTATTGACCTCGTATAAGCCTATAAGTGTGATATCGTATCGTATAGGTGTGGTTTAGGTCTCGTATTGACCTCGTATAAGCCTATAAGTGTGATATCGTATCGTATAGGTGTAGTATAGGTCACGTATTGACCTCGTATAAGCCTGTAAGTGTGATATCGTATCGTATAGGTGTAGTATAGGTCACGTATTGACCTCGTATAAGCCTATAAGTGTGATATCGTATCGTATAGGTGTGGTTTAGGCCCCGTATAGGCCTATAGGTGTGGTTTAGGTCCCGTATAGGTCTCGTAGGCCTATACGGGACCTAAACCACACCTATAGGTCTATACGGGACCTATTGCACACCTATAGGCCTATACGGGACATACATACACCTATAGACCTATACGGGTGTTATATCGTATCGTATAGTAGCGTATCATGTTGCATCGTATCGTATAGTGTATAGTATAAGTCTCGTATAGGTTCCATGTAGGTCTTGTATACCCCTATAGGCCTACACGGGACCTAAACCACACCTATAGGCCTATACGGGACATATATACACCTATAGACCTATACGGGTGTTATATCGTATCGTATAGTATCGTATCGTGTTGCATCGGATCGTATAGTGTATAGTATAAGTCTCGTATAGGTTCCATGTAGGTCTTGTATATGCCTATAGGCCTACACGGGACCTAAACCACACCTATAGGCCTATACGGGACATATATACACCTATAGACCTATACGGGTGTTATATCGTATCGTATAGTAGCGTATCGTGTTGCATCGTATTGTATAGTGTAGTAGCGTATAGGTTCCATGTAGGTCTTGTATACGCCTATAGGCCTAGACGGGACCTAAACCACACCTATAGGCCTATACGGGACATATATACACCTATAGACCTATACGGGTGTTATATCGTATCGTATAGTAGCGTATCGTGTTGCATCGTATCGTATAGTGTATAGTATAAGTCTCGTATAGGTGATGTATATGCCTATAGGCCTACACGGGACCTCAACCACACCTATAGGCTTATACGGGACATATATACACCTATAGACCTATACGGGTGTTATATCGTATCGTATAGTAGCGCATCGTGTTGCATCGTATCGTATAGTGTATAGTATAAGTCTCGTATAGGTGATGTATATGCCTATAGGCCTATACGGGACATATACTGCGCTATACGATACGATATCACACTTATAGGCTTATACGAGGTCAATACGTGACATATACTACGCTATACGATACGATATCACACTTATAGGCTTATACGAGGCCGATTCGTGACCTATACTACACCTATACGATTCGATATAACCTTTATAAAAAAAACCTTCATATACGCTGCGTATAGGTCTATACGCAGCGTATATAAAGGGTCAAAAAGACCATTTAGCCCTTCATTTGGGGCTATACGAAGCCAAATGCAAGGGTAAAAATGTATACCCCTATAGGCCTAGACGTGACCTAAACCACACCTATAGGCCTATACGGGACATATATACACCTATAGACCTATACGGGTGTTATATCGTATCGTATAGTAGCGTATCGTGTTGCATCGTATCGTATAGTGTACTAGCGTATCGTGTTGCATCGTATCGTATAATATATTTGTATTATTTACCAATAATATTGTTTTTATAATTAATTTTCTTTTTTAATTTTTATAATTCATAATAGTTGTATTATTTTTAATTTTTATAATTTATATTTGTATTATTTACCAATAATATTGTTTTTTTATAAATAATTTTCTATTTTTTATAAATAAACAAAGGAATACATAAAAAAATACAAAAATTGAGCTTTATATACGCTCCATATAGGTCCCTACGCAGCGTATATAAACCCTTGTTTTCTGTGCAATGATTGCTAATAAGGCTCTGAAATCCATGGTTTATGTACGCTGAGTATAGGTCTATACGCAACGTATAGGGTTAACCCTATACGCTGCGTATAGACCTATACGCAGCGTAGGTAAACCCTAAGTGTGCAGATAGGCAAACAGGGTGTGCAGATAGTTAGAGCCTTCTTTATCTGAGTACGAAATTGCTATATAAAAAAACCCTTGAATAAAACATGTTGAATTCGACGCGCATAGTGGTGCGTAACCCTTATGTGTTCATCGACGGGTTCAAGATTTTTTCCAGTGAGTTTCTTTCGGTAGATTTTCACTAGTTTTCTTCAAATCATACAAGATTCTCACTATTTTTTTCTCATTTTTTTCCAAACCGAAAGGGTTTCTGAAAACCCACAAAACAGGGTTGGGTCTGTCGCTGCATGTGTTATCACCACAAGAATTTTAAATTTCGTTGGACGCAACTCCCACTCATTAAGACACATGGCGTAGCATGTTGCTTCTCTGGTTTTTAAGCATTGAAGATTATATATATAAGGGATATTGGATTTAAATAACCCAAACTTTCACCATTTAGCCGATAATGCTCCCAACTTAAGAATTGTACCAGACCACTCCCAACTTTCAACTTATTTCCTTTCACACTCCCAAACTAACTGAACCCTAACCTGATTAGCTGATGTCAGATGTCACGTCAGCAAAAAAAGGTGCCATGTCAGATGCATTAGCAAAAATGTCACATCTTTGGGTTAGGTTCAGTTAGGTTGGAAATGACAGAAGAAAATAAGTTGAAAGTTGTGAGTGACATCATAGAATATATAAGTTGAGATTGTTATTAGCCAAATATAAAAATTAGGGTTATTTAATTCCAATATCTCATTATATAAAGATGTGTGAATACTAATGTATAGCTTGAATAATACCATTTAATGGCCTATTCCATACTCATTCAATATCATCATATATTGTAATATATTATTAAAATGACAATTTAATGAAATTTGTTAGACTAAAAGAGAAAACAAATATCACCACAAAATAGTAAAGTATTACATGGCCAATTTATTACACTACTACGTGGGTAGAATTCTTGGAGATGATCTTATAAATTGAGTGCTCTATCTCATATTGTTCACTATCATTTTCAAGAGAGCATTTTACAATCTCTCTCGCTCACAAGGTGTTTGTGTCAAAATATTTCAACAAAAAAACTAACATCAAAATCATATCAAAACACTCTTTATTCTTCTCTTATTTTAAGTTCACAGAAATGGTTGTCTCATTCACCATTTCAAAGAAGGGAAAGAGATACAGGCCTCAGCCAAAATCGGTTGAAGAGCATGACACCGATGAACAACACCAAGAGTTGAATAGTGATGGAGCACCTTCAACCCAAGCTCAGAACCAAAACCAGAACCAGGTTTGTTTTCTGATTATATATTTATATGTTTTTTGGTCATCTTTTTTATTTTTAGTTTTGTCTTTATTAGGCACACAGTGATTCATCAATCTTCTGTTTAATCAGCATGTTAACAATGCATCCTATAATCTATAATTTGTTGTATAATCTTTTTTTTTATAGTTTTGTGTATCTATGGTGTAGGTCCCTCGGAGGTTGAGGTTTAACCTATTCCTTGTTATGTCTAACACACTAGCAAGTGCGGAATCCAAGCTAGCATGCAAACCGAGATAGAACAAGCACAGACACAACACACAAACTTCATCGATTAACACCACTTGTATTAATGCGTATGAAAGGTTCAGTTACAAAGCAATGTTTACAAATCAGTTTTGCAAACTCTCTCAGTGTGTGTGTGTTCTCTCTATTTTCTGCACTCCTTATGTGTCTCCTTACTGAAATGAACACAACACATGGGTATATATACCCGACACAGCATGTCTGGTCGAAGGATCAGATAGATTGATCGAAAGATCATCTATCGATCTGAAACAGCTCGAAGGATCAACATGGACCTCGAAGGATGACATCCTTCGTGGTCCATCTATCGAATGCTTATCTTTCGAGCTCATCGAAGGATCTAAACTATCCTTCGATGACACATCCTTCGACCCAAACATCTTTCAACCATTGTCTAACTGTTTGGCCAAGTCAAACCAGAGGATGGTTGACTTGGTCAAACTTACATCAATCTTACATCAAAGACATCGTTTTGTATCAAGACTAAATACAGACAAAGTACAGACACAAGTGCACCAACAAACTCCCCCTTGGCTGTAGCTTTGTCTGACTGTAGCTTTGTCTCGATCTTTGTGACTTCAAGTCTTTGACGTCTTTTCAAGTCTTCAATGTCAGAGGATCTTTAAAGTCTTCACGTCTTGAAAGCAGAAAGTGTATCAACAAACTCCCCGTTTCATGTAGGAAGTGTGTTGACAAACTCCCCCTTAACATAAGCTCCCCCTTGAGTTATGCTCGTGAAAGTCTTGATCTTTATGAATTGAGATCCTTGTGGTGTTGATGATGGTCAGCGGCAACTCGATCATCTTCATCATTTGAGTTCCTTCACGTCGTGTCTTCATTCCAAAGCTTGTCATCGACCATGTTCTCCTTGCCTTTAGAATCTGCACATGCAAGAAATCTAAACGCGTAATGAGAACAACTGCTAGGAATATCATAAGTAAGCGACACACCTGTGACCATTTGTTCAAACAAACACCGTCCGACAGTTTGAAAGTTTAAAATACTTCATCCATTTCAAATTTTAACTTTCAATACTTTGCAAATTTCGACCGTTTATGAAGATTTAGTCGTTTCGGTTTTCGTTCAGGTTTCAGGTAACGAAGACTCGAGATCCAACATCGTACAATCGAAAATAAGATAGAAATAAAATCTTTTTGGATTTTATAAATTTTATATTAAAACACACCTAAAATCTTTTTGGTATTTTGAATATTTCAAATTTAAAGACTTAAAGCAGTAAATAAATATATACAACGATGCAGAAACTGAAGGCATTAAATAAATATTTACAGACATTCTTTTTGCGAGTTTCGAGGGTAAGAGAATCATATCAGTGTACGGTCAGCCAAAACGCTCTTTTTGTTCTTTTAGATAACATTAAGATAAGCATCCTATAACAATTATCGGTATTGTTGTCCACATAAGCTCAACTTATCAGATGTAATCATGGCGAGGGGATACGTTAAGGTATGATTTATACTTACCAACCGGTGTTCATCCACATCACGACACATTCCCGTATCAAGGTATGCACGAGGATTCATCTTACCGGTGAGTATACCGATTATCATTTGTTTGACCGTATATGATGTGAGATTCTCACTTATTTTGATTTGAAAACAAGCCCTATGTGATAGAATCACTTATTGATGAGGAACTTGATTTTCATATGCATGAGGGCACAGGAGCAAGTTCGTGAACAGGTCAGTACTTTCGTACAACAGAGAGACGAACTTGACTCCCGGAAAGAATTTGTGATATTTTATCACTTATTTGTTTGGACATGTGATTGTTGATCACTTATTGAGGTCGTATGCAGTATGTACACGTATGTATAGTATCATGGAAGATCTAGACTTGCGTCCCCGTTATATTTCGGTAAAAGATACAACCATGATACCCAGATGATAAGCAGCATAAAGACCGAATATCTCAGAACCTCGGCAATCTCTCAAACGAAATTTCGGTACTAAGACCATATGCCAATGAATGGTTCCCACCTGGTCTTCAGTCGATTTAAGTTTATATCACCCTGCACACTTTAAAATGATTGTGAGCCTACCGATACATCTTATATAGAGCTGCTTATCGTTTTTCAGTTTAGGTTTAAAGAGGTTTAGACAGACCACCGATGTACTATCATTTTCTCTTTTGCTCGCCAGGAAACTCATTTTTGTTTTTCTATTGTTTTTGTGTTTTTGAAATTTTTCGATGTTTTTGGATTTTCAAATTTGGATTTACTCCCCCTAAAATCAATAAACTAAGACAAATTTAAAACACAAAGGTATTTACAAAAATGATTTTCCGATGTTGGTTTTACTCTTGCTTGACCTTAATGCCGTTTACCAATAATAAATAGTCAAATCTTGATTTGTCAAATGCTTTGGTAAAAAGGTCGGCACGTTGGTCATCGGTGTGGACGTAAGCAACATCGATTAGCCTTTTCTCAAAGCAATCACGTATGAAGTGATAC